>OX335693.1:12470679-12918179 GCA_946894065.1 Acleris literana | reverse complement strand
TTCAGTTTATGAAGATAGAAAAATGAACTTTATTCCCTTTGCGATACAGTTCAAATTGAATTGCCTTGATTATGTACCTCCTATTGCATTCTGGGCCTTACGAGGATAACTACATATAAAAATCGGCCAAGTGCGAGTCAGACTCGCGCGCGAAGGGTTCCGTACCATTAAACGGCAAAAAAAAATACGTTTGTTGTATGGGAGACCTAAATTTTTTTTTTAGTATTTTTTGCTATAGCGGCAACAGAAATACGTCATCGGTGAAAATTTTCAACTTTCTATCTATCACTGTTCATGGGATACAGCCTGGTGACAGACAAACACACGGACGGACAGTGGAGTCTTAGTAATAGGGTCCCATAGGGTAAGATCCTTTGGGTACGGAACTCTAAAAAAATACTTTAGTCCCTAGAGACTAAAAAGGAGCTTTAGTCCCGATGTGCAGAGACTAAAGAAACATTTTAAGAGCATGACAAGTGAAAAGTGTACCTTGCATCTGATCGTTGTTGAGTTTGTGCAGCTTGTCGGCGAGCCAGCCGCGCGTCTCGGCGGCGTCGCGCGCGAACTGCGCCCGGTCGCGCGTGCGCAGCAGCTGCTGCTGCCGCCGCGCCGCCGACGAGTACAGCTGGAATACGACGCAGTACTTACAAACTGACACTCGGGACATCTCGGGTTTCATCGTGAAGGTTCGTGTTTTCACATACAGTATATAAAATCATAGAATTTACTCACATAATATATTCAAACCTAGAATAATGGCTTAGGTGGAAAATTAACAAATCTAACATTAACTAGGGTGATGGTACCAATGATGGACACTTTTAGCTGACAGGCACCAGTAATGGACACTTCACTCTTAATTCAAATTTCATACGGTCCTAAATTGATTGTTGACAAACAAATGTACCCCTTGCCCATTCCGCCATATAAGGACGGGCATGGAAGCCTTTCCGAATTTCTGAGTTTTACGTTTATTTTATTTTTTTACACGACTGCCCCAAAAAAGGAGTGTAATGTTTTCAGGGTTCATGTTTGTATGTATGTATGTGAGTTTCTTTATTCCACTTTAACTTCTAAATCCCTTGACCGATTTAGATGTGTGAGGTATCGTTAGAATCCTTACGTCATCCCGGGTGACATAGGATACCTAAACTGTTAAAATTGAAATAACAACAATGGCAAAATGACAATTATTATATAAATATATTATTTATATGTAGTTATATCGACGACGGTATAAAAAATGCAGTCGGGTTTTTAAAGCTTACTTTTCATACAGTTATTCTCATTTTATTATATATGTTTTGTTATCGAATAATTATGTGTGTGTAACCTTCCGTGGTTTCACGTGGTTCTGTCATTGTGACATTTGAATTTGACAGATACGGACAAACATTGTATAGCTATACCAGTTACTCAACGTTTATTAGTAAGGGGGTAAGTAAAGAAATTATTTGGACATAAGTAAATGAAAAGAACGCTTTGAAATTCGGACTGCATTTTTCATACTGTCGTCGATATACCTACATAAGTCGTTGCTTAAATACAAAAGGGGCACAAATCAAAATGTGCTTGTGTTGCGTTTAATTTCTGAATGCTATTTACTTTAAGTTTTAAATCTGTTTTTGATTCGTGCCCCTTTTGTATTTAAGCAACGATATGTTAATAATTGTCATTTTGCCATTGTTTTTATTTCAATTTTAACAGTTAAGGTATCCTATATGCCAGCCGGGATGGTGAAAGGATTCTAACGATACCACACACATCTAAATCGGCTCAGGCGTTTAGAAATTATGATGGAATAATAGTACATTATTGCCTAGGCATGGAAGTAGGCAATTGCGGGCCGAGTATTGGTTTAAAAATACGTAGCCCGCAATTGCTGTTCCTGCCGAGGCGAATATAGTGCTTTTCTCAAAAATCGGAAGAATTAAATTGTGTTGGAGTAAAATCTTCATCGCTTGAACTCATTTTTTGAATTGCATACCAACAGAAACTTCATGTCAAAAAACCATCACTCTTTACCACCTTTTTGTTTCTGACAAAGAGAAAGCAAGCTTTGTTTTTAAAAAAACATAAGCTATTCCAGACACAGATAAAAAAGTTATGTTTCGAATAAAATTTGGATGTGTAAGACTTGTGCCCTCAATTTATTATGGCCTTTTTCACTTTTTAAAAAGTTACAAGCTAGATAGAAATGGAATTTGTATGCAATATTGCGGGCTTGTGTAGCGAGCACGCAATGTTTTTTTTTTTAATTTGAGAACTGTCAGTAAACTATGTACTTCGCGTCTCAATATGTAGATAGGAATGTCCACATTTCCGGACATTTTTGAGAAAAGAATCGTACATACATATATGCATGAACCCTGAAAACATTACACTCCTTTTTTTGGGCAGTCATGTAAAAATGCAAAAACTACTTAGCACGCCAATTCTTTCCAATTCCGGCAACAAAACTCCACACCACCCACATGATTTTAGTCAATTCTCTCTCCTCACTCAACACTCAATCTAACTCCTTCTCTCCCTCCTTAATACTTCTACCTCCCACCTCCAACCCCCACTCACCGTCTTCCTCCTCTCATTGATGGCCTGCAGCTCATCAGCGATCTTCTGGCTCTCGACATGGTTCTGCTGCAGCAGCTTGTCTCCGTGGCTGTTCAGGGTCGCTAGCTTCTCGTCCTGGGTGGCTAGAAGCTTCTCGAAGGCTTCGTGCTTCTTCAGGATGTTGTCAACTTCTTCTACGCTGCATGTTGGTGATATTTCTGTACCTAGAGTCGAAATATAATAATTAAATATGGTGGCGTTAAAATGTATCAACATTGGAAGCCTTCTGTTTTGGTCTACTGGTCTACTAAGATTGCCTCTTCTTTGATCGACTGGTTTACAGTTCTATTCTCATAGCCTACTCCTTTGTTCTACTAAAACGACCTAACCCTTAGACTACTGGTCTACTCCCATAGCCTACATATTTGGTCTACTCCTTTACTCTACTAGTCTGCTCAAACGAACTTCACCCTTGGTCTACTGGTCCACTCCCATAGGCTACTTCTTTGGTTTTCTAGTCTACTTCAACGACCTCACTCTTGGTCTACTGGTTTATCCATTAGGCTACTATTGTAGTTTACTCCCATAGAATACTCCTTTGATCGACTAGGCTTCTCAAACAGCATCATCTTTGGTCTACTGGTCTACTCCCATAAAGCTTACTCCTTTGCTTTAGAAGTCTACTCAGACGGCCTCACTCTTTGTCTACTTATTTATTTATTTATACTCTACCTCCACAAGTCCTTCGGTCTTGTCCTACTCGTACAGCCTTCTCCTTTGGTCTACTAGTCTACTGGGCTACTCACTTAGCGCCGCCTCCTGTGCCGCGCTATGTGCATGCAGCTGCTTGGCGTCTCGAAGGAAACAATGCAGGTCGATCAGCTGATCCAGCGCGACTTGCCGCGCTGCCCAAGCTCCGTGAAGTTTCGCTCGCTCCTCCACTAACGCGGCACATTGCTCTTCGATCTCCTGAAATCACCAGAAATACATCACATCAACTCCTGACCTGCAGCGATTCTGCTATCATCTCTTGCGTTAAACTCCATGTCATGACAACTTGCATCGATCATTTCTCTGTCACTTAAGTCCTTATTACAAAAAAATAGATTATATTGCTCAATATCTCCGAAACTAGTATAAAGATGAACATACATAGGGGTTTTATCGATAGCGTTTTCGCTGCTCCTTCACCTCTAGGCGGGTTGACGTCGATTTATGGGACATGGGACACCCTGTATATTGTTATGTATGTTAGTCTGAAAGGTAGTTGTAAATATGGGCCTTGTAGCCTGAAATAATAGTACATTATTGCCTAGGCATGGAAGTAGGCAATTGCGGGCCGAGTATTGTTTTAAACGGACGAGCTTGCGAGTCCGTTTAAAAATACGAAGCCCGCAATTGCTGTTCCTGCCGAGGCAAATATAGTGCTTTTCTCAAAAATCGCAAGATTTTTTTCTGTGTTGGAGCAAAATTTTCATCGCTTGAACTCATTTTTTGAATTGCATACAAACAGAAACTTCATGTGAAAAAACCATCACTCCTTACCGCCTTTTTGTTTATGACAAGGAGAAACGCAATTGTTGTTTTTAAAAAAACATAAGCTATTCCAGCCACAAATAAAAAAGTTATGTTTCGAGTAAAATTTGGATGTATAAGACTTGTGCCTTCATTTTATTATGGCCCCTTTCACTTTTTAAAAAGTTACAAGCTAGATAGTAATGGAATTTGTATGCAACATTGCGGGCTTGTGTAGAGAGCACGCAATGTTTTTTTTTTTTAATTTGAGAACTGTCAGTAAACTATGTACTTCGCGTCTCAATATGTAGATAGGAATGTCAACATTTCCGGACATTTTTGAGAAAAGTTATTTTATTCTATTTTAATACATATATCCTCCGTTCGTATACAGGGGTGGTCACATAATTAGGGACACTTGTCTTTTCCCATACAATTGCCTACAAATATGGCTTTTCAATTTTGACAACCAATCAAAAAGTTCTTAACCAGTTATATTTTTAATGACACTTATCGTTAACTAATAAAGTAAAGTTTAAATGTATGTACAATGTACCTCTGTTGAGATCGGATCCTTCATTTTATAAGGATTTGAAAAAATAAATATTCGGCGCTCATACAAAGTTGTAGAATTTTGTATGGACGCGTCAGCACTTAGTTTTTTAATCCTTATAAGTTATAAGGTCCGTGTTTAATAGTAGTTCACTGTACATCAGTTTAAACCTCAGTTAATTATGTAAAGTAAAATGTATTTAGCAATAAAATTGGTCGAGATCTTTTTGATTAGTGGTCAAAATTGAAAAGTCATATTTGTAGGCAATCGTATGGGGAAAAAACAAGTGTCCCTAATTATGTGACCACCACTGTATATGTCTTTCCATATATCCGTCTGTTGATGTATATGCGTCTGTTCCCCAGTCCGCGCTCACCTGCGCGCTGGGATGGCGGGCCCACACGAGCTCCTGGCCGGCCTGCAGCGCCTCGCGGAAGCTGTCGTCGCGCGCGTCCAGCTCGGCGCGCACGGCTCCGTGCTCGGCGCGCGCGCTCTGCGCCGACACGGCGTCGCGCACGCGCAGCGGCTGCGACGTCGCCGCGCGCAGCGCCGACGACCAGCTGGTCAGATCGCGGACCTATAAACAACCAAAATCGTCTTGAGATTGCTGTCCTAAGGGCCGTATTAATGAACTGATCTCGACTGTAATGCTCGTCTCGAGATGCGTCAAAAATGACAGTTCTCTACGGCTTGACGTTTACTTTGACGTATCTTGTGACGGGCAACTCAGTCAAGATGAGTTTATTAATACGGCCCTAAGACTCTACAGTCTTGAGATTGCAGTCTTAACATTGCAGTCCTCAGACTACAGTTGTTAATTGATTTACATTGGTCAAGGAAAGTCGAGAGTACAGTAGTGTAAACCGGTCGGACAGTAGCGAGTCAAGTTGCCTTGCCAGTGCATCCAAATAGAATCGCTTTCTATTTTTTCACTCCACTGTCCTTGCCACTGTCCTTGAGGCTTTAGATAGCAGTCTTGAGGTTGCAACCTTGGAATTGCCTCGACGTTGCCTTAAGATTACAGTAGGGTTCAAACAGCCAAATTCTTAACATGGCAAATGTGAAAGCTTTATAAAAAGAGACTACAAGAAGCCCGAGGCCAACCACCGGCACACGGCCGTCGTGGGGGGGGGGGGGGGAGACTGCCGGTTCTGCTTCGACAACAGCTTCAGCACAAGACGGTGGGCAACAGCCCTAAGACAACAGTGTCGAGACGGCAGTCTTAACTACTGATGTGCAACTTGCGGAAAGTTTCAAAAAAGTTGGAAAAATTCTAAGAAATTTCCGGAAACTTTTACTAGATATATGAGTCAAACCATTACATTAAAATTGAAAGAAGTTTCCGAAATTTTCCTACATGAAATGTTTCGCAATTTTGGAAAGTTTCCTTTGGCACATCAATAGTCTTAAGATTGCAGTCCTAAGGTGGCAGTCTCGAGATTACAGCCTTCGGAGTAGAATACTTAAAAATGCTGTTTTGGAATTGACAACAATTCATATGTGCTAAGGTAGTAAATCAAAATACCGTTTGTAGATTTTACACTGCTGATTACAGTAAAAATATTTTTGGATTTTTTTATGCAGTAGTTTTTTTTTATATTTAGGAAAAACAGTAAAAAAAGTTGGATTGTGAATGTTAGGAATACACTTATAGTGCCCTTAGTCCATTTATTACCATGGGAATTGAAAAAAAAAATACAATTGTCATGTCAATTTTTTATCTGTCTGACGGATTACTTGATTCTAACGACACGCTTTCGATTCTCGTAATACTATTGTTTTGATATACGCTATTAAAAATGAAAGTGACTAACGGATTTGTAAAAGCGGATAGCCGCAATCTGCCCAAAGTCGACGAATTTATGTTGTTACAGTTGTTATGGTTGACAAGTGACATGACATGACAGTCAGTGCTGTTTCTGTTTAAAGTAACTTTTTTTACTTTATATAATGCTAAGGTCACGACATCAGTATTCCTAACTATGTATATACGGTCTTTTTAACCCTTAATTTGGCAAAAATAAAAAAGGTCGAGAATTCAAACCCTTTTTGATTTTGAATCAGCAAAAAAATAAAAACGCATCCCAAACAAAAAATGTGAACATAAGGGTATGTTCACTGTGACATACATTGCCAAATTAAGGGTTAATGACTATATCTTTAATAAATTATTAACGACGAATTTAAGTTAAATAAAGAAAAACCGAGAAACACGGGTACTCTAATTTTAAACCAGCTATTATAAAGGCAAAAAACAAAAATGCTTTTTTTTTTAGATGTTGTCAATTGCTACGCTGTTGCACTCACCTGCTGTCGGAACTGTTGCAGCAACAAGTGTTGCTGTAACGCCGCGCGGCGCGCGTCCGCGGCGGCGCGCAACATGTCCCAGGCGTCGGTCAGGGCTTGTTGCTGCAACGCGATCTGCTCCACGTTGCTGCCGGGGCATAGGCGTTGCAAGCGAAGGCCTTCTTCTTGGAGCACCTAGAATAAAGTTTTATTAATTTTTAGGTAAATAATTTTTCACTTCTCGTGCTCTTAAAATGTTACTTTAGTCTCTGCACATCGGGACTAAAACTCCTTATTAATTTCTAGGGACTAAAGTTTTTTTTTTAATTTACTTTGGAAACCCCTAAACAGCCAATCACGGTGTTTGTGAATGGAGCATTATCGCCATTTTCAGTGATTGTGTATGGACCATTTCTAGGCCGCGGAAATAACCTCAAAATGACAACTGTGCAAAAATATTAAAAAGAAACGTTTTAATTTCGTGAAACACCATTAATGATTACGAATATACATCCATTTAATTATATTAAGGATGAATTAATTTTATTATGCATGGTCCAATTAGTTTTAAAATAGTTTTCAAGTTTGAATCTGTTGGCTAAATATGCAAGCATTTAAAGCGTCACTTTACAAAAAAAAAACACTTAACAAATTTGGAAGAAACGTTGTTATAATAAATATTGTAATTTAGTATAGAACGTCGTTTTTTTCCCTCGCGTTCAAAGTGAAAAGTAGAGTGTTTAACGCGAGACTATACAACCATAATGACACTCGAACTATAGCTATCCTCGCTCAGCTCGCGTGGCGGAACATCTCGTCATTACGGCTTGTTTTAGTCCCTTGTCGAACAATCTACTATTAACTGCAATAATGTCACCATTGAAATAGGTTTTTCGTAATTTACTGTTCCTGTTGGATTTAACTTGCGAGTTATGTAAAAAACGGCATGACAAACCTGTGCCTGGGCGTCTATCGCCACCAGATCATTCTCGATGGTGTCATGGTTCCGCAGCAGCGCGGTGGCCTGCGCGAGGTCGCGGGGCGGGGGGGGAAGGGCCAGCTGCGCGCGCTTGTCGGCGTGGCGCGCCAGCAGCTCGGCCACGTCGCGGTGGAAGCGGTGGATCTCGCCCGCCGCGTGGAGACGAGTGCCGCGCTGACGGATCTGCTCCACCAGGCGCTGCCACGACTCGCTGGAGGGGGAGATTTTTTTTATTATCCAGAAAACCAATAGCTTTACCTATAGTCCATTTACTTTAACGACCTATAGTCGGGACCTTTTCATTCCGTCACTCATATAAACAAATCAATTAAACATTATTACTCCATATTCGCGGACTTTTGAAGGATGAGCATGGTCATATTATTTATTTAAGTGTGGCTACATTACTACGGATTTTTTCCAAATACGTGACGTTAAGAAGAGAGAGAAGTCAAGTACAAACAGACAATACAAAAAGGAAGATATTTGAAAACTGAAGGAAGAATTTGTTGCGGCGCTTTATTACCAATACGTGTATTTTTCAACTAAACTCTTAACTATTGCTGAATTGCTTCTCAAGCTCCAAAAGTCCGTCTTTATGTCGTGCATAGGCGACATAAAGTCGCTTTTTATGCTCTAGTGCATAAAGTAAAATCTTCGTCGAAGGCCAAGGCAATCGATCCAACAGCCACACGAACAACTTTAACTTAATAGAATAACCTCTTTATTTTATTTCGTTTCGTTAGTATTCTAAGACCATGGCAAGGATACCAACAGCCAAAGTACACAATGAAACTTCATGAAATAAACTTATAATTTTTATTTTGTCGCATTTATTATTATTATTATTATTATTATATTTGAGTAATCAATATATTTAAAGCATGTCAATAAGTTATCATAGATATAAAAAAAAAAGTTTTTATAACTGAGCGGTATGTAACGACCTAAGTCAGATGTCACGTAAATAATGAAAAAAAAAAGTTAATTGGCGGGACCCATACTTATTTTGTCATTGTCAATATTTGTGTTACAATAATTTACATGTTGCTGTTTCATTTCCTCGCAATCGAAGTGAAAATTAGAGTGTACCACTTAGAATGAAAATTAGAGTGCGTTTTATGCACTTGTTGTACAATCTACTATTAATCAAAATATTCTTTCACTTTCTGTCCGATACAAATGTCACAATGAAAGATAAGAACAAAGCATACTACAAATACGTTTTCGCTATTGTACATTTACGATGAAGATAGTAAGAATCTAAAAAAAATATTCTCAAAATTATGCCGAGAAAGCAAACAAATAGGTTAGGCAAATAGATAGACTAACACACAAGTTATAAGGGTTCCGTCTCTTCCTGTGAACGTATGGAACCCTCAGACGGAACCCCACGACGGCGATACACATAGAACGGATACAAAGCGATAACTATACCGTATATGTTGCAACACTTCCAGCGCCTCTGCTCGCGTTTCTTCCCTGTTTTAGTTAAATATATAGTATTATTGCTACATATTACTAAATATCAAGTAATTAAATATTAAAAAAAAAACAAACAAAAAAATAAATAAACTAAATAGATTAAGCCCCCAAATAAAATGTGTGAAATCATAAACATAGCGCAATAATAACATGAATTTAAATCAAAATACAAAAATAAAGACCTATTTTTTAAATTCCATGATATAATGCTCTGTAAAATACGGATATAAATAACCATAGATAACTTAAACACCTCAATATGTATGAAAACGAACAGTGTCACTTTTTGCTACCAACTGGGACACACCAAGAGACGAGAATTTTCCGTTTTCCGCACAAAATCGATTCAAAGTCGTCGCTTTTTTGCGCTATTGCAGTTTACCACGCAACGAGGCATTTTCTCTCGAGCCGACTGGCTGCAACAGGCGCGCGGTAACCCCGACGCTTGGTCGGGGTTTAAGTCCGGATTCGGACGCGCGAAGTAGATGCATTTGCGTTATCTATGTGTATTTATATCTGTAGTAAAAGATAATACATAAATACATAGTTGTAATAAAGTTGTCGTACCCTAGCGCCCCCTGGCGGTGCTCGATGTCGGCGATGTAGGGGCTGCCGGAGGCGAGCAGCTTCTTGGCGAGCTCCTCGCACTGGCTGAAGCGCTCGGCGCCGCTCTCCACGCGGTGCCGGAGCTCCTCGAACTTGGAGCGCAGGATCTGAACACAAGAATTCAATTGTAGATTGTGTCACAACGGATAAAAACAAAATCACAAACATAATCCTATATATATATATATATACAGTGGTGGCCACATAATTAGGGACCCTTGTTTTTTTCCCATAATATTGCCTACAAATATGACTTTTCAATTTTGACCACTAATCAAAAAGTTCTCGACCAATTTTATTGCTAAATACATTTTACTTTACATAATTAACTGAGGTTTAAACTGATGTACAGTGAACTAATATTAAAAACGGACCTTATATTTTATAAGGATTTAAAAACTAAGTGCTGACGCGTCCGTACAAAATTCTACAACTTTGTATGAGCGCCGAATATTTATTTTTTCAAATCCTTATAAAATGAAAGATCCGATCTCAACAGAGATAAATTGTAAATACATTTAAACTTTACTTTATTAGTTAACGGTAAGTGTAGGTAACAAATATAATTGGCTAAGAACTTTTTGATAGGTTGTCAAAATTGAAAAGCCATATTTGTAGGCAATTGTATGGGAAAAAAACAAGTGTCCCTAATTATGTGACCACCACTGTATATATATATATATATATATATATATATATAACATGTAACATATATATATATATATGTGGCATGTGTTCGCCAATCATAGCTGTCAAATTTTATTAATTAATATATTTATGTTTGTGTCGTTCTGTGTATTGTTCGCATTTAGCATTTGTTCTATATCTAGTAGTGAGATCCTATTATTGGCTAACGGTTTCCTATTCGGTCTATTGTTCTAATTGTATAGCTGTTGGATTTCCTTAACATAAATAAATAATGTTTTCCAAGTAATAGGAGTGAAACAAGTAAATTGTGTTAAAATACAAATCCAGTGACGTACAGGATTTAGAGCAAAGCGAAGAATTGAAACGATAAATAGTCATTTTTTAAATAAATAATAAAACTCTTTATTTCAGACATAACAGTCCATAGTAGGTGTTTTATTGTTACACATTTTATTTTACACATTTTGTTATTTTATTCTTACACATTTTTTTTGACTAAACGTTTCTTTATTTATTTAATTAATCTTTATTGCACAAAAACACAAATTTGAGAACAAAAGGCGAAATTAATGCCTAATGGCACTCTCTACCAGTTAAACTTTGGGTAAATAATTTTTTTTTTGTTGGCGGTGCAATACTGTGTGATCTCCGCTGTGAAAGAATTATAAACACGAACCGAACAAAAAATGTATTTAGTTTATTTTGAAATATGACAATATTGAAGACCAAAATCAAATTGGTATTTTTCTAAAAATTAGGAAATAGCGACTCCATGGATTATAGAACCAGGATATGCCACGAAAAGTCCTCATCCTATTCATGTATCTTACCAATAAATGCTCATAGTCCTGTCCATAGTCTTCGCTAGCCGCGGCCGCGTACTGCTCCTGTATCCATTCTTCCAACTCTGCACTCTCTGCGAGGTACTCGTGCCTGTAATGAAATACTTCCATTACATTCTTGGTCTTTAATTAGTAAAATACGGACGTGGTTATTTATTTATTTATTTATTGGCAGTGACGTATCGTTAGCTGTGACTGCCAACATTTAGAGGTCCCGGGTTCATATCTTGATGAGGGCGAAAATATTCTAGTTTCTTTACTTAACTTCTAAGGATTAAGTAACTATTCCTCAATACTACATAGACAAGATACAAAATAGTAGTTTATGCAACAGTTGTATAAGAGAGGTCAAAAAATACGAGTGGTGTGGTTACGATGTGAGCCGCAGGCGAACATCGTAAAGCAAGACGCCACGAGTATTTTTTGACTTAGTTATACACCGTTGCATACAATACTTTTTCTACGACTAGGTTTCAAATAAAATGCAAAATTAAATTAACAAAATTTTATTAATATACCTAGGTTAGAATACGAACGAACGAAGCACGGAACAACAAACGAGCGAGAAACATTCGAAAACAATAAAATATGTGTCTATGGTTAACTTTGTTTTTAAATTGATGTGCACTTGCCAGGTTTCATATTTTTTTAAAAAGTTGCACAATCGATTTAACTTGTGAAATAGGGACTAAAAACACCTAATGATTTGAGAAATGAATTCTTTTACCTGATTGGTCGATTTTAATATAGCTGCGTTCTGGTTGGTTGATACCAAATAAAATGTTTTTTTTAAAGAGTTAAATTAGTAAAAGAGTTTATATACCAAAAAGAACCTAACGTTCCGATTGACAGTCAATGTGTATTGTGATTGGTGGTTTAATTTGGTGAAGTATTTTGATTGGTCAAATTAACCTAGGTGTAAGCTTTGGCAGCTAGGCATATCGTTTTGGCTCAAAAAAGCACAAGTGCTGTTAAGGGGAATAGACTAGATAGACTTTTCTACGGAATGTTCTGCGGACATATTATCTATATTCTTATTCAAAGTTGATCAAAGTCAATATAACAAGGCATCTAAATCTAGTCTACGTCTCCAATAGATGGCGCTGTAGCAAACGACAGTTGCACGTAGTTCGCAACAGAAGGCGCCACTCGTATCATATACAGGGTGGAAAAAACGAACGCCACATGGACGGCAACTACCTTAAATATTGGAAATAGCAAGTTCTACGCAAAGGAGACTTAAGTTTATTTTTGAAAACAAAAATACTGCATATTGGAATTTTGAAAAAAAATCTCTTCCTTAACAGGGAACCGATCTGGTCGGATATGACAAAACAATAAAGTCGTGTTTTATGATACAGATCGAAAGGGTCATTGATAGTGATCATTTATATCTACAACACAATACACCTTGAAATTAATTAAAGATTGCAAAAAACCCAACTTTATTATTTTGTCATATTCGACCAGTTCCATTACCGGTTAAGGCAAACGAATTTCCAAAAATCCATAAACGCAGAATTGACTAAATTGAATTTGCTAATCCAATATTTAAGGTAGTTGCCGTCCATGTGGTGTCCGTTTTTTCCAACCTGTATAACAAGGCATCTATATCTAGTCCAAGTCTCCAATAGATGGCGCTGTAAAAAACGACAGTTGCACGTAGCTTGCAACAGATGGCGCCACTCGCATCCTACATAGTAATTAGCTCACTGCGGCGCCCGCTAGATGGCCACCACAGAACAGAAAAAACAGTAGCAGTGTGATGTGGGGGTGTCACGTGTGGCATGGTTATGCGGAGTTCCACGCAACCTTCCATAGTCTGCCGCGATCTCTTGTGCGTGAAAGTTGGGCGAATAAATATTTCTAAAATAGGCAATAAATCCAGAAGCATGCCTTATTGTGCTATTTTGGAATGTAAATACGATAGCCGCACCAAAAACATTTTCCATGGTGGCGTGTTGTTTTAGTGATAGTGTGAGTATTGGCGACAACAGGTCTGATACTAAGCGAAGCTCATGGCACTTCCACTGTTCTTTCTACTCCGCGAACCTCACCGACAAACGCTCTCGACGAGCGCGCGCTGCCGCTGCGCCGCGAGCCGCTGCAGGCGCTGCAGCGAGTCGTCGAGCGCGCGGTGCCGCGCCAGCAGCGCCGGGCCCGCCTCGTGCCCGCCCGCGGCCATCGACGACGCCACGTGGCCCATCTCCGAGATTATGGCCGCGTACGTGTCCAGTTCTAGCTCCACGGCCTATAGAGAAATGGGGCTATAAGTACAGGTTCTCATCGAACTTTACGTTTGAGCTGCTGAACTAATCTTTCAAGAGCGTTAAGGCGTCAAGATACAGAAGTGTGCAACTACTTAATAAATAAATAAAATAAATATCACGGGACAATGCCACCAATCGACCTAGTCCCAAACTAAACTCTAGGCTTGTAGTATGGGTACTAGACAACGAAAAATACTTATATAGAGAAATATATACACAAATACATAGAAAACATCCATGACTCAGGAACAAATATTCGCACTCATCATACAGTCAAGGACTTTAATTGTTATGCCACTATGGAACCCTGTCATAATGACAGCGTCAAACCACATGACAGAAATTACGCTTAAATGAATTATTAACGTAATGCGACAGGGTTCCATAGTGGCATAACAATTAAAGTCCTTGACTGTACAAATATCTGCCCTTCCTGTGATTTGAACCCAGGACCGCTAGCTTCGTAGGCTACCAACTAGGCCAGCGCGTCGTCAAACTTCTACTTATAAGTTGAGGATACGTCGAACTAAGAGTTAAAGAAGGGAGAAATGCGATTGTATAAAAAATAATGACTGTGAGGAATAGAGAATGTGATCAAATCCAATTGTGTGGAATTCATATTGTACAGAATCGGGACTAGGAAGAAACGGGATTGTATAAAAATAGTGTCTGTGAAGAATAGCGAATGTGATCAAATGCAGATGTGTAGAATTACGAATAGGAAGAAACAATAATGGCATAAATATGGTAGTTCTAGACTCTTGTGTGTAAGCAACTTCCCTAACGCTCTAGGTATCACTCTTCTTTAATGATCAGAGGTCGGAATATGCATCTTCATTCAATAACGTATTCCCATCTCACTCGCGCATGAATGAACATGAGTCAAGTTTAGGTTAATAAGCACTACCTATTCCGACCTCTGTTAATGATCGATAGTTACCTTATGTCTGGTCAATAGTTGAGTGGCGCGGTGTCTGTCCTGGCCAACGTCTGCCGAAGACAATGCGGCAGCCTGCAACAATTATTGTGAATTAACAATGTTATCTAGATATCCTTTAGTGTTTCCACTGAGGCTCTGTTGATTTCTAAATCCTTTATTTAGCAAGTTTTTTTAAAGGTATTCGGTAAAAAAACATGCTTATCCTAGTATAGCTCACAGTGCAATACGATGTGCATTATCAAAGCAATTTAATTTGAACTTTATCGCAAAGGCAATAAAATTTATTTTCTTTTGTTCGTAAATTGAAAATGGCATTTTCGAAATTTTTATTGGCTTGATGGTAGATTCAAAGTCCCACTCACAAATAGAGGTTTGTATTAAAGGCATACTTTTGTTGTTCATTATTTACTGAAAAAAAGAGATGAATTTCTGCTAATGACTAAAGAGCTTTAATGCCACATGGTCTTGTCTACATGACATCTAGTGCTACGTAACTTGTACCCGCGTGCGGGTACAAACCAAATGATGTCATTCCGACCACTAGCCTAAGGCCGGCATTACACCTGTAAGTTATTGCTGTAAGTTTTGAGACGCAACTATGGGTAAGAGTGAGTGGCAAATATCTGCATCTCCCTCTTGCATATAGCTTTGTTTCAAAACTTACAGTAATAACTTATAGGTGTATTGCCGGCCTAAAGCGGGCGTAGCAACCACTGATAATATTTAAAAAAACTCAGTAAATAATAAATAAAATAGGATGCTTTCTAGACAAACCTTTTTCCAACCACCTTAAGGTAAAGCCTTTTAGTAATTAAAATTTTAGAATGTACAATTTTAGTCCAAAGGTTCTTTAGAACAAAAAGTAGGAACGCAAAAAAAAATTATTCCAAAAAATAAGTATGCCGTTTGATGATTATACCAAACATTTTCAACCAAAAAATTTAGACCATGCGAAGGGCACCCAGTCTGTAGCTAATCGCTTCGTGGGATAAGTGCCTATGGCATTGAATTCTACGCGTTGTGTCTCCTTTCCTTCAGCCTGCGGTAGCTGTGGAAAGAACGAGACCCACCTTGTCGTTGAGCCAGGAGTCGACCTCCAGCGCGTCGTGCAGGAACTGCTGCGCCCGCAGCGCCGCGTCCAGCCGCGCCGCGCGCGTCTCCGCGCTCTGGGACACCGAGCTGTACGCGTCCTCTAACTCTTGGCAGAGTTTCGCGATCTGATGGCAAACAGTACATGTATGAGGTCTACTTGGTTGGTAGTTATGAGGTTTCAGATAGGGCACCATTAAAGGGAAGTTATTTATCTATACAGGATGTCCCAGAAACCGATGTCAAGTTTCACTTAGTTACTGTGGTAAACGAGCGCCCAAAAGGGGGGTGTGGATGGAAAAGTAGAAAGCAGAAATTTTGACTTTGTTTGAACTAGTTAGGAGATAAACATACTAAACCCCTCGGAGGTGAGCCCTAGGGGGAGGGGGCACAAATAATTAAATTCTCTACAAGCTAAGTCTTCTTCTTCGTCGTTTTCACTCTTGACAGAGTGGGCGTGGTCGTCATATCAGGCGCTGGTGGAAAGCTTCACAACTCGGCACCACTACTCTCTGACAGCTGCCTTCCTCGTGCAAGCTATGTAGGGGGCTGTTTTCTACAGACGATATATATGCACAACGATTGAAAATGGGTGAAAAATGTATAAAATCAAAGTTGTTGAGAATTTTATCAGCTTTGATAATGCCATACAACACCATTTCCTATCACGCATCGTTTTCAAGATGTAAACAAAAAAACGTGACCTTCTTTGTGCCCCCCTCCCTAGGGCTCACCTCCGAGGGGTGGGGACTTTTATTATGTTTATCTCCTAACTAGTCCAAACAAAGTTCCGAAGTCAAACTTTCTGCTTTCAACTTTTCCATCCACAATTTTTCATTGCCAGGACTGAGTATGAAGAAACTAACTTTATGTGATTACTTGAAAAAAATACTAAAAAAACGGGCAGATTCGTAATGATTCTAATTATGTAGGATACCACTGTAAAACTTATGAAATAAAACATGAAATTAATGATTTTTCATGACACAAACTGTGAACATAAGGGCAAATGACAAAAAATCAGATTAAAATGCTCAATATCTCCGAAACTAGTAAAAATCGCTGGACATACATAGGGGTTAAATCGATAGCTTTTAGCTGCTCTATCAGCCCCAGGCGGGTTGACGTCGGTTTCTGGGACACTCTGTATATCGTTTTCATACGAACATGTCAATGTAGCATCCCTCGCTTCCCTCGTTTCTTTAGCGGGAGCAAGTCGCCAGCGCCATCTAGCGACGAGCGACTTAACTACTTCAGTCCACTCGACGCAATGTACCTACCTTTTCGTTGTCGGGCACGGCACGGCCCTGAGCTAGGACGCGCTCGACGACGGGGCGGCGTCCGCGCAGCTCGTCGCGCAGCTTGTTGTGCTTCTTCTGCGCCGACTGCGCGGCGTGCAGGTCGGCCGGCAGCACGCTGGATGACGCGGCGCCACGCCGCTCTGAGAGCCAGTCCAACTCGCCTGCGACTTCCGCGGCGAACTTGTGGAGCCTGGTAGGAATAGCACATTGTGCATCAAGGGCGGTAAGAAGGGGATTGCTAACGAGAGACTATGAGAAGGAAG
This sequence comes from Acleris literana, assembly GCA_946894065.1. NCBI lineage: Eukaryota > Metazoa > Arthropoda > Insecta > Lepidoptera > Tortricidae > Acleris > Acleris literana. Next base: position 12,900,852 of record OX335693.1, on the reverse strand, counting down.
ATTGGCTTTTAATGACTCGAGTTTGTAATCCCCATATTGCCCACTGTTTATCATCGGATTTGAGAGGAAATAAAAAATAATAAGAGAAAAAAACAACAATCAAACAAATGAACTCGTTTCGCTATAAGAGTTTGTCAACTTTTTTCAATATACTCTTCCACAGATAATGCTTAGAACTACTTTAGTTTTTAAACTTGACAGGCCATAATGCCAAATTGTACCGATTTTCAAAATAAATTTTTCACAACACTGCTCGGAAATATGGCCATAGATGGTCTTGTTTGGGGTCACAAAACGTTACTTATAAGGACAGACCAAGAATGTTTTTGTCGGCGTGTTTGCTGATTGGTCGAGAACATTGTTGTCCAACTTTAAGAACCAATGACAATTGACAATATGAAAAATTGAAATCGACCAATCAGAACACACCATTTTGTGTCGTAAAATATTAGGTGTATTTTTGCTAAAAGATACACAGACCAAAAACTATGTCACTGCTTTTTTTTTTAAATGTAATTCAAACTTGGCCCCTAATCTCGAACCACTAGAGATGAAATTACATGGGAGCTATGGCGAAACAAATACAATTTTATATGGAGTTGACACATCTCGCATGTTAGTTTATTAATCTCGAGTGCCACGAGAATAGGGGTCCAGATTTAAAAAAATGTTATCTATGGTAAAATTGGCGGTGATCTCACATTAACATGATTGAAAATTAGAGTTTTGAATATGAATTTTTATTTTATTTCCTCTCAGTCGTTGTGAAAAGCTCTATGTCTGCCTCGGTAGAAAGAGCAATTTATGGACTCGTACACTAGAGGGACTCAACTACGTTTCGGCCCTCTATATGACTCGTCCAAAAATCGCGTACTTTCTATCCTCTGCAACAATGTACTATTAATAAAATAATTGAAAATGCTCTGAAATAATGGTAAAATATAAATATAATGCAGATAAATGTACCGTATAAGTTTAATTATACAGTAAAATTGGTTTGTAGCCAAGTTTTGAATATAGGAAATAAACCTTGGCTGATTTAACACCTCTTTAGTCTGAAATGATATAAGAGTGGATTCTGTATTTTAAAACTGAACTCTTGAGTCCCTAGGGAGTTATAAAAATGCATAACTCCCGCGGGAGCTAAATCGGCTATAACACCTGCGTGTTAACCCTTTCCGAGCAAGGGTGATGAATTTTTTTTTTTAATGAGGAAAACCCATGGCTAATAAAATAGAGTTGAAGTTTGTATGTATGGTATGCAACTCACTGCAAGCTGGCCTCGAGCTTGGCCCGGCGCTCGGCGGCGGCGGGCTGCAGCGCGCGCACGGCCCGCAGCAGCGCGGCGGAGTCCCGCTCGATGGCGGCCGCGTCGAAGTGGCCCAGCGACACCAGGTCGGCGCCCTGGCTGGCCAGCATGCTGGCTTTCTGCTCCCACTGGGTCAGCTCTTGTTCTACGGTCTGGGGGAGGAGGTTACGGAAATATATTTTAACACCACATGCCCGAAATTGCCCAATTATATATCATGAAAACCTCACCTAAAGTAAGTCATTATAGCCATCGGCTAACCAGCGGGTTATAATGAGATTCAGTACCATATTATGACCCAGCGGGTTATAATATGGCGCTGAATCTCATTATAACCCGCTGGTTAATAATGAGATTTGCATTCCTATGAAATATTACAATTTGTAGGTTTTTTTAAAATAAGGTACTTTAAGTTTTAATAAAACGTTGTTTCTAGTAAGTAGGCTTGCTTTTTTATTGTCTCGCAAAAGGTGAGAAAAGTAGAGTATTCTCCTTTGGGATAAAGCTGTTTTCATCTTAGGTGAGCTTGAATCCCTCGCTGCACTCAGGACTCGTGACACCCTCACTAAATCTGGAGTTGAATCTGGAGTCCCTCATTTGCTCAGGATTCAATGCTTTATCCCCTCGGTTTATAATCTACCATTACATGGCTCATACTCTTGAATGGTCATTGGTCGACGAACTATATCACGTGGTTCTTTTGTTTACATTTTTTTACTACCTAAACAAACGGAGTATAAACTCTTTGATTACTCCTTACCGGTTCAACAGCTGTTGTGGCATAATTTTGTAAGTAATAAATAATTCTTTGTGGCATAATCTATATATCCATATTAGGCTTTACGCAGAAGCTGGTGACGCAAAATCTACATTCGCATAGTTTGATTACGCAGAATTTCGTTAGTCCGAATATTATTCGGCCATATTTTTAATGCTCCGAATCATATCTACGTATAAATTAAACGAGCATAAAATTGTTTTGCCGGAAACTACGTTGCAGAAACATGTTTTGTCATAACATTGTTACACTGAATTATAGACGAACGTAAAAAACGAACGTAGCAGTTAGTTTTTGATAAGGTCACAATTAACACCTAACCTAACCTAACCTAACCTAACCTACTTTTCTAGTAGCAGTTCGTTTTTGTTATGGTCGCAGTTCTAACCTAACTTACTTTTCTGTTACCTAGCAGTAAGTATATCAAGTAAGTTTCGGTCAATCGATAAACCTACCCTACTTTTCTGGTATCAAGTTGTTTTTGTTATGGTCGCAGTTCTAACCTAACCTACTTTTCTGGTAGCAGTTAAGTTTGTAGGTATGCCAAGTTAGTTTCGGACAATCGATAATATGCCGGATAAAATATGTTAAACAGATTTATGCGTAAAAACAATAGAAAATAATAATAGTTTGCAAACTTAATTTCGGACTAACTCATTTTCGGGTTGTTACAAATTAAGCCAAATAAGGTTTCTGCCACATAACCATTCGGCGAAAACCGATTATGCCAAGTCTGTTATGCTAAAACAGTTACGGACAATAATTGTTATGCCACATAAAGGGAATCCCTCCTTACCTGGTGCTGATGCAGAAGACGCTTGCAGCTCCTCAGGTCGGAGCCCACCTCCTCGCTTTTCAGCGCTCGTTCCAGATCCACCAGTCGTGCTTTAGCGTCCTCCACGGACCTGGGAAGACAGGTTTACTTTATATGGACGACGCGTTGGTAGTGACCCTGCCTACGAACCTAGCGGTCTGGGGTTCGATTCCCGGTATTGGCTTATATTTGTGTGATGAGCGCGAATATATTTGTTCCTGAGTCATGGATGTTTTCTATGTATTTAAGTATGTATTTCTCTATATAAGTATTTATATCGTTGTCTAGTACCCATAGTACAAGCCTAGAGCTTAGTTTGGGACTAGGTCAATTGGTGTGACATTGTCCAATGATCATTATTTATTATATGAAAAAGGGTCCCGGAGAGTCGCCGAATCTGAAACCGACGTGCGTGCATGACTCGATGTATGAATGTGGAAGAAGCGAAAGAGATTTGTCAGGATCGTAGCAGGTGCTCGCGTCAACCTTTGCCTCAAGTTTTGGATCATTGTCGGGGAGTTTTTTTATAAACCTACGTAAGCCACGTGTAAGATACCTAATTTAAAAACAATAAAGTTTCAGCAAAAAAAGTTTTCGTCGAAATGAGTGTGAGTTCAAAGGGATCCTGTGCTCGAATATATTGTTTTTTCTCAAAAATTTCCGGAAATGTGGACATTCCTATCTACATATTGAGACGCGAAATACATAGTTTACTGACAGTTCTCAAATTAAAAAAAAAAAACATATGTTGCATACAAATTCCATTACTATCTAGCTTGTAACTTTTTAAAAAGTGAAAAAGGCCATAATAAAATGAGGGCACAAGTCTTATACATCCAAATTTTATTCGAAACATAATCTGTGTCTGGAATAGCTTATGTCTTTTTAAAAACAAAGCTTGCTTTCTCCTTGTCATAAACAAAAAGGTGGTAAAGAGTGATGGTTTTTTCACATGAAGTTTCTGTTTGTATGCAATTCAAAAAATGAGTTCAAGCGATGAAGATTTTACTCCAACACAAATTATTTCTTGCGATTTTTGAGAAATGCACTATATTTGCCTCGGCAGGAACAGCAATTGCGGGCTTCGTATTTTTAAACGGACTCGCAAGCTCGTCCGTTTAAACCAATACTCGGCCCGCAATTGCCTACTTCCATGCCTAGGCAATAATGTACTATTGTTATGGTAACGGACCTGCGGTGCTGGCTCTGCGCGACGGCCTGGCGCAGCTTGCCGCCCTTGTCGCGGGAGGCGTCGACGAGCTGCGCCCAGGCGGCGCGCGCGCCCGCCAGCCGCGAGCCCACCGGCCCCGCGCGCACCGGGTCCGACTGCTGCAGGGACTGCCCGATCTGGAGAACATGGCGGCCATTAAAAAAAAGCATAGATTTAAAGCAGTAAAGAAGACTTACATAGGGTGGAAAAACCAACGCCACATGGACGGCAACTAGCTTAAATATTGGAAATAGCAAGTTCTACGAACAAGACACTTACTTTAATTTTTGAAAAGAAGAAATCCTGCATTTATGGATTTTTGAAAATTCCTCTGCCTTAACCGGGAATCGAACTGGTCGAATATGACAAAATAATAAAGAACTTTTTTACGGTCTTTATTTAATTTAAAGGTGTATGTGTATAGACATAAATGATCACTATCAATGACTCTTTCGATCTGTATCATAAAACACAACTTTATTGTTTTCTCATCCCCCAATTCGATTCCCTATTAAAAAGATTTTTTCATACATACATTAAATCACGCCTGTTTCGCGGAGGGGTAGGCAGAGACCACTTCTTTCCTCATGCTACGATCCTGACAAATCTCTTTCTCTTCCACATTCATACATCGAGTCATGCACGCACGTCGGTTTCGGGTACTTAAGATCCGGCCCTTTTCCAGTATTTCTCCGATTTGATTCAAAAAAGTACGCCTAGGGCGGCGCCTTTCAAAAATCCAAAAATGCAAATTTTTTGTCTCATTTGGATAGAATGACACGTTGGCCTAGTTGGTAGTGACCCTGTCTACGAAGCTAGCGGTCTGGGGTTCAAATCCCGGTAGGAGCAGATATTTGTGTGATGAGCGTGAATATTTGTTCCAAAGTCATGGATGTTTCCTATGTATTTAAGTATGTATTTCTCTATATAAGTATTTATATCGTTGTCTAGTACCCATAGTACAAGCCTAGAGCTTAGTTTGGGACGAGGTCAATAGGTGTGACATTGTCCCCTGATATTTATGTTTATTGAATAAATAGGGTAACACAAAAATTGGCATCACCGGATCCGGTAAACGTTTAGAGATACAGTTTTCCGGATTGCAATACCTAATACAAACTTACAAACATACCAACAAACAGTTGATAAACAAAAGCTTGCGTTAACTTACGCTCTCGACGTTCCTCAGCTGCTTCTCGTTCGATTGTAACTCCGCCTCGAAAGCTTCGTGCTTCTGCAGCTTTCGCTCCAAGTTGGCCAGATCTCTGTTGACATTCAAATAATTTCATTAAATCTTTACAAAGTATAAAATGAAGGTGCTCCCAATGTCTGTTCGCTTAGATCCTTTAAAATACTCAACGGATTTTAATGCAGTTTACAGCAATAGATAGAGTGATTCAAGAGGAAGGTTTATATCTATACTAATATAATATAGCTGAAGAGTTTGTTTGCTTGAACGCGCTAATCTCAGTAACTACTGGTCCGATTTGAAAAATTCGGTTTTAATTACTGATTATGAAAGAAAGATAGAAAGAAAGAAAAATGCTTTATTGCCCAAACAGCTTTACAGATAGTGTTCTTAACTATAAACGTTATGCTCTAGACGGTTAGCTGCGGCAAAAGGGTCAGACTCAGCGTGAGCTGGCTCCTGCTGATGCAGAAGACAGAGCGCTGGTTTTCAGTTTGACCCTTTTGTTGTGCTAAACTGTTTCAACTGTTTTTTTTTAAACAAAACGTGCGTCTTATCTTATTAAGTCTAAAATATACATTTAAACATGCAAAAACAGATATTACAAAACAAAAAAATTACAGAATGTGAAATACCTCAAAGTCCGTGAGTTGGATTGTACAAAATATCGATAAGAGAGGGGCGGAATTTAAAGGGTTTTTTTTTATTGTTTCTATTTTATCTTTGGCCAGTATGTACTGTAGAGTCCATAAATATGTGTACACTTCAGTACCTTGTCTATTTGATGACATGTTTAAACTGCCATATGTGAATTGTCACAACGATTAAAGTGACAAGGTACTAAAGTGTGCACATATTTATGAACTCGTCTGTAACTGATAGTATGTATTAGTATATTTAATTATCTATGTATGATTTTTATTAATGCTATTTTTTTTCTGTTTTTCGGATGTATGTACTAGTTATTTTATTAGTTTGTCTATCCTCTTGCATTGTCCTTGCTTATTCAATTTAAGGTTAACTGGAAGAGCTCCCATATGGGATAAGTTCGCCTATGTACATTACTTATATTGATGCAAATATGTACTCTTATTGTTTATGGACGACGTGCTAGCCTAGTTGGTAGTGACCCTGCCTACGAAGCTAGCGGTCCCGGGTTTAAATCCCGGTAAGGGCAGATATTTGTAATGAGCTCGAATATTTGTTCCCGAGTCGTGGATGTTTTCTATGTATTTAAGTATGTATTTCTCTATATAAGTATTTATATCGTTGTCTAGTACCCATAGTACAAGCCTAGAGCTTAGTTTGGGACTAGGTCGACTGGTGTGACATTGTCCCTTGATGTTTATTTATTATTAGGGATCGGAAACTCGGATGCTTTTATTCTTTTGTTTTTGTTGTTCTATTGATGTTAAGTAGTATGGAGGCGGACAAAACTTAATTTTGCTAATAAATATCCTGGGATTTCCCGGAATACCGGAAATTAGGATACATATACACATACGTATTTGAAGTATTTAAATAACATATTTGAGTTGTTTCCTTTTACAAAATATGTGGTTTGTTTAACTAACAGTACCTACACTATTCTTTAACATCAAACTAAATTAAATTTGTTAAGTTACATATTATTCTTATGAAAACGAATGGTTCTAACGTTAGTAGTTTTTTTAAGTCACCGAATTAAAACAAATATACATAGTCATACAAAATTGAACTGTTTACCAACGTGTATGTTAACAAAATTGCTGAAAATAGTCATAACCTAAATATTTTGACAGTTATCACTATATCCTGATATTTTATACAATCCCGGAATCCCAGAACTTAAATAATGAAAATAATATTTTTAAGAAGCCGACTCCATACTTGCTGAGCTTTTTCCGGAAATTTGCTAATTGTAGGTATAAAAGCATCCGAATTTCCGATCCCTACTTATTATACATTACATTCTCAATTACCTGTAGCTCTGGTCTTTAGCGGTCTTGGTCTTGTCTTCGATCCAGGTTTGCAGCTCCTCAGTCGAAGCCAAAAACTGTAAAAAAAAAAAAACTATTAACACATCAATAGCAGTGTCTTAATAGTAGTTTATGTGACTGTACATAATGAAGGGCATTAAACACGAGTGTGGATTTATGGACATGAGCCGAAGGTGAGTATCATAATAACATCACACGAGTGTTTTAAGGCCTAATTATGTACAGTTACATACACTACTTTATCTACCCACATATGATAAGCCTCCATGATGCATTCAGGAGTCGCATATTAAATTTTAACCGGTAATGGCGGTAATGAAAAGTTTGAATAGTTTTCTGGCAGGTGTCATATTTTTTTTTTTTAACTAGAGTCGGCTCCAACTATCATATCGTTCGATATCTTACTTACGTGCGACGTTGTCCAATTTTGTATGCAAATTGACAATTCATTTCGAACTAAACGTCATCTCGACTGATATTAGAATAGCGGTCAAATCAAATTTCTTTGTTTTTCAGAGATGTTCGAAATTTGAATGTCATAAGAACATCAATTTCAATGTTCCATAATCCATAAGATTACTGCCGCAGATAAAACATTTGCTCTAACAACAGAGTTGATTATTATGCTGGTCATAATTTGCGGTTTCTGAACGCATCATAGAGGGTTTATGATATGAGTGTAAATAAAATAAATTATTAAATTGAAATGATAATAAATCTCAGAAAGAAAGATCTTCATTTGAAATTTTAAATACCGAATACGGAAGTGATTATATGATAATAAGGTTAATAGGTTATTTTTGTTGATTTAGCTACATTTTATTACAATAATAAACTAAGATACCGTCAGCTCGCCTTAGTAAGGCGTTTTTTTCCTGGAATTCAAAGTGAAAAGTATAGTGTTTAATGCGAGACTAACCAACCATAATGACACTCGAACTATAGCCACCCTCGCTCAGCTCGCGTGGCTAAATTAATATTAATACTAATACTACGAAATGTCTTAAATCATCCGCGGTTGAAGCTCAATCATTACTTAGCACTAATGTCAGTAAATGTAATATAAACTTTGATTTCAGCCCTGTAAATTCAGATTCAATAGTCAAGATATTTAAATCACTTAGTTTAAAAAAGACTGAAGATTTGTGGGGCACATCAGTTAAGGTACTCTTTCATATCATAGATGTAATTGCACCCCATCTAGCATTAATCTACAATAATTGCATATCAGAGGGGGTCTTTCCAGATCTCATGAAATATAGTAAAGTAATACCTCTTTTTAAATCGGGCGAGATGAGTGATATAACGAACTTCCGTCCCATTTCCATACTACCAGTTTTAAGTAAAGTCTTTGAGAAAGTAATGCTAAAGGATATGTTAGGTCACTTTAACAGAAATAAACTACTTAACAATAACCAGTTTGGCTTTACCAGAGGTCGATCAACAATTGATGCGGCATCTGTACTCATTAAACATATATATAACAGTTGGGAGAAATCTTGCGATGCAGTAGGAATATTTTGTGATCTTTCTAAAGCTTTTGATTGCGTGGATCATACGACCCTTATTTTAAAATTAGAACATTATGGATTGTCCAATAAAGCTTTAAGCCTTATGTCTTCTTATCTAAGTGATAGAACTCAAACAGTTGTTGTAAACAAAACGCAATCTGTTGGAGCTACAGTGAAAATAGGTGTGCCTCAAGGCTCTATTTTAGGTCCTGTTTTCATCAATCATTTGTTGGTCAATGCATTCATTTCTATAATAAATTACCTGACGAAGTTTTAAAGTTACCCTTTCCAGCACTTAAAAGTTACTTGAAAAGGTCGTTAATGTCTAAAGCGTATTATAGGATCGAGGACTATCTAACAGACAAAAATGCATGGCCTAAATCCGAAACTTAGTCAATAATAATTTATTCAAATGCAAAATCTTTATCTTGTCTAGGGGACACCGTTGATGTAGGAAAACATATCGAAACTTTTATGTGGTCGTCTCGCACCATCTTATATACACATAAGTATGTGTTTTTTTTTTTTCTCTATCTCTCCCGTAAGATTCTTAATTGGCATGTTTTCCTGCTGAACTACGCATGTTATTTAATACTATATTTAATTTAATATTTATAGCTTTATATAATGCTAGACTAAGTAGTACCATTGTAATAAGAAATATGTTTAAAAAATGACTGACTGCTGAGTTTCTTGCGGCGTTTCTTCTCGGCAGTGGTCTTCTCTTGGGAAGCGCTGGTAGATTCTTGACGTGTAAAAGTGCCCGTGCGGCCTACTTACTGAATAAATTTCTTTTATCTTTTTATCTTTTTTATCTTTTTAAATATCTCGTGTCATTATAGCTGGTTTTAGTCCCTTGTTGAACAATGTACTATTGTATTGTAAAGTTACCCATGGCCCTCCATCACGGCATGGTCTTGTTGGTAGTCCCGCTATAAGATAGTTAGTGTAGGCTACCTGCTGGTGCGCCAGGTTGGCCTGCAGCGCGCGGCGCCGCTCGGCCGCCGCGAGCCGCACCGCGTCGCGCCGCGCCGCCACGCTCTCCATGCGCTGCGAGATGCTACAACAACACACAAGCACGCATCTCGTCTTATATCATTAACATTTGCTAATAGGGGTGTGGCCTGGGTCAGGGTAACAATAGTAAATTACTGCACAGACCGGGAAATAGGCCGTTGCGGGACGAGTAGAGTTAGCTCGGCCGAGACGCAGTCGAGGCCGCGCTATATACGAGTCCAGCAACCGCCCTTCTCGGTCGAGGCTTGTATAGTGCTTTTCTCCAACAATGTGAGGAAATTTAACACAATTGTTAATAATATTAAACACAGTCCCAACATTTCCTTGAAAAAAAGTTACAGAAACGTACGATTTAGTATGACACTGAAATAAAGAATTAAATAAAATCACAAATTTAAACGTAATAAATTCAATTTGAATGAAATATACTTTAAAATATTACATTTATTACGCGTTTATGTTATTTCGGCAATTTATTTTGTTTATGAACGCAATTTCTATTTGTGTGAAACTATTTGACACACTTTTAAATACGCTGTAAACGCTGTTTGAAAAGGCTTAGCTTTTTAGTCTATGACATTTAAAAAGTAAAATATACAAGGAAGAATTTTGATTGCACGAGTGTTTGGCTGTTTGGAGATAGTGATCCTAGTCTAAACATGGTTTTTAAAAGTAAAACACCAGGTACGTAATGAAATTTCATACATTTTCGCGGCCCCTGCCGTTGGTAAATAATAACTTTGTTTTTTTAAATTTTGCCTAGACCTGGAACTCAGAACTTCGCGGACTGATTTTACAACAGTAAGGTTAACATTTCCGAGCATGTGGGAGAAAAATAATCTAATTAGTCCCTCAGTAAGATTATCAAAAAATATTGAATACCTATTTTTTCCTTTATCAAATCAATCAAAATTGATAAATATAACACGCATCAAAGTTCGGGAGTGGGGGCTCGTGACGTCACAACGTGGTATAAAGTGTGCCACGGCGAGACGTCACGCGAAACTTCAACGCACTTTATCTTCGTATTTTTTTGTTTAATGGACAAAATAACAAATATGTGTTCAATATTATTTTTGATAATGTAAATGACGGCATCGCCATTATTAACATTATTATAAATCGTCATTATTTTTAACATAATATCATAATCATCACCATTATCATCCATAGCATCATTATCATCATCCATTGTCATTATGTATGTATGTATGTATGTATGTAAACACTTTATTGTACAAAAGAACACATTATCACATTATCATCAAGGATCGGAAAAACGCCCGTCATTTTGAAAACATAACCCTGTTCCGTACAGGAGAGACTTCCTTCTGATGTTAATTAAAAATATTATTAGGTATTTTACATTTATTATACCATTATTTATATGTATTCAACAACAATATTATGAATAAAACCATAATGGTTATGGAAAAAAAACACTTTCGCCAATAAAAATAATGTCTTTTTTTTTAATTTTCGCCTGTTATTCCATAACGACGTGAATTTAGGACCTATTTATGAGTCGAAAAAGTTTGTTCACAGTTTACGGAGGACATTGGGGCAATCGTTGACATTAGTTTACTGTTTGTATGTGTGTTTGTGTTTTCTAATTAACATTTCGGTGTCATTCATTAATAAAATTGTCGCTAAGTACATATAAATTATTGTATAATAAATCTATAAAATACCAAATAATATTTTTAATTAATATCAAGGAAGTATCTGCTATACGGAACAGGGTTATGTTTTCAAAATGACGGTCGTTTTTCCGATCCTTAATTATCATTATCTATCGCCATTATCATTATCATCATCCATCGCCATTACCATTATTCATCATCATTATCATCATGCATCGTCATCATTATAATAATCACTATCACTATTATTATTTGTCATCATCAACATCATTATCATCATGCATCGTCATCATTATAATAATCACTATCACTATTATTATTTGTCATCATCAACATCATTATCATCATGCATCGTCATCATTATAATAATCACTATCACTATTATTATTTGTCATCATCAACATCATTATCATCATGCATCTACACTCATCTACATAACTATAATCGTTATCACTAACTGTGGCGTGGCGTGATGCCCGCGCTGCGTGAGCGCCTGCGCTCGCCCGTGCAGTGCGTGGAGCCTCTCGTCCTGGGCGCGGAGCCTGGCTTCCAACTCCTCGTGCCTCTTCAGCAAGGCTGCTGCCTCGTCCACTGATGCCTGTGAATATTATAAGTTATATTATATGGTAATTGTTAATTGACAATGTTTTATATCATCCAGCTGCCTTAAAATTGAGAGATTCGATTGGATTTTCCATTCGATTTTCGAATTCTAACAGGCTATTTATAGTCAGGCGCCCGCCACTGGACGCTCGGCGTAGTCTTTGAAATTTGAATGCCTCGAATTTTACTCTGTTGGGCTGTCGTGGCGATATTTATCGACTTTCAATATCGATATCGTCGGTCTAGATGTGACACCTCGTAACTACTTTTTTTTGGTAAAATGAGATTTTGATGCAGAAAGTTTCAAATAGTATTTCCGGTGTTAACTCGTAAATGTCTCCTGCGTTATAATTGATTTTGACGGAAAAAAACGACTAGAAGTGACACCTCGTAACAAGCATTCAACTCGTGTAACCTCGTAAGATCTACGTGAAGCCTTGGTAATATTATCACGGAACAACTTTGTTTAAGGTGGGACCTCGTAACTAAAAAGCAGTTTTTGGTCTCTCCTGAAAAGTTTCTCACTTTGCATATACGAGTTGTCACATCTAGACAGACGATATACTAAACTTCTAAATGGATTCTTAGCAACTTATCGTGTCATGCTTATATTTATATATGAAGAAACTAAGGAAACACTTGTTAGCACTAACAAGTATTTTGACCACGAAATTAAAAAGACAAAAATAGATTATTATGATAGATATAGATATGAAAATATTGGCAGGTTAAGTTAATTATTGTATCATACTTCTAAAAAACAGGATTAATTCGATATAAGCACTTATTGTGTAGGTACTGAGTTGATTTATGTATAGTGACTGTTTTTTTCGTATTTAACTTGAGGGGAGAAGCAAATGCAATGTACGCTGTCTAGCAGAACCAGTCCGCGGGTCCACAGAAAACCAGCGTCGCACTGCCAATAGGTGGTACGACATATAGCTGAGTGGATACCATTTTCGCAGCAATACTTATCACACACTGTAATGTTATAATTTTTAAGCGAAATAAATGATTTTCTATTCTATTCTATTCTATTAGTAATAGATATTATTTAACTATTAATTTTCACCTACCTAAATTTTATCCAGAAATTATCGCTCTTTAGCCATAAGACCGCCTGTTGTTTACCACCTTTAATCTTGTGTTCTGTATCGTATTGTATCGATAAATATGAACATCGGAAGTCGATAAATGAGAACTCACTAGCTTTATTGAAAAGTGTCACGGTAATTCCAGGCTCTGCTGATAACAATCGGTTTAGAACTGACCCCGCTGTCCTGAAGCTCGAGGAAGGCCTCATGCGCTCCGCTGGAGGCGTCGATCTGGTCGCACTCCCGGTTGAAGGCCTGCAGCTCCACCAGCTCGCGTAAGAAGGCATCCTTGTCTTGCCAGCCTGGGGGAACATTATGGTATAGTTCCGGAAAATTGGGGATGGCCTGGGGATTTGTCAAAAAGTGAAAAATCCTTTTTTTATGTCCAGTTGGGATATGAGCGTACAGGCCACCTGTGGCCCGTTTCACGAAGCTACAAGTTACAAATTACAAGAGGAACTCTCTTTCTAGCAAAAGGAGTTAGAAAGAGACTTCCGCTTGTAATTTGTAACTTGTAGCTTCGTGAAACGGACCTCTGATGGTAAGTGGCATCTGAGACTCATAGACATTTTGTCATTACTTTGAAATATAAAGATAAGAGGTTATCTTTATATTTTGTGACGTACGATTTTAAACTTAAACGTGAAGAGAATTAAGTTCAACCTCATACATCTCGAAACATCAGATACGAGTTTTTTATAAAGTAGTAACGATTTGCATTCACAAAAACTACAATCCTAAGTCTGAAATTGATCTCGACTGTAATACTCGTCTCAAGATGCGTCAAAAATGACGGTTTTCTATGGAGTGTATTTTATTTTGACGTATGTTGTGACAGGCATCTCAGTCAAGTTGAGTTTATTAATACAAAATTACAGACTCCGCTAAACGACCACATTTTTTTAGTCTGCGTTATAAAATGGCCGTGTCGCAATATGGCCACTTCGTTTGTGTTACTAGGTAGGTTAGGTTCGTTAGGTAACTTCTTATGCCCGAAGGGCAAACGGCCCAAGAATAGGAGCCCCGCCAAGCGGGGTTCCGTCAACTTTTCTAAGACAGACATAAAATAAGCAATGTGGTAATTTTGCGACTCGGACTTTTCGAGATGTCGGTTCGTTACCTTTCTTGACAGCCGCCTGCTCTTGCTCCAGATGCTTAATCTTCTCGGCGACGTCGGTGAGCGACGCGTTGCTGCCGAGCAGCTGTTTGCCCAGGCCGACCACTTCCTTGAACCTGGGGATACGTGGCGAATTGAATACAAGGGGAAAAATAATAATAAAAAATATGTAGGGGGCAACTCTAAGGAATTTTCAATCATATTTGGAATCATATTTTTAGGAAATATATAATCTAAGCATTTTTATTATTAATTAAAAATATTCAGAAATAATCGCTCCGAAAGTAGCTTTAATTGTGTTCCCTCCCGTTTCCCGTTTGAAACCATAAGTCCAAGTAATATAAAAAAATTTACTAAAGTAGCGATTAATAAATACTTTCAATGAAAAATATTTTAAAACCGATCGAATTTTTTAGATAGATTGTGTTTGTAGTAACGGCTTCAGAACCCTACACTGAGCATGGTCCGACATGCTCTTGCCCAGTTTTTATTTAATTCTCCTCCTATATTATGTACGTAGAAGTAAAACTGCTCGACTCACTCGTCGTCGTGCGTCTTGATGTCGTCCTCAAGCTCTCGGTGTTCCTTGAGCAACGCTTCTGCCGTCGCGACGTCTTTAGCTGTCGGCTCCTGGCCAAGCTGCTCGTGGACTTTCTGTGGACAAACAAACAAACAATACTAATATTATAAATACGAAAGTTCGTCTCTCTCTCTCTCTCTGTCTCTCTCTCTTTGTCCGTCTGTCCGTGTGTCCGTCTGTCCGTCTGTCCGTGTGTCCGTGTGTGTGTGTATTTAAGCGGACGATGTCGCGGGTAGAAGCTATCCTATTAATATTATAAATGCCAAAGTTTGTGTGTGTGTGTGTGTTAGTATTGTTACTCCTTCACGCTGCAACAGCTGGACGGATTTGAGTAAAATTTGAAATGGAGATATCAGATAGCTTATACACTGGATTAACAAATAGGCTAAACAAAAAAATATAGGTCCCTTGTCAATAAAAGAGACATAAATATTAATAGTCGATCACTGGCTGTACTCGCTTTCCGCACATCGTTGGCGGTGGGACCAGTGCTTTAAATACATAGAAAACATCCATAACTCAGGAACAAATATTCGCGCTAATCACACAAATATCTGTCCTTACCGGGATTTGAACCCAGGACCGCTAGCGTCGTAGGCAGGGTCACTATCAACTAGACCAACGCGGTGTCAAAGGTCATACATACATACATACATACAATCACGCCTCTTTCCCGTAGCGGTAGGCAGAGACCACTTCCTTCCGCTTGCTACGATCCAAACAAACTTCCCTCGCTTCCTCCACACTCTTAAGTCTCTTCACACACGTGCGTCGGTTTAGGGTACTCCTGAGTCTCCTGACCTGGCCCTTTCTTAATACGTCTCCGATCTGATCGTGGAACGTCCGCCTTGGCCGCCCTCTTCCAACATTCCCATTTACTCTTCGCCAACCTCACAAAAACATTCTCAAAGGTCATATATGTGTCAAAGGGCGAACCTGGAGCCAATCTTCCAGCATGGCGGCGCTGCGGCCGAAGATCTGGTGTCCGACGGCGCTCTCCAGCCGCGAGCGGCGCTCGGCGGCGCGCGCGCGGCACCGCTCCCACACCTCGTGGATCTCCTTCTGGCGCGCTTCCACGTTCGCGCGTTCCGTCGGGTACTGGGATTTGACGCTGGAGAAAGACACAATAACAAGTTAATTATTGTATCTACACTCATATCATAAACCCTCTATGATGCGTTCAGAAACCGTAAATTATGACCAGCATAATAATCAACTCTGTTGTTAGAGCAAATTTTTTAACTGCGGCAGTAATCTTATGGATTCTTAAGAACATCAATTTCGATGTTCTTATGACATTCAAATTTCGATCATCTCTGAAAAACAAAGAAATTTGATTTGACCGCTATTCTAATATCAGTCGAGATGACGTTTAGTTCGAAATGAATTGTCAATTTGCATACAAATTTGACAAATGTCGCACGTAAGTAAGATATCGAACGATATGATAGTTGGAGCCGACTCTAGTTTAAAAAAAAAAATATGACACCTGCCAGAAAACTATTCAAACTTTTCATTACCGCCATTACCGGTTAAAATTTAATATGCGGCTCCTGAATGCATCATGGAGGCTTATCATATGTGGGTAGATAAAGTAGTGTATGCAACTGTACATAATTAGGCCTTAAAACACTCGTGTGATGCTATAAAACCACACTCTTATTTTAGGGCCTCTCATTATGTATCAGTTGCATAAACTACTATAATTTAACTATGGAGGTTTAAAATACAAGCACGCATTTGTTTTTTTTTGTTTTTTGTTTACAAGGTCCATATTCAATCAGAAAAAACCATCACAATCGTATTAGCTCGGGTGTATAGGGTTAAACCGGACAACCTACGGGAACTACCCTGCGCTCCGCAAAAAAGGCACATCTACTATATGAATTGTATTGAACTTCCAACCTTATTATAAACCTTTGAGAGTTTAATATGCTTCTATGAATTAATTGCACTTACGCCTTTTTTCCGTAGAAGAACAGTATCATATACTATAACAAAAAAAAAATACCCAGAAGTAACAACGACTACGAGTAGTGTGGACGCGTGCATTGCCCGGCATCTTAAATAGGTTTTTAAGTATTTTTTTTAAGTAATCACTTAAAGTCGTTTTTTCCATACAAAGTGAAAAGCAAACACTGGGACGCCTAGTATGGAGAAACAAATTTTGTGATTACTTAAAAAAAACAGAAAAAGAAACGGGCAAATAGGTTTAAAAACTTCGCTCATTCGTAATGATTCTAATTAAGTAAGATACCACTGAAATAACTTGTGAAATAAAACATGTTTTTTTATTTCGAGGCATGGACGTAAGGGAAAATTACAAAAAATCCGATTATAATTATCAATAACTCGAGACTAGCAAAAATCGCTGAACATACATAGGGGTTAAATCGATAGCTTTTAGCTGCTCTATCAGCCCTAGGCGAGTTGACGTCGGTTTCTGGGACTCTGTATATACATATACACAAACAAATATTGCTCGTTCAATAGTTTAGAATTTGTACAAATCTTAGCGCTCATAACTTGAATTTGAAAAACCAGTACCTGTGTCGTTTCAACCACGAAAGCAGACTGCATGGAAAGAGAAGTAAAATGTATATGATTTTCATGAATGCTTCAATTTTTTTAACACCTTGGAAATGTATAATTTTGTAAAGGCGGTTTTTAGCACCATGTGAAATCGGACTTAAACTGCAACGCAAGATTTAACTATGTTCACGTTACGCCAAGACTGTTATCCATAATGATTTTACTGTCACTATGGTAATAACAATGCTATAATGGTTATAAAAGAACAGTTATCACTATGGCAACGCTCATTATAGCACTGTTTGCACGGTTCGGTTACGCTGTAGGTGGTAGTCTGATACCGTTTACGTTAAAAGTTGTAAGTTGTAGACATATGCACGCTGCGCCGGTTACACGCCGATTTTACGCCGCCGCTGACATTTTTTCTATGCCGCGTCGGCGTAACATCGGCGTGAACGGCATGATTCCGGCGTGGGGCACATATCTTAAGACCATACTAATTTAGTAACCACTTTTATAACCTCACAAAATAAACATTTTGACATAAAAAAACCATAACGTAAAATCAGGAAAATCGTGTGCAAAATGTGGTGTCTAGTTGTTTTATACGACAATTTTAGCCAAAAATGATGCATTTTGATGTTATAATAGTAGTTTATGTGACTGTACATAATGAAGGGCATTAAACACGAGTGTTTAATGCCTAATTATGTACAGTTACATACACTACTTTATCTACCCACATATCATAAGCCTCCATGATGCATTCAGGAGCCGCATATTAAATTTTAACCGGTAATGGCGGTACTGAAAAGATTGAAAAGTTTTCTGGCAGCTTCAAAATTTTTGTTTTATTCAGAGACAAACTAGAGTCGGCTCCAACTATCATATCGTTCGATATCTAACTTACGTGCGACATTGTTCAACTTTGTATGCAAATTGACAATTCATGTCGAACTAAACGTCATCTCGACTGATTAGAATAGCGGTCAAATCAAATTTCTTTGTTTTTCAGAGATATTCGAAATTTGAATGTCATAAGAACATTGAAATTGATGTTCTTATGAATCCATAAGATTACTGCCACAGATAAAAAATTTGCTCTAACAAAAGAGTTGATTATTATGCTGGTCATAATTTGCGGTTTCTGAACGCATCATAGAGGGTTTATGATATGAGGGTAGATAAAATAGTTTACTAAATAAGACAAGTCAGATGGTATAGAGTATAAGTGGTACTCACTCATCGGCCAGCAGGCTGACGGTGTGCACCTTCTCGCGCAGCGGCTCGAGCTCGCGCTCCAGCTGCGCGTGGCGGCGCTGCAGCGCCTGCACGGTGCGCAGGTCGGCCGCCGGCGCGCCGCCCGCCGCCAGCTGCTGCTCCTTCTCGCCCATCCAGTCCAGAGCCTCGTCGCAGGTGCGGCTGAACAGCTCCACGCTAGAAGGAAGGTTAGAGGGTCATTTTTTAGGTTTTCGTAACCGATGAGAGTCCCACTGTCCCTATTAATATGGCTTCTCCGGCCCGTCTTAAGTTTAAAGAGCTCTTTTGAACCGTAATAAATGGCTGTTTATTTTTTCAGAATACGTGATTGACTGACAAATATAAAAGATACAGATAGTGAAATAATAAAGTGGATCCCGATACAAGAAACGTTTTTTATCAACGTATTTTTATTTTGTTGCATTGTAAAAACGGTAAAATATACAAGCACCAAATTTGGTATGATCATAACACAAACATCCTTCCAGGCTCTTCTCCTTATGCTGCTTCAGCCTCAGGAGCCTGACCCACTACTGCCGGAACTGCTGTCTCCTTGCAGCCCTCCCTGCCCAACTATGCACTATGTCTACCGAATCCTCGCTATCAGAAGCCTACTACTATAATTACAACTGGACGCTCCTTCCGGACTCTTCTCCATCTGCTGAGCATCAGCAGCCTCTCCCATTACTGCTACTGCTAGAGCTTCTGTCTCCTTGCAGCCTTCCCTGCCTGTCCATGCACAATATCTACCAAATCCTTGGCTATCAGAAGAATACTACTATCCCCTCACCTGGACGCTCCTTCCAGACTCTTCTCCTTCTGCTGCTTCAGCCTCACAAGCCTGTCCCACTGCTGCCGGAACTGCTGTCTTCCTGGAAGCCTTCCCTGCCTGTCCATTCACAATATCTACCATATCCTTGGCTATCAGAAGAATACTACTATCCCCTCACCTGGACGCTCCTTCCAGACTCTTCTCCTTCTGCTGCTTCAGCCTCAACAGCCTGTCCCACTGCTGCCGGAACTGCTGTCTTCCTGGAAGCCTTCCCTGCCTGTCCATGCACAATATCTACCATATCCTTGGCTATCAGAAAAATACTACTATCCCCTCACCTGGACGCTCCTTCCAGACTCTTCTCCTTCTGCTGCTTCAGCCTCAACAGCCTGTCCCACTACTGCTGGAACTGCTGTCTTCCTGGCAGCCCTCACTGCCTATCAATGCACCACGTCTACCAAATCCTCGGCTATCAGAAGCCTACTACTATCCCCTCACCTGGAAGCTCCTTCCAGACTCTTCTCCTTCTGCTGCTTCAGCCTCAACAGCCTGTCCCACTGCTGCCGGAGCTGTTGTCTCCTAGCTGCAGCCTTCCCGGCCTGTCCATGCGCCGTGGCTACCAGCTCCTCAGCGGCAGCGTCGATGTGTTCCAGACGCTTGGAGGCCGCTGACAGGTCTGTTACGAATTTCTGTAGAGAAAATATGAGTATTAGGTGTGATGAAGACTTGAGATTAGCATATAGCGTGGTGATATAGCTGCGTTGATTTTTAGACATCAAACGTCAGTATGTTTTAGCAGTCTTAAGTATCATACTCGTATTCACTAAGCAATTTATCAAGCAGTTAAATCCTTATCAACTTTACTTTATTAATACATTCTGATACCTCTTAAATATCTTATAGTTTTTTGAATTGTTGATGAACTTGGGACTTCATTTAAAAGAGGCGTTAATTATATTTTACAATCACTAGGTGCCTGCCTATAACTGGTATTTAGTTATATAAATATACACTCAAAGGCAAAAATAACCGCCCATTAATATTTTATTCATACAGGCGTAAACAAATATACCTTCTTAAATCAGATAATAACGGCAAGAATAATCAATCAAAATCACTTCAGCTTGTTTTGTTTTTCAGCTAAATAATCAAGGCACAAAATGGCATAGCCATAAAAATCTTAAAAGATGCAGTGCTTTTTAAAATGACACTGAAAAGTCACTTGAAAATAAACGGTTGGTTTATGGATTATTTGTTATTCCTTTAGCAAGAGTCACGACGATTAAGAAGATTTTTTGTATGCCTGATGTATTTGTATTTAAATTCTTTATTAATTAATGTTTTTTGTTACTCAACATGTTTTTGTACCTATTGATAAATAAATAAATAAAACAAGCTAAATCAAATTGGTTGAGTATTCTTGACGACATTGTCTAATTTGAATTTGAAACTCTGTGAATTTGTGAATTTTACGTTTATTTTTTATCATTTTGTTATTTATGTTTTTTTATGATGTACAATTAATTATGTGTTTGTAATCTTCCGTGGTTTCACCTGACGGTTCCAACGGGAGACGAAGAGCGCTGACTTTCATGCCAGCATTACGCTGAGTTGGGACCATTTCGTGACTACTTACATCTTGTATGTTTTTATGTGTTCTTGATTATCTTTGTCACGAATAAATGATTTTCCTTCTTTCTTTCTTTCTAATTTAAGAAGTAATATTTGCTAACACTTGAATGAACAAAAGATGGGTGGGCAGTTATTTTTGCCCCTAAGTGTACATTCTCTCTGAGTCATCGAACTCGTCGCACTAGTCGCACTTACCTCATATTTCCTCTTCGCATTGTGCACGCTGTCATCAGCGTCCTCGGCTTTGAGCATCTTCTCCTTGTCTTTGATCCACTTGTCGAAGTCGTCGCACTCGGCGAAGAAGCCGTACAGCTTTATGGCGTCTTCGAGTTGCGCGCGCCGCGCCGCCGAGAGGGTTAGCAGCTCCTCTGAGGAACAACGGTTGCTAAGCATTTAAAAAGAAAACCAACTGTGTACAAGTAATACCACAGATATAAGTTACGTCGGCATTCTTCGTTCACGCAGACAAGTCCGACTAATGCCGAAGATAAACGAACACAAACATCATTTATGTTTTTTCGTGTTTATAATAGCTGGTTAAAAATTAAATTACCCGTGTTTCTCGGTTTTTCTTTATTTAACTTAAATTCGTCGTTAATAATTTATTAAAGAAATAGTCATTAAAAAGACCGTATATACAAAGTTAGGAATACTGATGTCGTGATCTTAGCATGATATAAAATTAAAAAGGTAACTTTAAACAGAAACAGCACTGACTGTCATGTCATGTCACTTGTCAACCATAACAACTGTAACAACATAAATTCGTCTGCTTTGGGCAGATTGCGGCTATCCGCTTTTACAAATCCGTTAGTCACTTTCATTTTTTTTTAACCGACTTTTTTGTTTTTTTAAACATTTATTTTTTTAATAGCGTATATCAAAACAATAATATTACGAGAATCGAAAGCGTGTCGTTAGAATCAAGTAATCCGTCAGACAGATAACAATGGACATGACAGTTGTATATTTTTTTCAATTCCTATGGTAATAAATGGACTAAGGGCACTATAAGTGTATTCCTAACATTCACAATCTGACTTTTTTAACTGTTTTTCCTAAATAGAAAAAAAAACTACTGCATAAAAAAATCCAAAAATAGTTTTACTGTAATCAGCAGTATAGAATCTACAAACGGTATTTTATTTTACTACCTTAGCACATATGAATTGTTGTCAATTCAACACTGACCTTGTTGTGTTACGCGTAAGGTAGAATATGCAATGACGTCTAAACTCGAATGACAACTGACGTGCCGCTAAATAAACACAATGGCTGCCAAACATTTGACCAATAGCCATCGCCGATTTTACCCGCAACGTCCTGCCTTCTAATTGGGTTAAACGTTTTCGCGCCTTCCAAAAAAATGCTTACTGCGCAGGTACATCGTTGTAACTTATATTTGTGGTACTACTGTAACTTACTTCTTTTGCTTTGATCAGCTGACTTAAACTACTTTCATGAACCTCATGGATAGTGCATCGGAGTTGTCCTCTGCTAATATTGCAGTCTTGTCATTGCCATCGTAAGATTGCATTCTTGAGATTGCCATCGTAAGATTGCAGTCTTGAGATTGCCATCATAAGATTGCAGTCTTGAGATTGCCATCATAAGATTGCAGTCTTGAGATTGCCATCATAAGATTGCAGTCTTGAGATTGCCATCGTAAGATTGCAGTCTTGAGATTGCCATCGTAATATTCTGCCCTACTAAGCATAATGGCGATATCTCAGACAAAACATTTGTAGAAATTGCAACCTAGTTACAAACAGAAGAGAGTTGAATCTGCTTTGGCTATTGTATTTAGTTATTGCATTTTTGCTTATGAGGGCAGTATTGCCGTCTTGAGATTGACATCGTAAGATTGCAGTAATACACATTGCTTGAGAAAAGCACTATACAATAGGCTCGTGTCCTAAAAAAATCTAATTAGTCCGTAATTTACATTATCAAAAAATATTGAGCACGTATTTTTTCTTTTTTCAATTAAACAAAAACTGACGAAGATAAAGTGCGTTGAAGTTTCGCGTGACGTCACGCCGTGGCACACTTTATACCGCGTTGTGACGTCACGAGCCCCCACTCCCGAACTTTGATGCGCGTTATATTTGTTAATTTTGATCGATTTGGAAAAGCAAAAAATACGTGTTCAATATTTTTTGATAATCTTACTGACGGACTAATTCGATTTTATTTTTTTTACCCAGGACACACCCCTATCCTCGGCCTCAGCCAAAAAAGCACTATAAAATTAAAAAGAAAAAGTACTTAGTCCCTAGGGAGTAAAGTGATGTATTTAATCTCTAGGAATTAAATACATCGCTTTAGTCCGCCTATACAAGGCTATTATGAATCATTTTAGAGCCTGAGAAGTGAAAACGTATTTATTGAACACGTACCGTAGTCCTGCTTGATGTCGGCGATCTTCTTGTCGACGGCGGGCGGCGGCTGCGGCGCCTGCGCAGGGCGCGCGCGGCGCGCGGCGGGGCGGGCGCGGCGCACCGGGACCACCTGCTTCACTAGTACTGTCTTCTTCACGCGTTGGACTGTTCGCACCTTCTCTGGCCGACGCACTTGGACCTGGGAGGGATATCATTCAATAATTTAAAAAAAAACTCGTAATATAATAAAAAAACAGAAGTCAGGTCTCACATAAATTGACAAAGATGTACACAAATTTTTATTTCAAATAACGTATAATGAATAGTTATTTAATCTAAAACTTAATGTGAAAGTAAAGATCGAGTGTATGCATCTAGGGCATGCTCCCGGGAAATCCCGGGAATTTCACCGGTCCTAAAGAACCGGTACTGAAGATTACATCCCGGTTCTCCCGGTTCTTTCCATAAATACCAAACAAATATCGTGGCGCGTATCACATATATCCAATTCACACCCGAGCGACGAAACCGGCACAAGCGGCAACATCGCATCAACATCCATCATATTTTGTGGCATATTTGCAATAATTAATCTCTAGATTTGTAAAAAGGAACAACAAATAACTTTCTAGTAAGTATTTTACTTAATCAAGATATGTTTTTGTTGAAGAAAACGTGCATGATTTTATTGCATATTTATTATATTCAAAGTTTCCTAATGTTTTTCAATCGTTTTTTATCTCAAATGTCCATGATTGCGGTGATTTGAGGTAAAAAATAAAGAACCGGGAGAACCGGGAATCCCGGTACCGTCCCTGCTTAGAACCGGGAAATGGAAGTTTCGGAACCGCGCCCGGTACTGCATGCCCTATTCAACGGTCAGCAACAGGCGGACCGCGGTCCGTTTGCGGACCGCGAAAGGTCGAACCTTGGACCGCCAAATATTGTAATGTATTGCATACCAAGTATAAATTAATACATAGATAAGATATACTATACTATACCTTTATTAATTGAAATAATATTTTTAAGCCACATAGAATCTAACTTAATACTTTTGTTTTTATCTGGACCTCGTTGAAATTTTCCCACAGTATTCGGACCCCACCTAAAACTACTTGCCGACCCCTGCCCTATATGCATCATTGCTAAGACTTCACTTGCTCTTTAAAAGCGCGTGATTATCGAGTACTAATGGGAAATTAGTTCCTGTAGTAGTGTTTACATCTTTGACAATTTCAATTGGCACAGACTATAGTTGCAAACTTACCACTAAAGTCGAAACCGTGAGACAACTTTGACAACTCACTCCTCACTTCACGTTGGTAAATTACTTGTGATTTAATTGCCGTGAAGTTAGCCCTGGTAACCCTTTATCTGTCAGTTGTTTCATGGATTTTGGTTTCGAGTTTAGGGTTTTACTATGGGTACTAGACAACGATAATCATACTTATATAGAGAAATCAATAGTTGTCATAGAAAACACCCAAGAATGAGGAAGGAATACTTGCGCTCATCACACAAATCGATGAACATGTATGTATAAAGCGCTCCGGAGTTTAAACTCAAAGTCTTGAAATGTCAAGATGCCTAGATCGTAGAATGTCAGAGTAGTAATATGTCCATACACCGGATTGACGGCGGCAAAAATGTCCCAGTGCTAGTGATTCATTAAATATCGACTAAGTTTATCGACAACTTTTTTCGTAACAAATGGATCTTAAATTTTTTGCAAAGTAAGTCGTACCTTTAACTTCTATATCTGAATGATCAGCTTTCCATGAAGATAAACGATCTTTTTTCTTTCGACGCATTTTAACCGACTTAAAAAACAAAAAGGTTCTCAATTCGTCGGAATGCTAAAGAATATTGTTGTACTGAATGAATTTGTTATTCAATGTAATTTCAATAGTTTTCAAAAGTGAGTCGAGTCCAGAGTCAATGTCGGATACCAGTTGTTTATAGTTGCGATAAGTGTAAATAAAAGAGGTTTGCACATAATTAAAAGGTATTCAAACTTGGCCATTCCTTATGATAATGATGATAAAAAATTGCTCTTTATCGATGTCGATAAACTTAGTCGACATTTAATGAATCACTAGCACTGGTACATTTTTGCCCCGTCAATCCAGTGTTTGAATATGTAGTCTCAGAATGACCAGTTAGTACAACGTCAACATATTAGAATGTCATACCAGTAATATGTCAAAGTCTCAGAATGACCATGTAGTAAAACACCATCATCCTTCAAAGTCAGTTTTGAAATGTCAAGTTGCCTAGATCGTAGAATTACAGAGTACTAAGCCTGACGTTGTAAGACCTTGACGTTGTACAACTTTGACGTTGTACAACTTTGACGTTGTAAGACCTTGACGTTGTAAGACCTTGACGTTGTACGACCTTGACGTTGTACGATCTTGGCGTTGTAAGATCTTGACGTTGTACGACCTTGACGTTGTAAGACCTTGACGTTGTAACACCTTGACGTTGTAAGACCTTGACGTTGTACGACCTTGACGTTGTAAGATCTTGACATTGTAAGACCTTGACATTACACAACAAGGAAGTTTCAAGATTTTGACGTCGTCCTATCTCGACATAATTTAAGCACTTGATATTTCCAGACTGACTTTAGACGACGGAGTGAGGTGTGTACCCATAATACAAGCCTAGAGCTAACTTTGGGACGAAGGCAATTTGTATTAAACTGTCCCCTGATACTTATCTGTCAAAGTCTCAGAATGACTATGTAGTAAAACACCATCATCCTTCAAAGTCAGTTTTGAAATGTCAAGTTGCCTAGATCGTAGAATTACAGAGTATATTGCAAAAGATGTGAAAGCCATAATAAAAAAAAAAAAAAACAGAGTACTAAGCCTGACGTTGTAAGACCTTGACGTTGTACAACTTTGACGTTGTAAGAACTTGACGTTGTAAGACCTTGACGTTGTAACACCTTGACGTTGTAAGACCTTGACGTTGTAACACCACGACGTTGTAACACCTTGACGTTGTAAGACCTTGACGTTGTACGACCTTGACGTTGTACGACCTTGGCGTTGTAAGACCTTGACGTTTTACGACCTTGACGTTGTAAGACCTTGACGTTGTAACACCTTGACGTTGTAAGACCTTGACGTTGTAACACCTTGACGTTATACGACCTTGACGTTGTAAGACCTTGACGTTGTACGACCTTGACATTACACAACAAGGAAGTTTCAAGATTTTGACGACGTCCTATCTCGACATAATTTAAGCACTTGATATTTCCAGAGTGGTGTGTGTTAATCGTTGCCTAGTACCCATAATACAAGCCTAGAGCTAACTTTGGGACGAAGTCAATTTGTATTAAACTGTCCCCTGAT
Organism: Acleris literana; assembly: GCA_946894065.1. Classification (NCBI taxonomy): domain Eukaryota; kingdom Metazoa; phylum Arthropoda; class Insecta; order Lepidoptera; family Tortricidae; genus Acleris; species Acleris literana. The sequence continues at coordinate 12,874,063 of OX335693.1, read as the reverse complement.
ACTTATCTATCTATCTGACAGTGGGCTGTCTCTGCCTCACTAAAAACATCAGTCAAACATTTTAAAGCGCGATCTTTGTATTTATTTTTGGCACTATATGGCATTTGCATTCTTAAGACTACAATCTACAGACTACAAGAATAATCTCTAAAGAAGTCTCTGATATTAAGTAATTCCTTATTTTTGGATTTGACCAAGGCTTTTGACATGGTGGTAGTCCCAAAGCTATTAAAAAACTCGAAAAACTTAACATGTGAGGTACTCAAGTACAAATTATATTCAGCTATTTTACTAACAAATTGCAACATGTTAAGATAGTTAGTAACTTTACCAATAAACTTCCTATTTCATACGGAGTGCCACAAGGCAGTATATTGGGTCCAACGCAACAAATAAAGTAAATTGTAATGGCTAATGTAATTTGAGCAAGATATTTATATTTTAAAGGAAAGTTCTATTTCTACAATTCTGTTTTTGTCACTCACCGGAACGACTCTAGGCTCGATCTCTCGCACGTAGTTGGCCGGCACGAAGCCGTCGGAGCGGTCCGCTTTCCGCACCGACCACCAGTCGGGGTTCGTCTTGTTGATGAGGAACATCACTTCGCCCTTCGCCATCGAGATGCCCTGCCCCGTGAACGCGTAGAGGGCTTTGACCTGGAAGATGTAATGAAGACGTGATGATATCATACTAAATATTTTAGCGAAAGAATAAGAAAGGGCATTGGGTAAATTTGTTTGAAGAATATTGTCTTTTTTTTTCCGCGGCCGCGGATGATTTTTACATAGTTATTGAGAAGACCTCTAAATAAACATAGATATATATAAGTTATGGCGTTAAATAATATCGGAGCGGATTTTAAAGATTTAAGTATTCAGTTTTTAGTACAAAAGTACGCCCAAGTATGAATATTTAAATATCTCGGCTCCGATGCACTTTAGAGTATTACATTACATAACAAAATATGTTTATTTTTAATAACTCTATCATAATTTACCACTTTTACGAATGGCCGCTCACCTTGAAAATATATGAATTGTACAAATGACAACACTTTTACCCAAACCCCTTTAATACGCTAAATAATATGTGGCGAATAGGTAGGCTGAAATATTTCAGTCCAGTACTGATATCATTTTTTTTTAAATTAAAGATGAAGATTACATACTAATCGAAAGTATGAAGTCTATAGAATATGCAAACGTTAGGTTTGGTGCAAATTATTAGTACCGACTTACCTGTTTATACCTGCCTACCCAATAGCTTGACGGGAAAAAAATTGTCAACCTAACGTTTGCATATTCTATAGGCTTCTAATTTCGATTGGTATGTAATTTGTCTATTAAACAAGCTATTGCATTTTTTTTAAAGAAAGTTAATTTTTAATTTTTTAATTAATTATATAATGGACTGAAAATTTTCAGCCTACTATTCGCCATATATTACTTAGCATATTAAATTTGGTATATAATACTTTTTATCAAATCCACAGCCCTGTGCAAATCGTCTCCTATTCGGATCGGAGTATTTACACATTATAGTTTAGTTGAGTTTAGTTTATTTATTCATCAATGTAATATTACAATATAAATTGCATTGCATGTCAAAAAATACGAAATTACATTGATATTGTCAAAATTAATACTAAATAATAATATAATAATACAAAAATAACACTCAAATAATCAAAGTCAACATTAATAAACAACTAATAAATCGTCAGTTTCCGATGTCAAATAAACAATAATGTATTTACAATTTTTAAGTTGCATATATTTTTCGACGGAGTCAAATGGATTATCCAATAAAAGGTTTCTCAACTGATGCTTAAATGCTTCGTCGGATGGAACATTTAACAAAATATGTTTATTTTGAATAATTTTATCATAGTTTTCCACTTTTACGAATGGCCGCTCACCTTGAAAATGTATGAATTTTACAAATGACAACACTTTACCCAAACCCCTTTAATGAAAGTATAGTGATTTCAATCTATGTATCATTTGGTAATTTTTTTGAATAAATGAAACAGTTGCGATCATTTATACATATAGGAACCTATACATATGGTTATGATGGGTCTGTTTAAGACCAAAAACCGTGGTATCCGGCTGATGTAATAGTGTTATTTGCTCTATATTTACAACCTTCCTTTCCTACCAATACTTCTCCTCCTATCCATACTACTTCTATGCTGCTTCCGTCTACATTCTTCCTGAAACTCCCCCTTTCCACTTCCTCCTACTAACACTACGCGTCCCTCCTCACCTGCGGCACGCTGCGCTCCTCGGTGACGGTGCGGTGCTCCAGGCGCTCCACCTCCTCCTCCTCCCACACGTCGGTGGGCACCAGCCGCGACTCGTTCACCCATTCCTCTTCTTCCATTGCCGGAGTGGATTCTACTTCGGTTGGGAGCTGTGACAAAATGGCTGGATTAAATAAATTATTAGAAAAATTATATTTCACATCACAAAATCGTGTTTGTTTACATGACTATTGAGTAATATTTTTTACATCGCTGGAACCGTAAACTTTTCCGAATTTCTTATGCAGGGTTACATTTGGAAATAATCTGTTCTTTTCCTTTTGAAATGTATAATTTATAGCCACTTTTATCAGTCTCAAATTCCTATACTCGAAAATCTAATTAAAGACCAAAATCTGTCAGTCTTGATTATTTCGTTATTTGAACATTATTTCATAAAAACATGAATGAGAACTCGTGTAACCAGTAATATTGGGGTAAGTTTTATTGATAAAAGTACCTACACTTAAACCAAAATGCAGTAATCACCGAATGCGCGCCCGTTGAGGTCAGGATTTTGATATTAAATTAGATTTTCGAGTATAGGCGCGTTTGGTCAACGTGAGCACGTCATGCCTTGCGCACCTGCCTAACTGTTGCATACTGAATAAATGCCCTGTCGTTGGCAACACTACCTTCTTGTTAACTGAGGTGTCAATGAACTGTGTTTTTTTGTCATGTTTGGAAAAGTAAACAAAAATTGGCTAAAATACATATATTTTAAATTCATAAATTGATTGAACTACTGTTCTGGGATGATGTGGCAAAATTTGGCGGGGGATCTAATAGTAACCCTGTATATTAGGGTGGTCCAAAATAGTATGAAGAAAAAAAAAGTATATCAAATCCTTCCTCCACAAGTCTTATTTTTGTTTGCTATAAATTAGTTACTTATGTGTCAAATTTAAACTTGTTATGCGATCGTTTACTGGTCGCCCAAAGCGTTTAGTTTGTGCCAAAAAGATCTCATTCTCATACAAAACGATATCTAGTAAACTCAGCAAAAACTAACAACAGAAGTAGAATATTGTTCGCCTCCTGCTGCAACTCGGAATACCGTGTCATGATCTTTCCAAAGTCTTTCTCATTCGACATCTTTATTAGATGTGTGACGCTCTATATTTTTTTATATGAAACAATTTTAACATTATGGGCGACCTGTAAAGTTTATTCAATTGCTATAAAACTTGGTATCGCGTATTTTTTTGTATTGTGAATTAAAAATAAACTTGTGGAGAAACAATATTACACACTTTTGTTTTTTGGACAAACCTACTGTATATCTAACCTATAGACTAGGTTAGGTTAGCTTTGATTTACAAAAACCCTGAAAAAGAGTTTCTTAAAAATATATGTTGTCTTGCGATATTTTTGCGAACAAAAAATACCTAATACACTACACATTCACCCATAATAATAAACGAGAAGTACCTAACCGTGGAGTTCACAGATAAAGACAAAGCATGGCTTAGCTACCCCACGTTTACTCTACTTTATTATCAACCAAATTCAAAAAAGGAGGATGTTCTCAATTCAAATGTATGTTTTATTAATGAATAAAAACAATTATGGCAGACAATTGACAACAATTCATATGTGCTAAGGTAGTAAAATAAAAATACCGTTTGTAGATTTTACACTGCTGATTACTTAGGACACTATTTTTATATTTAGGAAAAACAGTAAAAAAAGTTGGATTGAGAATGTTAGGAATACATTTATTAGTACCCTTAGTCCATTTATTACCATAGGAATTGAAAAAAATATACAACTAGCTATCTATATATATCAGTGTATGTCAATAGTAAATGGGCAAAAATAGAGGAATTTAGATTTAGACTATACTATAGTTGTAAGATTATTGTTATTTTTATCTACTAATTGTATCTTCTAGAAATAGGCGTTACATATCGGTTGCTGTCGCACACGATCTGGGCTTCACAGAATACCAGCGTTGCAGCACTAACAAGTTTAGTGTCGCGACACAATGCTGAGTGAAGACCCATATTGATGTCATACTACCGCACCCTAAATGTTAAGATTAAGTAGTAATTAAATTATATGTTTAAGTTGGTGATGGTGCTGTGTGTGAGATCGATTAAATATTTTCATTTCATTTCATTTTCATTTCATTTCATTTCATTTTCATTTCATTTCATTTCATTTAGCTGTCATGTCCATTTTTCATCTGTCTGACGGATTACTTGATTCTAACGACACGCTGTCGATTCTCGTTTTGATATACGCTATTTAAAATTAAAATGACTAACGGATTTGTAAAAGCGGATAGCCGCAATCTGCCCAAAGTCGACGAATTTATGTTGTTTCAGTTGTTATGGTTAACATGTGACATGACATGACAGTCAGTTCTGTTTCTGTTTAAAGTTACTTTTTTATTTTATATTATGCTAAGATCACGACATCTGTATTCCTAACTTTGTATATACGGCCTTTTTAATGTCTAAATCTTTAATAAATTAATAACGACGAATTTAAGTTAAATAAAGAAAAACCGAGAAACACGGGTAGTCTAATTTTTAACGAGCTATTATAAACGCGAAAAAACAGAAATACTTTTTTTTTTAATGTTGTCAATTATAGACCCTAAAACTTTACCTGTAAAGTCAATATCCCGGCCGTCTTCAGCCTGTCAGCATGCGCATTGAGCGCTTCGAGCTCGGCGTTGTACGCGCGGATCTCGTCGTGCAGCGCCTTGTGGCGCGCCAGCAGCGCCGCCGCGGCCGGCGCGTCGCGCCCGCAGTCCGCGCTCGCCACCAGGGGGCGCTTCTCCTTCATCCACGACTCGGCTTCGTTGGCGTCGCCGTAGAACTTAAAGAAAGGTACAAACATACATACATTAAACCACGCCTGTTTCCCGGAGGGGTAGGCAGAGACCACTTCTTTCCACCTGCTACGATCCTGACAAATCTCTTTCGCTTCTTCCACATTCATACATCGAGTCATGCTGCACGTCGGTTGCGGGTACTTAAGATTCGGCCCTTTTCTAGTATTTCTCCGATTTGATTCACAAAGTACACATACGGCCCCTTCCGACCCTCCCACTCACTTTCGCTCTGTATATCTCCTTCGTCAATCTTGTTTCATCTATCCTTTCCAAAAAAGTAAAATAAATCATAATAATAAATATATAAATATCAGGGGACAATGTCACACCAATTGACCTAGTCCCAAACTAAGCTCTAGGCTTGTACTATGGGTACTAGACAACGATATAAATATTTACATAGAGAAATATATACTTAAATACATAGAAAATATCCATGACTCAGGAACAAATATTCGCGCTCATCACACAAATATCTGTTCTTACCGGGATTTGAACCCAGGACCGCTAGCTTCGTAGGCAGGGTCACTACCAACTAGGCCACCGCGTCGTCAAAATAAAATAAAGAAATGGGAAATGCAATGCAAACTTGACGTTAACTATTATTTTCATTTACTGCAAACTAAGAAATCTTGTACAACATCAGAGGTCAAAATATGCTGGCAAATTTGTTAATTTAATCAGATTCAATTGAATAAGTATTTAAAAAAACCTCTACTCACAAATCCCACAAAATTTTACACCAAAAAACGTTTTATTTTATAACATGCATAAAAATACTTTTAATTATGTTTATATTAACACGTAGACGCTTCGGTAGGCGACAGACAGACCAAAAGGCGAAATTATTTTCGCATTTTACTAAGGAACTCAACTATACCGATTTTTAATTGTTTTTTTCTACGTTACCTGTGTTTTGTATTTCTTTTTAACTCTTGTAAAAACGAAATTATACATACATACATAAACCCAACTATGACTCCTCCAATCTCTATCAATGGAATACATACATACAACCAATCACGCCTTCATTCCCAGAGTGGCGTAGGCAGAGCTACATAATTACCAACAACTCTAAAAACTTGTTAATTCTGTACCCACATTTTGCACAATTAGGCTAAGATGTTTACCAGCGTGACAGGTTGCAAGCCCATCGCCTAACAGTACTACAAGCCTTTATTCTCTTAATCGTCTCTTACGACATCCACGGGAAGACACGGAGTGGCGCTATTCTAACCCGGCATCCACAATAGAAAAAATATTTTACCTGATGCGCCTCCGCAGCATCTCCCAGCTGTCTCTCTCTCGCGTCAGCGAGCTCCCTCAGCGTGGCCCACTGCTGGTTGAGCGACGCGAGCCTCCGCTCTATTTCTGCACTCTTCGGATGCTTTGCGTCGATTAGGCTAAAATAATAAAAAATAAAATAAATACATAAAGTAGAGCGCCGGTGGCCTAGTGGCTTAGGAGTCGATTCGTGATCGTAAGGTATTGAGTTCGAACCCATGTACCAATGAGTTTTTCTAACTTAAGTGCATTACCCGATGCTCTTACGGTGAAGGAAAAACATCGTGAGGAAAACCTGCACATTCGAACAGCTGCGTGTGTATGAGGGCAATTGCACAAAAGATCCTAAAAGGTCGAAGTGTAACAGAAAGGGCCCATTTGTAAGATAAGATAAGATAAGGCTAAAATAAAAAAAACATATCTGTCTATACACAATCACTGAAAATGGCGATACTCCTTCAATCACAAACACCGTGATTCGATGTTTAGGGTTCTAAAGTAAAAAAAAAACTTTAGTCCCTAGAGACTAAAAATAAAAATTAAATATTAAAAATTCTTTATTTCAGACCGAGATCCATAGTGTGTTAGTAACACACTATAACTAACTAACTAAAACGAAGCTGTCAAACTTTACACTTTTGTAAAAATTATGAAAAAGCTTCTAAAAATGCATTTTAAAATGTAGGATGCTCAAAATGGACCTTATTGCATAGGCAATAAAGCTCATAACAAAATTAGAGTTTTCTTTTGCATTTTCCAACCATATTATCACAAATACGATGTCCGAGTCCGTCTCGCACTTGTCCAGTTTTTTTTTAAAATTGGTCCTATACTCCGTTTGTTTAGGTACTTAAAATAATGTAAACAAAACAACCACGTGACATAGTTCGTCGGCCAATAGAAGCAGAACACTGATACGTCAAAGTGCGATAAAACAGTTTTGATCGGCTGTTTAAGTATGGCACGCGGTTCGGATTGTTGACACTTGTTTAAGTACGTAAACGAACGGAGTATAAGCTGCGGGCGTACCTCTGGCCCTTGGCGGGGTGTCGCTGGCTGACGTGGTCGCGCGCGCGCAGCTCGTGCAGCAGCGCCGTGTGCTTCTGGCGCAGCGCCTGCACGCCGCGCAGGTCCTTGGCCGCCACGTCCGCGCGGCAGATGCGCTGCTTGTCGCGCACCCACGCTGCGCACATACATATACTATACATCAATATACTTTTTTAATAATAATAATAATATGAGGGGACAATGTCTCACCGATCGACCTAGCCCCAAACTAAGCTCTAGGCTTGTACTGTGGGTACTAGACGACGATATACATACTTATATAAAGAAATATATACTTATATACATAGAAAACATCCAAGACACAGACAAACGGATACTCGTGCTCATCACACAAATATCTGCCCTTACCGGGTTAACCTCGTAAGGCATACTGCAAACAGGGAGTTTTTTGTCAGTACGACTTCGAATCGAGCAGCACCGCAATAAAGTTCAATTTCGCTTGTTCTATAAAGCCATTTTCAGTTTATGAATATAAGAAAATAAACCTTATTCTAATTGTAACACAGTTCAAATTAAATTGCCTTGTTTATGTACATCCTGTTGCACACTGGGCCTTACGAGGATAACCCATGATCGCTACTAAGCCAACGTCGTCGCCTCACTTAGAGCGGGTACACATTGGGCGCTCGGCGCTGCGTTGAGCGCGCGTTGATAGCGTACACCGCGTTCAGCACGGCGTTCAGCGAGCCAGAGCGAGTACACATTAGGCGTTTTGAAGCGCGCGCTTTGGTAACGCGCGTTTTGAAAACCAATAGTTCTTATTTATACACGAAACTGTAATTAAAGACCAACGTGGGTTGCCACTAATTAAACAAATATTTGCCTTAGTATATTTCCACTTTTTAAAAGACCGCACTAAGAATATTTATTTGTAGGTAGTTTTAAACCTTCGATTTAAATAAACAAGTTAATTCAAGTTACCTACACAAATACAAGATGGCCTAATAAATATTTAACCATAGAAGATTTTTGGTTATTGCACTTGTAATACTTCAGGTATTAATAACATTTGGTACGATAAATAAACAATAGTTGTAAACAACGTTAGATGCAATTTAAATATTACATACGTTTAGCTATTCGACAAAATAACAGGCCAAAAGTGTGTAGCTCACTTTATAATGACAATCATAGGGCATTTTACCAGCCGTGACATCATGGGGTCCATGGGTAACTTTAAATCAAGCATAAGTGTAAGGCATCTGAATTTAGCTTGTCATTTTGTTTGAGCTGATAAAAAAAAACGCCATTGAACACACACACCCGCCCTTTAATTACTTAACTCACTATATGAGAAAATATTTGTTTCGGGATATTTTAATGTTTTGAATATCGGGTAGAAAAAACATTGAATGCATATTCCCTATTGTTAAATATAACTTTTAATATTGAAAATGTTAGAATTATCTACAAATATTAACAACAATTTGATTATCAATGCAAAAAGGTTAGCTAACTCTGAAATGTTCCATTGACACTGACATAAGCGACTTTGACACTTGTGACAGTGACGTATCTATCGTAGTTTTTTTGGTCTTAAATTACAGTTTCGAGTATAGGTGTACATATGCAATCGCGCATTCAAATGTACAACAAAATGGCGGCTCATGTATCTCGAAGCGCGCGGCTGACGCCCTCCCAACGCGCGTTTAAACGAAAATCTCAAAGCGCGCGTTCGACTCGCGCTTGATCAGAAACGCGCGCTTGCATGTGTACACCTAAATAAGAACTACTGGTTCTGCCTGCGACTTCGTCCGCGTACATTTCGATTATCATTATTGTACCGGGAAATTATAGATTTTCCGGAATAAAAAGTTACCTATGAGTAAATCCAGTGTATAAGCTATCTCCATGCCAAATTTCATCCAAATCCGTCCAGCCGTGGCAGCGTGAAAGAGTAACAAAGTAACACACACTCACGCGGGCACGCACGCACGCACACGCAAACACGCACACGCACACACCAACAATATTTCCTTTAAAACAAACTCCCACCTGACGGGGCAAGTAAGAGCGTCAACGGGGAAGTGTGACAAACCAACAATATGACCTATATTTTCCTATATTTTTAACCGACTTCAAAAAAAGAAGGAGGTTCTCAATTCGTCGGGTTTTTTTTTTTTTTTATGTATGTTCCCCGATTACTCGAAGACCACTGGACCGATTTGAAAAATTTTTTCGTTGTTCGACTGGGTATACTTTCTAGTTGGTCCCATTGTCACCACGTCAGGATCTGATGATGGGATCATGGAGAAATCAAGAGAACTCCTCAAATATTATAGGCACACCTATAGCGATTTTGGTATTTTTCACTGTAACTCATGCATTTGCTTTTGAAAAGTACTATATGGTGAAGTGGAACTGATGATGAAGACCACAGATGGCCACCGGAACTCCTTAACGGTACCTATTTCAAGGGTGGCGATAAGATATTTCGATAAAGGAAGTTGAGCGACTATGACGAAGCACATTTAGGTTAAAATATGACTATGACATTCCCGTGGCGTTGTCTGCGGCGAGCTTGAAATGTTCTATAGTTTCTTATTAATATTTAGAAGTGGAGCTACGTAACAGCATAAATAGGATCACTAAAAAGTATAAAATAAAAGTTTAAAAAAACTAAAAACTAAAAGTTATTTTTTGCTTTTTGAAGGCGGTTTTTTGTTTTTTTAATTGATAGCTAATAATGCTAGTTCTTTCAATATCTCAATTTACAACCATATTTTACCTTCTTCCTCATCATGGTCTTCCAGGAACTGGTACAGGTTCCTAGCGTCTTCGAGTCTGGCCTTGCGGTCCTTGGCAGCCGCCACCAGACTGCGGCAGAAAAACCAACATCAGGTATCACCAAAACCAATAATTCAGAAAATTAGCACAGAAAGGAAATAAATGGGAGTTAGAACAGAGTGTCTATTTAACGGTTATGAAAATATGTTTGGCATTTGCCAACCGTTTCATTTGCCAACCCGCTTTTTTTACTGTCATTGTAAATTATAGGATTTTTATAAAAACTAACTACACGATATTACTGAAATAAACCCTGAAATATTTACAGTTACAGAAAAAAACAGATTGGTAAATGAAATGGTGGGAAACGATACATTTTGCACAATGATTGTCGGCCAAAAGGCAGGATACCCTATTTAAAACAATAAAACTGTAAAACAATATTGCTTTTGACATGTTACGGTACGACGGACTCTCAACCACCTCAGTCCTAAAACCTCTCCGGTGTCAACCTCCAATGGGCTGTTAGCGAGGGCACCGTGGGCTGATGACTATGCACCACTGGGTGCCCTCCAGCCGCCCCAGCATTAGGCTGGGGCACCTGCGCCAAAGGAGGGAAGGTTAAGATAAAGATAAAGATATTTATTCAGTAAGTAGGCCGCACGGGCACTTTTACACGTCAAGAATCTACCAGCGCTTCCCAAGAGTAGACCACTGCTGAGAAGAAACGCCGCAAGAAACTCAGCAGTCAGTCATTTTTTAAACATATTACAATGGTTACTACTTAGTCTAGCATTATATAAAGCAATAAATATTAAATTACTTATTATACTTATAAAAATAACATGCGTAGTTCAGCAGGAAAACATGCCAAAAATCTTACGAGAGAGACAGACGGAGAAAAGGAAAAAAAAACACCTATTTATGTTTATATAAGACGGTACAAGACGACCACATAAAAGTTTCGATATGTTTTCCTACATCAACGGTGTCCCCTAGTTCGTTTCGTTTAACACTCCAAACCTTCCCGCAGACGTGTAGGACCATAGTGTGGGACCCTATCCCCACGGTCCTACTTGGGGTTCAGGCGGGCAGCAAACTGCCTCCACCTTAACCTAACCTAACCTGTCGTATCCATCAGGCACGCGAGCTCCTTGCGCAGCTAACCTAACCTTAACCTAACCTAACCTAACCTGTCATATCCATCATGCAACCCCTGCAACCGGGCCGCGAGCTCCTTGCGCGGCTGCGGAGCCCCATCACCTTCCCCGTGGCGCGCCAGCCGCCGGATGCTCTCGTGCAGGGCGCCCAGCTGCAACTCCTGGAGCGCATGGGCCTGGAGCAGCCGCTCCACGTCTACCAGGTGGCGACCAACTTCCTCAGACTGGAATTGTGCCTGGAATAATACATTATACGGGTACAACACCGTCATATTTTAGGTCTAGAATGGGGGTTTGATTTGATTATAACAAAGGGCGTCATATGAAAGGGCTCTGCACATGTCAAAACTATTTTTTTCTTAATTTATAGCCAAAAATGTACAAAAATGACCTCCCCTCCTATCTCTTTCTTTTTATCTCTGAAGTTATTGACCAATAAATCTGAATAATTCCTGACTTAAAGGCAATTATGTATATTTTAAGCGAAAAGTTGCTTAATTTTACTGATTTGTAAAAGTTTGCAAAACACTTTAAAGACCTTTATTAAAATTTAGGCTAGTCAAAATGGACTATACAGTGTGTAAATGGAATACGAGCAAACATCTTAACGACGGTTTATATCGTCGATGAAACTGCAATACCGCGTAACCAACAATGGCTAATGCCGCGTAACTAACAAATGTGTCAAATTTGAGTTTTCGCGGCTGTAGGTAGAGCACTGTGATAGGCTCCAGACGGCATTGACAGCTGTGTCGATAACCAATCCAAAGCTCCAAAGTCACGTCATGTCGCTACCGCGAGAGAGCACGTCGTTTTTACAATTCCGCGAATGTGCATACAAGTACAGAGATGACGTATTATTCAATTGTGTAATACCGCGTAAGTGCTTTATATAAATATATACTGGTAAATTCGGATGCTTAATATAATAAACAGCTAAATTATGGGGTTAACAAAGTTATTTAGCGTTTGGGTAAGTCTAACCTCAATAAACACAAAGATATTCAATTTTAATGGTCTCCTGTAAAATTTGCCACAAGTCAGTTACGCGGCATTAGCAATTTTTGGTTATCTTATCTTATCTTATCTTACAGATGGGCCCTTTCGGATACACTTCGACCCTTTAGGATCTTTTGTGCAATTACCCTCTTACACACTCAGCTGTTCGAATGCGCAGGTTTCCTCACGATGTTTTTCCTTCACCGTAAGAGCATCGGGTAATGCACTTAAGTTAGAAAAACTCATTGAGAGCGTCGGTGGCCTAGTGGCTTAGAGGGTCGACTCGTGATCGTAAGGTCTACGGTACCGAGTTCGAACCCCCGCGGTCACCATGTACCAATGAGTTTTTCTAACTTAAGTGCATTACCCGATGCTCTTACGGTGAAGGAAAAACATCGTGAGGAAACCTGCGCATTCGATCAGCTGAGTGTGTAAGAGGGTAATTGCACAAAAGATCCTAAAGGGTCGAAGTGTATCCGAAAGGGCCCATCTGTAAGATAAGATAAGATAAGATAGAAAAACTCATTGGTACATGGTGACCGCGGGGGTTCGAACTCGGTACCTTACGATCACGAGTCGACCCTCTAAGCCACTAGGCCACCGACGCTCTATAGCAATTTTTGGTTACGCGGTATTGCAGTTTCATCGACGATATGCATCCTTAAATGGAAATGGGCTGGACATGTTGCTCGCATGCACGACGACAGATGGACGAAGAAGATTACCACTTGGACAGGACCGCCGAACAAGCGAAATAGAGGTAGACCGTCAGAGAAATGGATAGACGAATTAAAGGAAACGGCAGGTATCAACTGGATAACCAAGGCGAAGGATAGAGTTTTAACTCTAAGGCCCAGTGTACAATACGATGTACATAATCAAGACAATTTAATTTGAACTGTGTTCCAATGGGAATAGGTTTATTTTCCTATATTCGTATACTGAAAATGGCATTATCGAACAAACGTAATTGAACTTTATTGCCTTGATGGTAGATTCAAAGTCCCACTCACAAAAAACTACCTGTTTTTAGTATGGTGGGCCTTATGAGGATATGGAGGAAAATGGAGGAGGCCTTCACTCGTTGAGAGGTCCTTAATAATGTTTAGTGAAGGGAAAATTATCAATTTTGATTAATCAATTAAATTAAAAAACAAAAATGATTATTTTGCATGCAAATGTCTTAAACATATTTATATTAATTATAAGTACTAATTAATAACTATTACTACATCTACAAACTATTTAAAAATTTAAAAATATTACGAAATAGTAGCATGTTGCATGTAAATAGATTTTTAAAATGTTTTAAAAATTTATTCCAATTAATTGTTTTTTATTTTATGAAATGTCATGTAACTATCTAAAGTATTTAAAAAATGTTTTAATTTATTAGTGTAAATTAAAATGTAAATTTAAGATTTGATTATTGTAATATTATTAAGGAAATAATAGGCTTTATTATTATTATAATATGCATCCTAATGAACATAAAAACATGTGTATCGTTAACATTAGTTGTATTTCTTTTTTTCATACAAATTAGTTCGCCACGCAATGTATCAGAAATAGCCCGATTAACCTGCAATTGACTGACAAGGAAAGGTACCCAACTGTCCGGCTCCGATTTGGTTTATTTTGATGTATGTTAGAGAGTAGTCTAAAATAACAGACACGTATTTTTTTTAGCGGCCGAAACTCACCCGGTTCGGAGAAATTGACCTCCAAAGTTCTGAAAAGTGACTAAACCCTCTAACTTCTATAGAGAATTAAAAAAAAAACATGCTATTTTCCTACTTTTTTTGATTATATGTTTAAGCACATGAAAAAATAATGAACACGTGTTTTGTTACATCGGCTAAAACTTATATTTAAAAAAAAATAGCCTTCAAAGTTATATACTAACCCCCTTACTAATAATCGTTGAGTAACGGTGGTATAGCTATACAATGTTTTGTCCTTATCTGTCATTGTGACATTTGAATTTGACAGATAAGGACAAAACATTGTATAGCTATACCACCGTTACTCAACGTTTATTACTAAGGGGGTAAAAGATACACTTAATATTATTTGGTATTTTTTTTAAATATGAGTTTTAGCCGATATAACAAAACACGTGTTCATTATTTTTTCATGATCGTAAACATATAATCAAAAAAAGTAGGAAAATAGCATGTTGTTTTTAATTCTCTATAGAAGTTAGAGGGTTTCGTCACTTTTCAGTAGTTTGGAGGTCAATTTCTGCCAACAGGTTGAGGTTGGGCCGCTAAAAAAAATACGTGTCTGTTATTTTAGACTACTCTCTAACATATATTCCTTGTGAGACTTAAATCTTCGTTTACATAATACATTGCTGCTCGATGGGACCTTAAAAAAATTATTGCGCTCTATGTATTAGAGTTATTAACGAAATTACACGTTTACATGACTTGTAGAGCCATAACGGTTCATAAAAGTTCATTACAAAATGAATATTATCTTTTGCGTTTTCTAACCATATTATCTTAAATACGGAACCCTCTGTGCGCGAGTCCGACTCGCACTTGACCGATTTGTTTTCCATCATCAAATCATGTCAGTTCCAGCTTCTCACCTGCATGTCGTGCAGCGTGGCGCGCACGGTGTCACACTCCCGCAGCAGCGCCATGAGGCGCGCCAGCGTGCACAGCGAGGCGCGGTGCCGCTCCAGCAGCGCCAGCAGCTCGCGCCAGCGAGCCAGCACGGCCTGCTCGGTGCGCGCGACAGCTTCCGCGCCGTGGTAGTTCTCGCGGACGAGCTCGGCTGCCATTGCGGAGAGGTCTTCGAAACGCTCGGTTCTGGGGGTTACATTTATTTTATTTTATTAGAAGAAAGAACAGGATACAAATATAGAAAGTAACGCAGAGTAGTACAATTATGAGTAACAAATTTAACCCCATGAACAATTCCCATAAAAACACGTTACAATAAATAAAATAGTGAGGACGGAGAATTAACTACACGACAAGATACTAACCATAATCAGACAGTGACTTGCGCATAATATACTGTGACAGAATACATATTTGTGGTTAAAAACCAATTTGAGATGCAAACCACAAGTACAAATAATACAATAACTTAAAAATGCATAATAACATAGTACCATACAACAGAAACAGTAACAACACTTCAAAAAAACAAGTAAAATAAGATGAATATCTATGTATGTTTTGTGTTACGAGGACGTGTGAAAAGCAGTATGGCCGTGTCGACATGGTCAATACGGGCATAATTGAAACTGACGCGGCCATCTTTTGATCTGAATCCTCAATAGATACATACATTAAGTCACGCCTGTCCCAGAGGGGTAGACAGAGACCATAAGCAAAAGTTTAAACCTTTAAATTCCCATAATAATTATAAAACGAACACTATCATCCTGCACATTACACGCCCTCCAGACGTTATTTTAGAACATAGCCTTACCTCGCCAGAATGTCAGCGGAGATGGCTTCATGCTTCTTGACAGTGGCGTCTACTTGAGCCAGGTTGGACCCGTAGCGGGGATCTGAGAGCACCTGGATCATCTCCTTCAGGTAGCCCTTGCGGAGCACCGACTGGAAAGGAGTTATTAATTTGTTATTCCTTTATATTTGAAAATAAAGAATTATCATGAGCTAGTAAAGGGAGGTCGTAACCATACATCAGGAAAAAGAACGGACCTAGAATTGAACCTTGAGGTACTCCCGAAGCAACAGTTAGGTTAAGTTAGCTTTTTTATTTAGCGCGTTGCACAGGCGATACAAGGCGGCTTTATGGGACTTACTTAATGTGATTTTTATTAAGGTTATATTTTAGCAATTTTATTTAATATAATATTATCACTCTTGTCATTCTAAGGCGAACGATAGAACTAAATAATTCTAGTACTGTTTGTGTGACTGGTATTGCTATCATAATGGGTTGGGTATGTATGTGTGTTCTGTTACCTTAGTATTGAACTTGTAGTTGAGCTGTTCCAGTCTCTGTTGCCGCAGCAATTCAGTTCTTAATGCAATTTCTCGAGCGTGCTCCGCCTGCAAAATACAATAATTCAGCAGCTGAAATGATATGTTCTCTCTTTACATCTCCATAATTGACCGTGGAGACTTTCTACATCTCCTATGGATGTTTATTTCTTAAATTTAATTTTAATTTGACATTTGGAGACTCTTTACATCTCCATAATTGTATTATTGACCGTGGAGACTTTCTACATCTCCTTACCTATGTCTATTTTTAATTTTTATTTGAAATTTGGAGACTTTACATTTCCAATTTAAATTGAATATACTTTGAGTCTCCTAATTGCTCCTGGGACCTGTACATCCCTGTGACATTTAAATTAGTTAGCTTAAGTTTATCATAGTAATAAGTTACTCATATAAAAAAAAAGACTTCCTGTTGAGTTTCTTGCGGCGTTTCTTCTCAACAGAGTCCCTTGGAAGCGCTGGTAGACTCAGACATGTAAAAGTGCCTACAGGGCCTACTTACAGAGTAAATGAATTTGAATTTGAATTTTGAATTTGAATTTGTTCAATGACTACATGATACGGACCACTAATTATTACAATGACAGTTTGATCTTTCGTCCATCTTCCTGGCCAGTTTTAATTGCCAAAAAGTGTAAACCAATTGTCTAAAATGTTTTGTATGGCATCAAGAAGGCAAACGAGCTTCCAGGTCACCTGGTGGTGAGTTCTGAGACCCTAGTACATCAGGACTAGTTTATGAGGCAAAACAGAACTCCATCATCATCATCACGCGTTACCTGTTCCAGCTTCTGCCAGGCCCTCTCCAGGTCCTGAGGCAGCTGTCCCTGCAGCGGCGCCCACGCCTCCCCCACCAGGCTCTTGTCCCTGGTGTTCAAGTCGAAGAGACTTTAACAGTTACATCATCACCATCAGCTTATTACCTGTTCCAGCTTCTGCCAGGCCCTCTCCAGGTCCTGAAGCAGCTGCCCCTGCAGCGGCGCCCACGCGTCCCCCACCAGGTTCTTGTCCATGGTGTTGATGTCGAAGAGACTTAAACAGCTACATCATCACTATCAGCTGGTTACCTGTTCCAGCTTCTGCCAGGCCCTCTCCAGGTCCTGAGGCAGCTGTCCCTCCAGCGACGTCTACGCCTCCTCCACCATGCTCTTGTCCATGGTGTTGAAGTCGAAGAGACTTAAACCGCTACGCCATCACCATCAGCTCGTTACCTGTTTCAACTTCTGCCAAGCCCTCTCCAGGTTATGAGGCAGCTGTCCCTCCAGCGACGTCTACGCCTCCCCCACCAGGCTCATGTCCATGGTGTTGAAGTCGAATAGACTTAAACAGTTACATTATCACCATCAGCTTATTACCTGTTCCAGCTTCTGCCAGGCCCTCTCCAGGTCCTGAGGCAGCTGTCCCTCCAGCGACATCTACGCCTTCTCCACCATGCTCTTGTCCATGATGTTGAAGTCGAAGAGACTTAAACAGCTACGTCATCACCATCAGCTCGTTACCTGTTCCAGCTTCTGCCAGGCCCTCTCCAGGTCCTGAGGCAGCTGTCCCTCCAGCGACGTCTACGCCTCCCCCACCAGGCTCTTGTCCATGATGTTGAAGTCGAAGAGACTTAAACAGTTACATCATCACCATCAGCTCGTTACCTGTTCCAGCTTCTGCCAGGCCCTCTCCAGGTCCTGAGGCAGCTGCCCCTCCAGCGGCGCCCACGCCTCCCCCACCAGACTCTTGTTCATCGTATTGATGTCGAAGTACAACGCTTCGATCTCAGAGCGCTCCTTGTATCTGCGAGAAATATAAAGGTTAATAAACATGGAAATTGTAATAATGGTTCACTCCTATAAAAAGCATTGGCATAAAGCAAAAACAGACACACCTGGATAGGAGACAAAGAGAGGTTATGAGAAATGCAAACATATATACACAGTTACAGAGAAATGAAGAAAGAGACATACATAGCTACGAGTATGGTTAGCTAGACGAGAACCATTAAAGGGCTGTTCGACTTTGTACATCACTATTTTCCAAATATTGAGTATGAATTTCGTGTTTCCTACAATAAACTGTTCTCATACATGGACATCGACTACAGATAGACAATTGTCAAAAATGAATTCGATTGAGGACACATTTCAATAATCTTATTATTTTTAATTTTAATATTTCTAATTGTCTATCATTAACAACATACAAAGAAGCACACAAGAAAAGAACTTCGCCGTAACTCTACACCACAAAGAAGGAAATAAATAATAAATTTAGATCTGCATCTACTACTTAAATAATGTCTCTTTTCCCCGACAGTGTCGATCTTGAACTTTAAAGATTGACCTTGACTTTCAACTTCAAGGTCACTCACTTGGGCGGTTTCTCCACAGTCCTGTACTGCTTGAACGCCAGCAGAAGCCTCTGGATGCCATCCAGGGCGTTGGGCAGATCCCGTCCGTTCAGCTCCTCGATCTTCAGCCGGATCCACTCCAGCAAGGTGGTCACCAGGCGGCTGTATTCTGCCTTGCGGCCGTCGCAGTCCATAAGTTGGGCGATGATCTGAGGAGATATGAGTTTGGTCAAAAAGAAATCTAAAAGTACGAATAAAAAATGGCTGCGCTCGCTGTGCTTCGACATCGTTATCAAAGGTCATAGTGTTCTATATTTATTGACTAGGAAAATAAAAAAGTTTGATAAAGGGAACGATATTCTGTATCAATCACAACATCACGCTTAAGCATGATGAGGGTTTGTTGATTTACAAGGTCAAGGTCAATCAAGGTCAAGGTCAGAATTGTACATAATAGAAAATATAAAAGTGCACAGATTCAAATTAAGCCCTCTTGCCACTAGGATCCATTGGCAAGACCGATGTAGTGTCTCAAAATCTACTGACAAGTCCAAATGTACAAAAAAAGTCCGCCTCCTCCATTAATGGATCTGAATGCACAAAAGGTTCACTCGACTCCATTGCTGGAATAATAAATGTAAGTCTGGAAATAATAGTATATCCTTCAACTCACATTAGCGATCCGGCGGCCGCTTTTCTGTTCGTTCTTCATGCGCGCGAACGTGTGGTAGTAGCTCGCGACGTACGTCATGACAGACTTCTCGTCGGGGCGGTTGATGTCCACGTCTGAGAAAATAATAAATGAGTTAGAATACGGAGCCCTAAAAATGGCTCGTGAAAATGTGACAGGTGACATGCCATTATACATTGTGCAGCTGATACGATACCCATTAATATAGGAACTTGGTAACTTTGCAATGTATACCGAATCGTCACATGTTACCTATTTTTGTCAAGTTCGTAAAATAAAGTTTTGTCAGATAAATATGAGCTCGTCTTTTTATTCCATTAGACAAAGAAAAGGGAAGTTACAATTATTAAATAGAAACACACACACGCACACACTCACACGCATACACTCACACTCACACACGCACACATAGACACAGAGCCAGAACATATATCAATGGGCATGGTTTAATTTATCAATGCTAATTATCATTTATGTTGATTTTTGGACGAGTTTTGGGCGTCCCAAGGGAGACCTCATCAACTGTAAATTTATAAACTGGCTAATTGATAATAAAGACATTTTGTTGTTGTTTGTTTTTTGTACTTAAATGCCTTTTACTTATTTCTTATTGGTATGAAGACTTACCCTCAGCGTCCAGAAGCTTGGGTATGCCCAGGTTCTTGTGAGCCACGTCGAAGGCGTGATTAAGGGTCTCCACGTGGTCCTCGGCCGGAAGGTCAGCCCAGCGGAACAGGTCCGGCCTGGGGGCAAGGACAAAGGTCAAGGTCATCATACTTTATGTTAAAAATAACACTAATCACTATACAGGGTGGAAAAAACGAACGCCACATGGACGGAAACTACGTCAAATATTGGAAATAGCAAGTTCTACGCAAAGGAGACTTACGTTTAATTTTGAAAAAATTAATCCAATCCAAGGACAATGCAATCTTGGTCGAGTTGCGTGGTTGTTCCGACCGTGAAGAAGGGGTTATAAGCTTAATTTGACTTATCAAAACTTATAAAGAATCCAATCCAAAACAATGATCAATGTCAATTTTCAAAAACTTCAAGGTCAATTACCTGTGAGCGTGTATGAGCGCGTTGAAACCCAACCCCGACCGCCAGGAGTCGGAAAAGTTGTGGATGTGGACGCCATGGTAGCCGCTGGTCTTACGCTGGCACCACAGCAGGAGGGCATCCTTGGCTGATTTCTTCTCGGAGGTCTCGTTCTCTTCGTCCTGAAGGTCAAGTGGGTTTGGAGGTTATGTTAACAAATCTAACAAAAAGCAAGCTTTAAAAAGCCCATTGCTGTTTAAATAATATCAACAATAAATAAATATCAGGGGACAATGTCTCACCAATTGACCTAGTCCCAAACTAAGCTCTAGGCTTGTACTATGGGTACTAGACAACGATATAAATACTTATATAGAGAATATACTTAAATACATAGAAAACATCCAAGTCTCAGGAACAAATATTCGCGCTCATCACACAAATATCTGCCCTTACCTGTAGCTTTTTTTGCAAAGTGCTTATCAAATGAGTTTCAACACGGTGTGTCTACGTTAAGAATGACGGGAATCCGCCACTTTCTTACTCCACCATCAGACCAGCTCGATAGTGCCATATTATATTCCTTGCAAGATGTGACTCGAACATGCATACATGGCAAGTTAAAAAAAATCTTGTAATAAATGATACAGACCACATCGATAACGTGCAAGTTTGGTGCTACTATTCTCTTAGAAGTCACGACCAAGACAAACCAATCCTATACAATCCTTAACCTATTATAAAGCGACTATTTCTATAATATTTATAGGATTTCATATCTTATGAAGTAAGACGTTAATATGAGTAAACATTTTTATTACATGCGTTTATAGGATCCTGTAAATGCTTGACCTAGTGAGGCAATTTTTATAACATTTATAAGGTTCCGTATCCTATAGAGGAAAGATTTAAGACCTTAATAGAAATGAATGGTTTTATTAATTGCGTTTATAGCTGAAAAGTCTTATAACATACGTTTATAAGGCCATGCTCTAGTAAGAGTCTTATAAAGTTATCCTGAAAACGTTCATGAGACTAAGATATAGGATTGAAAGGTCGTGTAGCATTGAAAATCGAATTGAACGATGCAGTTGTAAGATCAGTGGTCAAAATAAAAACGTTAATAACATGCCTATAAGAAGTTTAGTCTTATAAATCGATGGTCGTAGGAGAAGCTTGCTTGCTGCGTGGGATCCGAACATATACATACATAGCAAGTTAAGAAAAAGCTTGATCAAGGATACTCACCACATCGATCTCTATCTCCTGGATCTGGAACCGCAGGATGATGGTCCAGATCAGCCCGAGGATGAGCCGCGGGTTTCCGTCCACGATGTCCTCAGCCCCGATGGACTCCAGGCGCACCTGGAAGAGATATGGACTCCTTGATCAACTATAGAAGGAATGGAGGTTACATTCACAAGCACAAGTTAAAAAAAATGATTTAAAAAACAAGAAACCGCCTTCAAAAACGCAAAATAAACTTCTTTTAAAATGGCAGGTCAGTCCTACTGAAGTCGGCTTTTATAAGCTGCATAAAAAGCTGTTATGTAGTCCCACTTATTAGTTGATATGAAACTTTAAGACATTTCAAGCTCGCCACGGGCAACTCCGTGGGTCATAGATATATTTAAACAATTATTTATTATTTAGTCAACTATCTTAATCAAGATATCTTATCGCCGCCCTTGAAATAGATACCGTTGCGGAGTTCCGGTAGTCATCTGTCAGTTTCATCATCAGTGCCACTTCATCAAATGTATACCAAAACCTTCCACAGAATGTAACGAATACTTTTTCTAAAACCGCATCAAAATCGGTTTAGCCAACAACTGCGAGATAATCGCAGACAAACGTACATACAAACATACGGGTCAAATTGAGAACCTTCTTTTTTGAAGTCGTTTAAAAATACTAGTTCTTATAGGATAGAGAAAAACCGGCCAAGTGCGAGTCGACCTTAAGAACTACGCTGATTCGGAATGATTCTAATAACCCACTACAATCTGCCCTCCTAAATAAAAAGGACGAATTCGCAATATGATAGTCAAAGTAAATTCAACCCTCCGTATTAAGCAATAAGATCACTAATACACACGCGGTTCTATGAGACATACGCCCTTTTTTCTAAGGGGGGCAGCAATATCCTACCACCACTGTTTGTTGATACAACACTTCAAGGTCGCGCCCTTGATAGCCAGTTGACAATTTAAACTTTTAATATTCAAATTCTCGGCTATTTTGCCAGAGCGCTACACACACACAATGGATCCACAGCTGTGCATACAAACAGCGGTTCTGTAGGAAACCCGACAGTTGGTTGTATGGCTTCGAGGAATGTGCTAAGCGTAAGTCGGTTATTAATCTGTCTTTCTATCTATTATGACAGGAAGAAAAAAAAACTAAAAAATAACAGCTGTTTATTTCAAGTAAGACAATTTTTTGGCTTGCTTACGGAAGACGAAAGTGGCTTTAGTATATTTGTAGTGTAATATAGTATTTTTAAATATAATACATACATACATAATCTCACGCCTTCGTTCCCAGAGTGGGGTAGGCAGAGCTACAGAATTACAAACATCTCTAAAAACTTGTTGATAATTCTATAACCACAATTTGCACAATTAGGCTAGGATGTTTACCAGCGTATTAGTGGCAGGTTGCAAGCCCATCGCCTAACAGTACTACAAGCCTTTATTCCCTTAGTCGTCTCTTACGACATCCACGGGAAGACATGGAGTGGCACTATTCTAACTCGGCAACCACACGTAATAATAAATAATAAATAAATAAATATCAGGCGACAATGTCACACAAATTGACCTAGTCCCAAACTAAGCTCTAGGCTTGTACTATGGGTACTAGACAACGATATAAATACTTATATTTATAGAGAAATATTTACTTTAATACATAGAAAACATCCACGACTCAGGAACAAATATTCGCGCTCATCACACAAATATCTGCCTTTACCGGGATTTGAACCCAGGACCGCTAGCTTCGTAGGCAGGGTCACTACCAACTAGGCCAACGCGTCGTCAAAGACTACAAATATGTCCATAGGCGGTGGTGAGCACTTACCATCAGATGGCAAAAACAAACGAATACCGCAATATTTTTGACGATTCGTTTAGCTTCGTTGTAGTGACCCTGCCTACGACGCTAGCGGTCCTGGGTTCAAATCCCGATAAGGGGAGATTTGTGTGATGAGGGCCTATATTTGAAAATGAAATTGTTTATTCAGAAAAACTTAAGGCAAAACAATGGTTTTGGGTCCTGCGCTAGGATTCCCTGTGTTGCAGGCCCCAATTTGAATCAGTTGCGACAGGCTCAGTTCATTTGCGGATATTGCAGATCAATTGCTATTCCTATTTGTTCCTGACTCATGGATGTTTTCTATATAAGTATATATTTCTCTATACAATAAGTATGTATATCGTTGTCTAGTACCCATAGTACAAGCCTAGAGCTTACTTTGGGATTAGGTCAATAGGGTATTTGCCTGATGTTAAATTTCATATATTAATTTGGATAATATATCAATATACGTAGTATGATAAAATAATTCAAAATCAAATTTGAAATTGGTAATAAAATAAAAAAGTTATAGCCTTTTAAAGTTTTTTGTCTATCTATTTCTCACGAAACGATGTTTTGCGCGTAATTCATATGGCGGTTGAGTAATATGACGTCATATTACTGTACTTTCCTCTCTGTCTAAAAGCAAGTTTTAAACATTTATATTTTTCTTATTTTTAAAGTTATTAAAAAACTATTTATACTAGGCTATTCGGAAGGCAAAAAAGCTTCAATTTAAATACTAAAAAAAAATTAGGCAAATACCCTATTGGTGTCATTGTCCCCTGATAAAAATTTAAAAAAAAATTATTCACAGCCAGACACACATAACACCCCCCTTTTTGCGTCCAGGGTTAAAAACTTAAAAAGCCAAATGGTCCTTAAATGCCTTCACGGTGCTACCGTTTACATTCTAAAGAATGTTACACGAGCTCCAAGGTCGCGTTATCAGACAATCTAACAGCTGATAACGTCTCCGTATAGATAGGAACAGGGCGTTATAATTACAATTATCTTGGTGAGCTTGATTATATTTAGAAGTACTTTGTGTCAAGATTGCGTATTAACATGTAATAAATAAATGATGACATGTAATAAACAAATATCAGGAAGCAATCTTTTACAGGCGTAAATAATACTCGGTACAAAAATATTGCGTTTGATTATCGTATTTTTAGGGTTCCGTACCAAAATGGTAAAAACCCCTTATGGTGAGACTTCGTTGTCTGTATGTCGCAGCAGTTTTTCTCAGAAACTATAGAAGCTATCAATTTGAAATTTGGCATAGTTGTATAACTTGCTTGCCCGCAACTGTTTTTAGTAAAAAAAGTATGAAATAATTTTTCTAAGTATTTGTTAAGGGGTCTAGAATGGGGGGTTGAAAAATGAAAGTAATTTGAATATAGCAAACGGGATGTCATATGAAAGGGCTCAGTCTGCACATTTCGAAAGTATTTTGTTTAATAATTTTTCCTTTTTGATTTATACGCATAACTAAATGTACAAAAAATGACCGTTCCCCCCACTTATCTCCGAAGTTTATGGACCAAAAAATCTGAAAAAGTCCTAATTTAAAGATAATTACTTATATTTTACAGGAAAAATAAAATAAAGTTGACAAACTTTACAGTTTTGGAAAAAACACGGAACCCTCGGTGCGCGAGTCCAACTCGCACTTGACCGTTTTTTTTTTTTTACTCGGCCGCCATTACTGTCAAGTAAATAAGAGCTATAACGTTAACGATACGAAAACACGTTAAAGGCGATATTGTGTTAATAAACGGATCTCGACGGTAGTGCTCGTCTAAAGATGCATCCAAATTGACAATTTTCTATGGCTTCACGTTTACGTGTACCTAAGCGTGTCCAGACGAACCTTGGCGTGTCCAAACCAACCTCGGCGTGTGCAAACGAACCTTGGCGTGTTCAATCATACCTTATCGGGTCCAAACGAATCTACGCGAGTCCTAACGTACCTTAGTGTTCAGAAAGCTGTGTTAAATGTATCTAAGCATGTGTAAATGTACCTAAGCATGTGTAGAACTGGGTGCGACTTGGTGCAGACGAACGGTGGATTTTTTGAAAGGATAATGCAGTTCAAATTGTACACGTATTTAATTTAAAATTAATCAAAAATTACAGAGGTACGTGTATGCGTTGGTCGAGCAAGTTACGAGAGAATTAAAAAATGGCGGCCGGCCGTCGCTGTGCTGCTGTTAGTGGTGGGAGTTTTACGACGTATGTGTGTGTGGCTGTATGCACAGCACACATGCAAGGCGTCAACATGTTGCGGCCCCAGGATTGAGATTCTTGTCGACGACTGGCAGCGGGCACAAACGGTTGTAGGCGCGTCGCAGTGTTCCTGCAGTGGTGAGTACGTCGGCCACGCGAGTCACGCCATCCGAGCCAGGGTAAAGGCGAGTCACACGCCCCAGCAGCCATTGGTTGGGGGGCACCCGGTCATCCTTAACTAGAACCATCTCGCCCAGTTGGAGCTGCCCTCTATCTTTGTTCCATTTCTGGCGCTTTTGAAGTTCTGAAATGTATTCATTATAAAATCTGTTCCAGAAATGGGTCTTCAGTTGCTGAATGCGCATGTATCGGGACAGCGTGTGAACAGCAGTAT
Source organism: Acleris literana (assembly GCA_946894065.1). Classification (NCBI taxonomy): domain Eukaryota; kingdom Metazoa; phylum Arthropoda; class Insecta; order Lepidoptera; family Tortricidae; genus Acleris; species Acleris literana. The sequence continues at coordinate 12,847,906 of OX335693.1, read as the reverse complement.
TTTCCTGAATCTGAGGAGTTGGAAGCAACGTTAAAGTTCGTCCGATCAAAAAATGAGACGGGGTTAAGGCCATGAGATCGGTAGGATCAGAAGATAGGGGAGTGAGCGGTCTGGAATTTAAAATGGCCTCTATCTGTACAAGAACAGTATTGAGCTCTTCGTAGGTTAAGTTAGCTGTAGAAACTATGCGTTTTAAATGAAATTTAATTGATTTGACCGCACCCTCGACCAAACCATTAAAATGTGGACTATACGCAGGCGAGAACCTAAAATTAATTAATAATTTGGCAGCCTCAGCACTGAGGTATTGGGAATTTTGTTTAAAAAATTTGGTAAGCTCGCTGTATGCGCCTACAAAACATCGTCCGTTATCTGAGAAGATATTGGCGGGCCTTCCTCTGCGAGCTATTAATCTGTGTAAGGCGGATAAAAAGGTCTCACTGCTTAGGTCGGTCACAAGTTCGATATGCAGTGCTTTAACGGCCAAACAAACAAAAATACAAATATAAGCCTTGTTTAGCTTACCACCTCTTCCTTTTCGGTTCAAAATCATGACTGGTCCCGCATAATCTACTGCAACATTTGCAAAAGGATAGTCAGCATGAAGACGTTGTTCAGGCAGATTACCCATTATTGGCTGGGTAATTTTACCAGAAAACCGACAACATTTGACACATGCATGAACTATTTTTCTTGCTAAGTTCCTGCCGCCGATTACCCAGAACTTATGACGCGAGGTGGCGAGAAGCAGTTGCGGTCCAGCATGCATTAGCATAATATGAAAATAATTGTATAGAAGGATTGCGATATGATGTGAAGAATGAATTAAGATAGGATGTTTTGTATCGAAATCATAGAATGAGTTGCATAATCGGCCTCCTACTCTCAATAGTGCGTCTGTTTCGTTAAAGAATGGATTTAAATTATTTAATTGATTTTTTGCTGGCAACGGTTTGTTTTGTTTTAGAGCTAAGTATTCATCTAAAAAGTTTTCACGCTGTGCGAATCTACATAATGAATTTAATGATGTGTTTAATTCTTCAATTTTTAAATGACCACTACGCTTATTTTTAGGATTAAAATAGTTAAATATAAAGCGCTGAACATAAGCAACGACTCGTTGTAATTTACCGAGGGTTGAAAACCGCTTAATAAAGTCGGAAATGTAGGTAACATGGTCGACTTGTTTTATACAGATATTACATTGCGCTTTTAATTCTGGCAAGTCAGTGTCTTGAATATGCTTAGACTGAACCGGCCATGTAGGTTCGTCATTTAATAGAAATGATGGCCCGGTCCACCATAACGCACAACTTTGTAGACATTTGGCGTCAGCGCCGCGCGAGCCGATATCAGCTGGGTTTACGTTGGTAGGTACATAACGCCATGCCGATGACTCAGACCTAATAAGAATTTCTTGAATTCTGTTAAAGACGTAAGGCTTAAGTAAATGATTTCTGGATGACTTGATCCAGCCTAACACGATTGTAGAATCGGTCCAGTATGTACAACCTTCTATTTTCAACCTAAACGACGATTTTACTTTTTCTACTAATTGCGCGGCTAGAAGTGCACCGCACAATTCCAACCGTGGCACGGTGAGTGGTTTTAAGGGAGCTACGCGACTCTTTGCTGTAACCAAGTTAACAGAAACATGTTTTTTGTCATGTGAAACAGACTTTATGTATACGCATGCAGAATAAGCGCGCAGTGACGCATCACTAAACGCATGAAGTTCGATTACAGCCGGAGACGCACATAGCACATACCTAGGAATCTTTATATTATTTATATACAGTAAAGAGCTGAGGAACTGATTCCAGGTATTTTGGATGTCTAAAGATACGGTTTCGTCCCATGTAGCCTTAGAAGACCATAGTCTTTGTAAAATTAATTTTGCTGGGAGTATGCATGGGTTAATTAATCCAAGCGGGTCAAATATTTGTGACGTAATGGAAAGTATGACCCGTTTACTAATATATTTAGTTTCTTCAATGGAAACATGAAATAACAAATTATCCTCCTTACAAGCCCAGAGTAAGCCTAAAGTTTTGGAATACTCATTATTGCTGAGATTAAGCAGTGAGTCGTTATTCTTATCTGTGACGTTTATAATTTGATCAATAATTTGGGGGTAGTTTGAGTACCATTTTCGTAAATAAAATTGAGCGCGCTTTAGTTGATCAATTACGCCTTTGCATATGTTAATTAACTCTTTCTCTGATGAAGCACCAGTTAATAAATCGTCGACATAAAAATCGTGTTTTATAATCTCTGAGACCGTGTCCTCAGTGCATTCCAAGCCTAATTGTTTCAAACATCTAGTAGCAAGGTAAGGAGCGGATGCCGTGCCGTATGTAACGGTCTTGAGCTTGTATAATTTTAGTTTTTCGTTTGGTTCAAAACGCCACAATATTTGTTGCAGCTGTTGTTGGCTGTCGTTGACGTTGATCATCCGATACATTTTTTCGACATCGGCGGTTGCTACGTATTTGTGCTGTCGAAACCTAATCAAGATACTTATTAGGTCATCTTGGACAGTTGGGCCGACCATCTGGATATTATTGAATGAGAGGCCCGTGGAAGTGGCTGCGGAACCATCAAAAACAACACGTAATTTAGTGGAAAGACTCGTCACCCGAAGAACTCCGTGATGTGCTAAAACGTGAGTATTTGTGTCCTTTTCCGGGTACTTGTTTTCATCCATATGACCTAGGTCAATATACTCCTGCATAAATTGATGATATTGTGCCTTAAATAACGGATCTTTACTAAACCTGCGTTCTAATGATAAAAACCTGTATAAAGCCCGCTCGTATGAGTCACCTAATTTATCAGGTGAATCTTTCAAAGGAATAACAACTATGAATCGACCATCTGACTGTTGAGTTGTATTTTTTATAAAACTGTCCTCACATAATTGTTCTTCCCTTGAAATCTGTTTATGCACAGGAACATTCTCATACTCAAAAAATTGTTTTAATTGACTGTCTAATAATTCGTCTTGACTAATAATCGCGTGGTTGCAATGGACTGTATTTAAACTATTATTTAATTGCATAAGACCGGAAATAAGCCAGCCGAATTTAGTTTTACTTAGAGTCGGCATGTTTTTTCCTAATGATATGTTTTGAGAGTCTAAAACGCTCCAGAATATGTCAGCTCCTAAGAGCATATCTACATCGGAAGGTATATTGTAAGTTGGATCGGCTAAAGAAATATTTTTAGGTATCTTTATGAACGACTCATTTATTTGCACAGTGGGCAAAGGTTGTGTAATACGCGGAACTACGAAACACTTCGTATTTATGTTATAAGGTTCAATAAGTGATGATATTAATATATTACATTTTTTTGTCAATTTAGACGTTTGAGTATTTAACCCTTCAACTAACGACGAGGTTGAAACGGTTGACAATTTAAGTTTGTTGATTAATTTTTCAGTTATGAAGCATGCCGTGCTACCATTGTCAAGCAGCGCTCGAGCGGTATGCCTCTGACCATTACAATCCTGCACTTGGATTAAAGCAGTGGATAAAAGGACAAAGCTATTATGAACAGCTGACAGCGCGACATTATGTTGCGAAGTGTTGTCCGAATTAATTTGAGCTTCAGGCGTCGGCGTCGCCGGCGACGGCGGCGCAGCGCACAGAACAACATTGCTTTGAGAAGCGGATTCAGTCACAACAGGTGAGTCATGAATATGCAGCAAGCTATTTAGCGATTTATTGCACAAACGACACGGTCCAAGCCTACATGACCCGGCGCTATGACCTTGGCGCAGGCAATTCAAGCATAACTTGAGCGATTTTGCCTTTTGCATTCGAGATTCTACTGCCAATGATTTAAATTTTGTGCAACGGTAAATTGCGTGATTATTTTTGCACAATGGACACACATACTGCCGCTCCAAGGGAGGGGATTGAGGATTAACCACCAGTGATTTGTGGCGGTTGTGCGTGATATCACTATGCCTACGTTTAGTGTGAACGTCTTCCATCGTTTCCAATAAATCAGATCGATTTTTTATGAATGTTAAAAACTGTTCAAGCAAAGGCAACTCTGTCAGTGTGTTGCGATAAGTTTCCCATTCCCGAGTGGTTATGGAGTCTAATTTATTCGAAACGATGTAAATTATGAGCATATCCCAATGCTCTGTTGGTAATTTTAATGTTTTTAATGCTCGAAGGTTTCTTTTGACAGTATCAATAATATTACGCAACGATCCGGAAGACTCCCTAGTCAATGATTCTATGTTAAAAATCGCTTGAATATGATTATTGACAAGAAGTCTTTTATTATTATACCTATCACAAAGCAACTCCCAAGCTACGTCGTAATTCTCTGCGGAGAAATCAAGTGACCGGACAATTAACGCGGCACTATCTTTTAACGCAGCGCGTAGGTAATGTAGTTTGTTTATTTTAGGTATGGATTGATCCGAATGAATAAGCGAGTTGAACGTGTCATGAAATTCCAACCAGTCCTGATATTGGCCCGAAAAGGAAGGCAGATGTATAGTGGGAAGTTTAAGTTTGGGCCCACCTTGATGTGCAGTACCAGACCCTGAGACCGACCCGCAGGCGACGCCCGCGGTCCCGTCCGCGCCCGCAGAGGCCTGGTTCCTCGCCAACACATCCCGAGCGGACGCGATAACTCCGAAGTACCTCGACTCGAAGCCTTCGCGGTCTTTGTATTGATCATCTGGAATTTCACAGACATTTTCTAAGTCAGATTGAACATTGTCATAATCTGAATAAAGTTCCTCCATTTTTGATAATCTGATGTTAAGTTCGCTAATTTGAATTCGATTTAAAGTCGGACAGCAGTTAAGGCTATCTAAATAAGTTATAAATTGAGTTACTTTAGTTTTGTGAGTAGCTCTCTGTTTAATTAATGTTTTAAAATCCATAATGTCGGAACGTATAAAACAACAGTGCACACAACAGCTTACCTATGCTATGAGTCTGTGAAGTTAAAGTTTTTTATTAAGTATTAAGTTACAATTAAGTTGCGATTAAGTAAGTAAAATTAAGAAAAATACTTAAATTTTTATTTTATGCGGAAAAGTGAGGGTGCGTCAAGAAATTGCAAGCGCGTAGCGAAGGCAAAGCAGATAGCGGGCGATGCAACGTTACCAAGCGGCCGAGCGCTTCAAGGTCGCGGCCGCCGCGGCTCGGCGGGAGCTGGCTAGAAATATGCACAAACACCTTCGTTAGCACTCAACACAATTAATGCACAGATTTTATGGCCCTGAACTTCAATAATTTACTTAATAGGGCTTAAAAGTTCAATTAAAATTTCTAGATAATTATAAATCAATTTTTATAGGTAAGCTAGTAGGTAAGCGGTAGAAAAGGTGCATGGAAGTGTAAAGTTACTTGATAGGTAGATAATTAAGAACAAATAATGTAATTTAATTTTAGTTATCGCTTTTAAAGTGCGAAATAGGTAGGTGGATATGGGTTTCAAGAAAATAAGTAATTCGCTTTTAAAGTACGAAATTACATAAAAAGAAGTGATTAGCTCGCTTTTAGAGTGCGAGAAAGGGCCTAATTGGTTAAAATCGGAACGAACTTACAGTAACGTTGTCACTACTTTCACAGATTCTCACTCTCGCTGTTAAGGTACGTAGACTGAGCTGATTCACGTTGAAAGCAGGTGTAAGTCCTCCAATGTCCAAAATAGGTAATGAAGAATTGTTTTCGTTAAGTGTTTGCTCAATTTCGAACTTCCTTTCTTCTTAAGCTTTTATGCAATCCACGTAACGGTCCGTCGTCGTAGCGCTTTTCCTTCGTTCTTTGCAGGCTCTTTTCTCTTAGGTATCCGGTCGTAGGAACAAAATGTAGAACTGGGTGCGACTTGGTGCAGACGAACGGTGGATTTTTTGAAAGGATAATGCAGTTCAAATTGTACACGTATTTAATTTAAAATTAATCAAAAATTACAGAGGTACGTGTATGCGTTGGTCGAGCAAGTTACGAGAGAATTAAAAAATGGCGGCCGGCCGTCGCTGTGCTGCTGTTAGTGGTGGGAGTTTTACGACGTATGTGTGTGTGGCTGTATGCACAGCACACATGCAAGGCGTCAACAGCATGTTTAAATGTACCTAAGTGTATCCAAAAGAACTTTAACATGACCAAACGAACCTTAGTGTGTACAAACGAACCTTAGTGTGTACATTCGAACCTCGGTGTGTCCAAATGAACCTTGGCGTGTCCAAACGAACCTTGGCGTGTCCAAACGAACCTTGGCGTGTCTCAACGTACCTTAGTGTGCAGGAAGCTGAGGCTCTTGTTCACGTTCTCGATCTTGTGCACGCGCATGCGCCCCGAGTTGGGGCGCGGCAGCCGCTCGCCGCTGATGATCTCGAGCAGCTTCAGCAGCCGCCGCCCGTCGGCCAGGTCCTCGAACAGGTCCTCGACCTCCATGCGGGCCTGGGGAAGACAAGCAACATAAAAAAAAGGAAGAGACAAAGTAGCATAGGCCACTTGATCGTAAATGGGATCTGAGATTCATAGACATTGGCAATCTCAAGACTGTAATCTTAAGACGGCAATCTTAAGACTGCAATTTTAAGACTGCATGTGTTTCCAGCCCTGAAGACTAAATTGGAACCGGTAGAAATTACTACCAAAGAGGCATCTATTATTTTAATAGTGTACAAGGGTGTGCTTTGTGGTTTCTAGTACTTTGTTCTTTGCATTGAGAAGGCAAACGAGCACATAGACATTTGCATTCTCAAGACTACAATCTCAAGAATGCAATCTTAAGACTGCAATCTTAAGAAGGCAATCTCAAGACTGCAATCTCAAGACTGCAAGGTGTTTCCAACCCTGAGGACTAAAATGTAAACGATGGAAATTACTATCATACAGTCATCTATGTCAACTTATGAATCGATAATCATCGTTAAAGATTATAGGATTTCGAAGATTCAACCAAAAACATGCAAAAAAAGGTGTCATGTTTGAAAAATTAAACTATCGAGGATTTTATGGGTCAACCTTATCTATACTAATATTCAGAGCTCGGAATAGGTAGTGCCTATTTACCTAAACTTCGCGGTAGGACGTAACAAAGAGTTATAACCACCAAAAATATTTATTTGTCATTATTGAATGCGGGATTTCCCGGGATCGTCTGTATTACTCTAAAGGCTTAATACATTTAACTTTACTTATAAATCTTGCTATATTGCATATTATTTATTTATTTATCTTGAAATAACAATCAGTCATAAAACAATATAATATAGATCAAATTGAATGAAAGGGTGCCGGGAATTTGATTTTTTTTAGTTGATTTGAATATAATTATAATATCGTAAAGAATGTATTCAACAAAAAAACACTTTAGCGTGTACTTACTACCTACAGTTTACAACCCTGATTTATAAGTAAAGTTAAATGTATTAAGCCTTTAGAGTACCTAATCCCATATTCAATAATAAGAAATAATTATTTTTAGTGGTTGTAACCACTCTTAGTTACGTCCTCCCGCGAAGTTTAGGTAAATAGGCACTACCTATTCCGAGCTCTGCTAATATTATAAAGAGGAAAGATTTGTATTTTTGTGTCTGTGTATGTTTGTAACTAATAAACTCAAAAACTAATGGACCGATTTCAAAAATTCTTTCACCGCTAGAATGCTACATTATCCCTGAGTAACATAGGCTGTGTTTTATTTTTCTGCGCGGACGGAGTCGCGGGCAACAGCTAGTTTCCTATAAAATGGTTTATTTGATATAATGGTTCATAATCTATACTGGTTTTTTTATAAACAAACCTAACCTAATAGGTTCTATACCATGGCATTTCAAAAAACCCTGGAAAGTTTAGGGTTTCAGAAAAAAAACATTATAGATTATGATTATGAACCATTATGTATTTTCATTTTATAGGAAATAAGCGTCCAGCGGATTTTATTTCTAATCGTGTTTTCACGTTTGCCAGTCTCAAATAAATATGACCAAGTTGAATATATCCAAAGAACAGACAAAAAGGCGTTATGCTTATTCTGCCCTCGTAAATAAAAAGGACGCATGCGCAATTTTATAGTCAAAGTAAATTCAAGCTTCCATCTTAAGAAATAAGGTTGTTAATACATACGCTGTTCTATGAGACATACGCCTTTTTTTCCAACGAGGGCAGTATTGAGATCCAGATCACAAAACAGATATGTACAGAAGTCAATCACATGTATGTACTTCACTTTTTATACCTACGCTCAGCGGTCGCTCTAGGGTTGTCAACTATAGCTTATGCATTAAAAACTATCGTGGCAGTGGCACTCGTATCTAGTTGTTTGATTTATTGTTGAGAATGGAACTAAAAACAACACAATATCTACACAAACAAAAAAACATGTTTTCAACTTATGTAACGTGGCGTAAATTTACCTTACAAAAATTTAGTTGCTTCGTTTATACTGATTCAAAATAGGAAACTATTATATAAATTGATCTTAGATATATGCTTCGGGGGCCGGGGCGGGGCGCTTACCCACCTACCTAATTGTTCTGTGTAACGTTAAAACGAACCATTGAAATACAAGCAGATACCTAATTATCTCTCTAAAACCACTGGTAGCTTAAAAAACGACAATTCACCGTTTAATGTTGAATTTAAACAACCTTCGACTGAACAATTATAATAACTTTTTTTTTTGTTGCTCCATTATTGCACAAAAAAGTTCACAGACGCGTGTCTCAAGCGGATGGCACTCGCGCTCGCACTGGTCCCAGCCGGTCCGAGATATCGTGTCCGTGAGCAGTGTCTATGTGTGCGTTGCTCGAGCGCACTTTGTATGTAGATTGACTTCTGTACCTATCTGTTTAGTCCAGATCGCGGAACACTACCGACTTTATCATAGGTCCATTATCAATGTAACATTTGCCCGTCCAACGCAAATAAATGAGTCACCGCTATCAGCTCTTATAATAATTAATATAACGTTATAAACAATTACTGACAATAGTTAATAAGCGTATCGGATTGAATTGGTCGTCATGGCCGATGACCCGTGACTTTTCATTTGAGAGAAATTACATCATCGCAATATCGCAACTATATTTTATTGGATTTAAACGGTCAGTTTACGACCTTATGTTGATTTATTGGTGAGAATTAGCTTTCTTACTTGTTTTTTGAATTTTTCGTGTGATACAAACATTTTTAACAGACTATAAAAGAGGTTATCAATCATCGGATTTTTTAATATGCATTAAACACGCGTTCATGAACAAAGGGCATTGGGTAAATTTGTTTGAAGAATATTGTCATTATTTTTTTCAGCGGCCACGGATGATTTTTACATAGTTATTTAGAGGACCTCTAATTACACATAGATATATATAATTTATGGCGTTAAATAATATCGGAGCGGAGATTTTAAAGATTTAAGTATTCAGTTTTTAGTACAAAAGTACGCCCAAGTATAAATATTTAAATATCTCGGCTCCGATGCACTTAAGAGTATTACGATACATAACAAAATATGTTTATTTTTAATAATTCTATCATAATTTACCACTTTTACGAATGGCCGCTCACCTTGAAAATGTATGAATTTTACAAATGACAACACTTTTACCCAAACCCCTTTACATTGAATTTATATTTTATTTTATATTGATAAATAAAAAAAATATCGGGGGAAATCTCACACAAATTGACCTAGTCCCAAACTAAGCTCTAGGCTTGTACTATAGGTACTAGACAACGATATAAATACTTTTCACGCCACAGCTCGGAAATATGGCGAAAGATGGTCTGTTCTTGGTCCCCAAAACAATCAATAGTTGTACATTGAATGAGCAGGCCTTGAATTTATAATGGACAACAATCTTAACATTGTTGGTCTGTTCCATTGAGCAAGTCGACCAATCACGTCGGTCCGTTGTTCACAGATTCGACCAATCAGAACACGACTTGTGCTGCATATGAAATTAAATTGGCCAATAAGAAGGCAAAGGAATCTGATTCCATACAGCCATATATGTCTGTTTTTAATTATCTGAAATATTGTTCTGGGACGGTCAGAGTCGTCAGTTTAAAAAACGCGTTTGAGTGACTGGCCACTAAAGAACAGTATCGATAAAAAAAATAGTAAAATTGTCGGGAGAGCGTACGAACGATGAATAGACGAACTAACTCGTCCATCTATTGCTTACTTTTTAACCTCTGCAACAATTTACTATATATGCATAGAGAAATACAAAAATAAATATATAGAAAACATCCAAGCCTCAGAAACAGAAACAGAAATCGACCCCGGGGCCGCTAGCTTCGTAGGCAAGGTCACTACCAACTAGGTTTTATTTTTTAAATATTTCTATTCGTCTTCGTCAATTGATCATATCATCAATAGATAGAGAGATTCAAGAATGTTTATATATAACTCGCAATGATATAATGTCCTCGTGAGGCCCGCCGTACTACAAAAAGCCAGTTTTTTGTGAGTGGGACTTTGAATCTACCGTCAAGGAAATAAAGTTCAATTACCTTTGTTTGAAAATGCCATTTTCGATTTATGAAGAAAGGAAAATAAACTTTATTCTCATTGTAATAAAGTTCAAATTAAATTGCCTTGACATCCTATTGCACACTAGGCCTTACGAGGATATAGTGAAAAGCGGTAGATATATAGTGTGCGATAGTGGCACCCTAAAACCAAGCCAATTGGTACACCTTTACTTAGTCTTGCGCCGTCAACGGAACCGTGAACTAGTCTGCAGAGCAACATACACTCCTCTGTTTCGCTCCCGGAAAGGCCGGAAATTAGCATACCATCCTGCTTTCACTTCTCATTTATGAATTAGTGTGTAATTGCAATATTTACTGAATATGTGTGCGTCAAGCCAGGCCATTTTTACACGCGGAATACCGTATAGGTAACATATCTACCTCTTTTTATATTATATAAAGACTGTCCACGATAAAATCGGGCCGTGCATGCTCTGGTGTAATTTTTTAATGAATGCTAATTTTCAAGCAGCACCTTTTTTGTAATAGTCAGTGGTTATGAAACTACATAATAAAAATACAATCATGATAAAATGTTACAGCGTCTGTGACGAAGAGACTATAATAATCCACAGTACCAATATTTTTTTGTACACGGTCTACTGACAGTCTTTTCTGAATTCTCCTGTTTAAAACATTTTATTATTTTTAATTATGCAAGCCAAATTAAACCTTATTACATTATCTTTTCCCAATAGTGAAAACTTTTCTAATTGGATTTAGATTGAGATAGTTCTGAGGTTTTTTAATTTTGGCGAATTTGAATTTTTGACAAATAAATGCCTCCCATACAAAATCAGCTTTCAGTGCTTGGAGTAAAAAGTCTTCCTGACTGACAAATAGAAATGAGTTTCAAAAAGTATTTCTTTGGGAAGACGACATTCTAATGTGTGTTAAACAGCTACTAAATATATAAATCCAATTGCGACATTGTAGCAGGAAGCGTGGGAAGATTGTCAAAAAACGCTGTTCAGGAGATGAATGGTATGATAGAATATACTCGGCGAAAACTCACACATACCCATACATTATGATACGATTTTATTTTATTATATTTTTTTATAATTAAACAAGTAATTAAAAAAAAACTGTTTGAAAATATGCATTCATTGCAAAGATACACCAGAGCATGCATGGCCCGATTTTATCGTGGACAGTCTTTAATTGATAACTCGCTGTGCCCGCGACTTCGTCCGCGTAGAAAACGCAATAACTTTAGACACCTAAAGCGTCCCAGGGTTTCTTTGATTTCCCCTCGGTATATCATCAGCACTTGTGTATAATAAATTCTGGGGCCCATGGATGTGTTTATCGCGTGATAAAGTTTGGATAAGGCATCTGTCACCTTCTGACACGTATATAATTTGACACGCGATATAGACGCACGCAGGCATATTAGGCCCGCTAGTTGTGGTACGGGTGTAAAGCCCGATTAGCATTGGACAAGGACTGTGGACAGTGGTCAGTGGACAGTGGACAGTGGACAGTGGACAGTGGACTGTGGACAGTGGACAGTGGACAGTGGACAGTGCACCGTGGACAGTGACAGTGGATAGTACAGTAGTGTAAACCGGTCTGACAGTAGCGAGTCAAGTTGCCTTGCCAGTGCGTCTGTTAAATATAAAATAAAATATGCTGCAGCGATATTCCGACTAACGATACCATTTATTTTTCGATTACAAAATCCATCCATTACTCTACTATGACATAAGTCAAATTCAAATTACATTTTTTATATATGTCCAGTGTAGACTATCTCCAACAGCAAATAGAATCGCTTTCTATTTTTTCACTCCACTGTCCTTGCCAATATACTTGCTACTTGCTACTGTCCTTGACCAATGTAAAACGGGCATTCAAGAAAACTTGCAAACCGATGCGAAGATATACAGGGCCGTCTTAAACTATGCTGGGGCCCTAGGGCACACAAGAATTTGGGGCCCCTTTTGGAAAGTAAAGAAAGCGAATTATTACCAACATTTTTCTACTATGGTCTTCTATTTATTATGGGTAATAAATTGTCGGTCCTTCGGGGCCCCCTGTGAACGGGGGCTACCCGGCCTCGTGTGCCCTTATGGTAAAGACGGCATTGAAGATATAGTAAGTAATATATCACGGAATATTTCCAGTTTTCACCACTAGCCGGCGCACATCCTGCTTCCATTGTACGCCTAATGTGTACGTTACCGTAAAACAACAGGAAAACGAAAATTATGGCCAAAGATTCATTTCAATCGATAACTCTAAGAACGGTGCGTCATACAATCAACAGTTGGTAGAATTGCTAGCTATGTGCTGACACGATACTACATACATACATAATCTCACGCCTTCGTTCCCAGAGTGGGGTAGGCAGAGCTACAGAATTACAAACATCTCTAAAACCTTGTTGATAATTCTATAACCACAATTTGCACAACTAGGCTAAGATGTTTAACAGCGTATTAGTGACAGGTTGCAAGCCCATCGCCTAACAGTACTACAAGCCTTTATTCCCTTAGTCGTCTCTTACGACATCCACGGGAAGACATGGAGTGGCACTATTCTAACTCGGCAACCACACGAGGCTAAATAAATTATATATCTAATCAAAAAAATATATAAAATCATGTCAGCCGAAAGACGTCCACTGCTGGACATAGGCCTCCCCCAAGGCTCTCCACTCAGACCGGTCTTGTGCTTTTCGCATCCACCGCGTTCCCGCGATCTTTACAAGTTCGTCACTCCATCTTGTTGGAGGCCTACCTACAGCTCGTCTCCCGGTCCGCGGACGCCACTCAAGAACCTTCTGACCCCATCGGCCATCAGTCCTGGTAAGTTATTTAGTGCTGGTAAGATACTTCCAGTTCTTTTTTAGGGTTCCGTACCTCAAAAGGATAAAAGATAAAAGATATCTATTCAGTAAGCACGGGCACGTTTACAAGTCAAGAATCTACCAGGCATCAACATTTAAAGTCCATGAAAAAACGGTACCCTTATAGGATCATTTTGTTGTCCGTCCGTCTGTCTGTCAAGACCCTTTATCTCGGGAACGCGTGGAGGTATCGAGTTGAAATTAAAACCTTATATCTACTTAGGTCTACAGTCCCTTCAAGTTGTGAAAAAATAAAACTTCTTAGTAAACGTAAAAAAAGATATGGCCGTTTTTGCCGCAAAAAATGTATATTCGACACTCTCAAGGGAATCAAAGTGATGCCTCATTATTGTTAGTGCTTATCGTATCTATTTAAAAGGGTTAGAGCTAAGTATACCAAATATAAATACCTGTTTGTTACAACAGATTAAGATAACTTAGTATTTATCATAACTTCATATAATCTGACATTTCCGGTGGTAGACAGTATTGGACAGTATAAATAAGATTGCATATAAATCGAGAGTGCAACATTAATATTTCAGCGTCACTATTATATTTCTAACATGTCTGTTAACCTATTAAAAAAACTACTTTAGTACCGTAAAACGGGGTGAGTAGGGACACAACCTAAAATGAAGCATATGTTACTAATTATAAGACGGAAATTATTTCCAATTGTCTTAAATAGTACATTATTGCCTAGGCATGGAAGTAGGCAATTGCGAGCCGAGTATTGGTTTAAACGGACGAGCTTGCGAGTCTGTTTAAAAATACGAAGCCCGCTATTGCTGTTCCTGCCGAGGCAAATATAGTGCTTTTCTCAAAAATCGCAAGAAATAATTTGTGTTGCAGTAAAATCTTCATCGCTTGAACTCATTTTTTGAATTGCATACAAACAGAAACTTCATGTGAAAAAACCATCACTCTTTACCACCTTTTTGTTTATGACAAGGAGAAAGCAAGCTTTGTTTTTAAAAAAAACATAAGCTATTCCAGACACAGATAAAAAAGTTATGTTTCGAATAAAATTTGGATGTATAAGACTTGTGCCCTCATTTTATTATGGCCTTTTTCACTTTTTAAAAAGTTACAAGCTAGATAGTAATGGAATTTGTATGCAACATTGCGGGCTTGTGTAGCGAGCACGCAATGTTTTTTTTTTAAAATTTGAGAACTGTCAGTAAACTATGTATTTCGCGTCTCAATATGTAGATAGGAATGTCCACATTTCCGGACATTTTTGAGAAAAGGTTATTTTCCATTTAATAATTGTTCTTATTTGTAACAAGTTGTGACTTATTTTAAGTTGCGTCCCTACTCACCCTTTGTAACGCGTGTATTACCCGCTATACATTAATATATCCTCGTGTGGTTGCCGAGTTAGAATAGTGCCACTCCATGTCTTCCCGTGGATGTCGTAAGAGACGACTAAGGGAATAAAGGCTTGTAGTACTGTTAGGCGATGGGCTTGCAACCTGTCACTAATACGCTGGTAAACATCTTAGCCTAATTGTGCAAATTGTGGTTATAGAATTATCAACAATTTTTTAGAGATGTTTGTAATTCTGTAGCTCTGCCTACCCCACTCTGGGAACGAAGGCGTGAGATTATGTATGTATGTACATTAATATATAAACATAGAAATAGAAATTACATAAAACTTATTTTGTTGCATTCTTCGAAAAAAACAGACATGGTGTTGAATAGCACTTTATGACGGGCTTTTATAATTTTTCATCACACTTGCTCGTAAATAGTGTCCTAACATGCTAGAAAAATCGACCGTAAATCCAAAATAATACCCGCGGGCCTTTTTTTTACCATTACGCCCTATCGTGCTTTTTTTTTTAAATTATACGTAGACCCAAACTACCATAATACACCAGGACCCCAATTCTTGTGCCATTCGATATGAAGTTTCATTCGAGATGAAATGTCAGTTGCATACAATTTTCAAAAAATCTTGCATATAAACTATTGATCTCGACTGTCACTAGAATCGGACTCCTGAACACGTTTGACATTATCTGTGGTAAGTCATAGACAATGATGTAGTCTGCCGCAAATTTATAAATACTGATTATAAACTGTGTGATTCCAAAATAATAATTAAAAGGGTGTCTTTGTGCACATAATGGATAATGCGACTCCGCCGGACATCGCCAACGCGGCTAAAATTAATAGTGAGAATCGTAAGTTAAAAATATGATCTTTTTTCTGATTTTATTTCATTTCCTCGCAATTGTGATGAAAAACATTGTATGTTACACGGGTGGTAAAGGAAATACAAAGCTCGAGTCATTAAAGCCCTCAGCCTTCGGCTTCGGGCATCTAACAGACTCTCGTTTGTAATTCTGCCTTTACCACCCTTAATACACAATGTACTATTTCGAACTTTGCTTGCCTGAACGCACATGTGCCAGATCCATTGTAATAAATATCGCCAAAGGCGATTTCTCCTTTCTACGAACCTACTAGTGGTCTTAGATCCGAATAGGACGCGATTTGGACCGGGCTGTTTATTCGATAAAAAGTATTTTATTTCAAATTTAATATGGTAAATAATATATGGTGAATAGGTTGACTGAAAAATTTCAGTCCAGTATATAATTAATAAAGAATTTAAGAAGGATTTTTTTTGAAAATTGCACCGGCTTGTTTATTACATAAATTGCATATCAATCGAAAGTATGAAGCCTACAGAATATGCAAATATACCATATTAAATTTGATATAAAATACTTTTTACGTAACACCTGGCCATAATGTGAGTTTTATCGCACGCTGCGCGCACGGTAAAACTCGCATTGTGGCCAGGTGAAGACGTAAAATTGTGTACTCATCACGGGCAGTAAAAAAGAAAGCCCTCTATCGCATATTTACAACCCTCGCCTACGGCTCGGGTCTCAAATACCTGCGATTTCGGGCTTTCTTTCTTTTACAGCCCTTGTTAAGTAATGTACTATTATTGAATAAACAGCCCGGAACAAATCGTCTCCTATTCGGATCTCCTACCACAGGCGGCCATAAAGAGTTACGTTACATTTTATATGACAGTAGTTTTCGGCATTAAAAAATAACATAATTTCTTCTAAAATAGCATGTTGTGCAAATGGGTTTGGGAACTTTTGTTTTACTACGAATGAGAAACTCAGAACGCATATTTATTACTTCCTCATACATAACTTATTTAAAAACTAGACGATCTCACGTTTTAATTCAAAGCCAAAATTAATTTCCTCAAAAATGTCCGGAAATGTTGACATTCCTATCTACATATTGAGACGCGAAGTACATAGTTTACTGACAGTTCTCAAATTTAAAAAAAAAAACATTGCGTGCTCGCTACACAAGCCCGCAATGTTGCATACAAATTCCATTACCATCTAGCTTGTAACTTTTTAAAAAGTGAAATGGGCCATAATAAAATGAGGGCACAAGTCTTATACATCCAAATTTTACTCGAAACATAACTTTTTTATTTGTGCCTGGAATAGCTTATGTTTTTTTTAAAACAAGAATTGCGTTTCTCCTTGTCATAAACAAAAAGGCGATAAGAAGTGATGGTTTTTTCACATGAAGTTTCTGTTTGTATGCAATTCAAAAAATGAGTTCAAGCGATGAAGATTTGACTCCAACACAATTTTTTTTTTGCGATTTTTGAGAAAAGCACTATATTTGCCTCGGCAGGAACAGCAATTGCGGGCTTCGTATTTTTAAACGGACTCGCAAGCTCGTCCGTTTAATCCAATACTCAGCCCGCAATTGCCTACTTCCATGCCTAGGCAATAATGTACTATTAATTATCTAATATCATGATATTTTATCGATTCTATGTAGCCCGGAGGTAGGAGTGATACACCTTTAATCCCTGCTCACTCCGATTTACGGTACATCTTTACATACTTAGTACAATACGTAAAATAGAGCCCCTGATAGGTATTATGAATGTTGTCACTACATAGTATAAAAGTTTAAATAAAATAAATGTTTTAAAAAACAAAAAACCGCCTTCAAAAACGCGAAAAATAACTTCTTTAAAATTGTAGGCACCTAATAGGTTAGTCCAACTGATGTCGGCTTTTTGTTAAAATGTTGTGGTCGCCGACTTCAGTTGGACTAACCTATTAGGTGCCTACAATTTTAAAGAAGTTATTTTTCGCGTTTTTGAAGGCGGTTTTTTGTTTTTTAAAACATTTATTTTATTTTATACTTTTTAGTGATCATAATACGCTGTTACGTAGTCCCACTTCTTAGTTGAAATGAAACTTTAACTTATATCAAGCGCGCCGCAAGCAACGCCGCGGGAAAGTCATTGTCATATTTCAACAAGTAAATATTATTCGTTGTAGGTAGTCGCTCAACTATCTTAATCGAGATATCTTATCGCCACCCTTGAAATCGGTACCATTGAGGAGTTCCGGTGGCCATCTGTGGTCTTCATCATCAGTTCCACTACACCAAATGATACTTTCTGAATGCAAATGCTGGACTTGTTACTAAAAATACTAAAATCGCTATATGTTTGCCTACAATATTTGAGGAGTTCCCTCAATTCCTCACTGATCCCCTCATCAGATACAGATTTGGTGACAATGGGACCACCTCGGAAGTATACTCTATCAAACCAAAAAAAAAAATTTGAAATCGGTCGACAATTGACGGAGTAATCGGTGAACATACATAAAAAAAAAAAATACATACAGTGGAACGTATAACCTCCTCCTTTTTTGAAGTCGGTTAAAAAACATAAACCCGCCTTCAAAAAGCAAAAAATAACTTCTTTAAAACGGGAGGTAAATAGGTCAGTCCAACTGAAGTCGGCGTCCAACAATATTTTAACCAAAAGCAGACTTCAGTTTGACTGACCTATTTACCTCCCGTTTTAAAGAAGTTATTTTTTGCTTTTTGAAGGCGGGTTTTTGTTTTTTTAAACATTTATTTTTATAGGAAACTAGCTGTTGCCCGCGACTCCGTCAGCGCAGAAAAATAAAACACAGCCTATGTTACTCAGGGATAATGTAGTATACTAATGGTGAAAGAATTTTTGAAATCGATCCAGTAGTTTTTGAGTTTATTAGTTACAAACATACACACACACAAAAATACAAGTCTTTCCCCTATATAATATTAGTATAGATAAGGTTGACCCATAAAATCCTCGATAGTTTTATTTTTCAAACATGACACCTTTTTTTGCATGTTTTTGGTTGATTCTTCGAAATCCTATAATCCTAGAAGTTATTTTTTGCTTTTTGAAGGCGGGTTTTTGTTTTTTTAAACTTTTTTTTTTATGTTATACTTTTTAGTGATCATAATTATGCTGTTATTCTCCCATTTCTCAAGAAACAATAGACCGTTTCAATCTCGCCGCAAGCAACGCCGTGGGAAAGTCATAGTCATATATTTAAACCTAAATATGCTTCGTCATAGTCGCTCAACTACCTTAATCGAAATATCTTGTCGCCACCCTCGAAATATGTACCGTTTAGGAGTTCCGGTGGCCATCTGTGGTCTTCATCATCAGTTCCACTTCACTAAATAGTGCTTTCCAAGACCAAATACACGAGTTACAATGAAAAATACCAAAATCGCTATAGGTGTGCCTATAAATTTTGAAGAGTTCCGTCGATTCCTCATGGATTCCACCATCAGATCTTCATTTTGAAAAAAATGGGACCAATCTGGAAGCACCAGCTTTCAAATAAAAAAAGAATCTTCAAAATCGGTTCACCCAGTCGAAAGTTCTGAGGTAACAAACATTAAAAAAAAAATACAGACGAATTGAGAACCTCCTCCTTTTTTTGAAGTCGGTTAAAAACAAAGTCTCTTCCCGCTGTCTGTCTGTCCCTACTTATACTTACACTGAAAAAAATAATTGGTCGCTTGTAACAAGATTGTGATTGTTGTGCACAAGCGTCTTGATCCCATACGAGCCTGACAAGACGATAGATACACCAACTAAGACGTTAGATACATCAACAAGATGTTAGTTGAATCACTAAAGAAATCGCTGTTGTTACTATCAGCTTTGGTTGTTTTAACTAATATCTCAACTATTGTATTCATTTTTTGACAACTAAGAGAAAATCTCTGTTTGTTGGCTCCCATTTTTTTTAATTGTAGATTTCAAAACTACGCAACGGATTTTGATGCGTTTTTTTTTAATAGATAATAAATAATAAAATAAATAACAAGGGACGAACTCACACAAATTGACCTAGTCCCAAACTAAGCTCTAGGCTTGTACTATGGGTACTAGACAACGATATAAATACTTATATAGAGGAATATATACTTAAATACATAGAAAACATCCACGACTCGGGAACAAATACTCGTGGTCATCACACAAATATCTGCCCTTACCGGGATTTGAACCCAGGACCGCTAGCTTCGTAGGCAGGGTCACTACCAACTAGGCTAGCACGTCGTCAGATAGAGAGATTCAAGAGGAAGGTTTATATGTATAATTAGTTTTGGATTATTCCGGGTGTTACAGTAACACAGGCATAAACCGAAGCAAAGCGAGGGCGGGTCACTAGTTATTAATATCAACAATAAATAAATATCATGCGACAATGTCACACCAATTGACCTAGTCCCAAACTAAGCTCTAGGTTTGTACACAAAATAGATAAGTACAGAAGTCAATCTACATACAAAGTGCGCTCGAGCAACGCACACATAGATACTGCTCACGGACACGATATCTCGGACCGGCTGGGACCAGTGCGAGCGCGAGTGACATCCGCTTGAGACACGCGTCTGTGAACTTTTTTGTGCAATTATGGAGCAAAAAATAGAGTTATTATACTTAACTGTTCAGTGGATGGTTGTTTAAATTCAACATTAACTTTTTTAAGCTACCAGTGGTTTCAGAGAGGTAAGTAGGTATCTGCTTGTAGGTATTTCGATGGTTCGTTTTAACGTTACACAGAACAGTTAGGTAGGTAGGTAAGCTCCCCGCCCCGGCCCCCGAAGAATATATCTAAGATCGATGTATACATATAATAGTTTCCTATTTTGAATCAGTATAAACGAAGTACCTAACTAAATTATTGTAAGGTAAATTCAAGCCACCGTACGTAAGTTGAAAACATGTTTTTTTGTTTGTGTAGATATTGTGTTGTTTTTAGTGTCATTTGATAGGTTTAGGTCCAAAACGGATAGGGCAATGGAAATTGTGTAACTAGGGTAATCGTTTAGAAGTTATTAGGGATTTTCGATAGTGAAAATTGACAAACGTAAAAATTTGTATGTTTTTTTTTTTTTTTTTTTTTTTTTTTTTAATTTATTTAACATTTCAAATTACACTTTTAATACTATACATTTATATTCCCGCCAAACTGTTACGTTTGATGGCGAGACGCGCTCAGTTTTTATACTACTTAACCTATTAAACTTATCCTATAAACAAACAACAATTTCGTGGGCCACATTAAAGAAGGACATGTCCATGCATACACATACACACACATATCACATATATATATATATATACATATACACACACACATGCGATACGTATGTGATACACACATATATATATATATATACACACACACAAGCAGCATAATAATAATATGATATAAATCGAGAAAGCACATGCCTGCGCATATACACATACACATACACAAACACACTCAATCATGACAGTCGAGAAGATACTCTTTTAGTCTAGCTTTTATCATTGATTTACTCAATTTAGGACTTAGTCTTAACAATTTAATCGTATTGAATATTTTCGGTACAAGGTATTTTGAAGTTCTCTTGCCATAATAGTTTTTCATTTTCGGCTGTACTATTCTTTTGTCTCTTACACTCCTAGTATTATATTTATTGTTAACTAATAATTTGTACTTATCACTGTAATAATGCTCTAAACTTAAGAGGTATGTGACTTTCTTATCAACAGGTAGAACTTTACATAAGGGAAATAGTTTATTATAATCGTTTTCACAATCATTTTTGACCTTTTTACTAACTAAGAATTTAATCAGCCTTGTTTGCAAATTCCTTATATCTCTAATATATGTTATGAATGTTCGCCCGTATACAACTAGACCGTAGCTAATAAGTGAGTCGGCGAGGGCGTAATAGACAACCATTAGTGTTTTTTTACTCAGTGTTCTGTTTAATTGGTAGAATTTGCCTAGCACCGATCGTAGCCTATTACAAACATCGTTAATATGCGGCTTCCAATTAAAGTTTTTGTCAATAGTTAATTTGCATATTCTAGATGGTTCCCAGACTTATATATTGGCCGTATAATTGCACTTTTTAGCAGTTCAGGATAAACACTACGCGTGATGCAGGCATTAATTAGTTTAGCTATAATAGGGCATAACCAATTGCGCAGATATTTAATATCTTTTACCCTTATACCATCTAACCCCGGTGTTTTTTCACTTGACAATACATTTATTACTTTCTCTACATCTGCTGCGCTCACCGTTCGGTATCTAAAGCTTACCTCACATGGTTTCACATATTGCTTTCTATCTAAAAATTGTATATTGCAAACATGTTTAATTTCCCTTATTTCTTGCGTGAATGTGTTTGAAAAGTTCGTACAAATCTGACTTATACTTCCTGTTTTTCCCAAATATCTTAATATAATATCATCTACACTAGCTTTACTTCTACCCAGCCATGAATTAATATTTGCCCATATTTTTCTATAATCCCCATTACATTTTAATATTTCCAACTGTCTATATATATTTTATTTCTGCTCTGTAAACTTTTTGTATTGTAATAGTAGGTAGGTTTATTGTTCTGTTACCACGATAGTGTTTTATGCATAAGCTATAGTTGACAACCCTAGAGCGACCGCCAAGCGTAGGTATGAAAAGTGAAGTACATACATGTGATTTACTTTTGTACCTATCTGTTTTGTGGTTTGTACCAGTATAACTACACAAGACTATTCTGCCCTCCTAAGCAAAAATGCAATAACTAAATTCAATAGCCAAAGCAGATTCAACTCTCTTTTGTTTGTAACTAGGTTGCAATTTCTACAGATGTTTTGTTTGAGATAACGCTATTATGCTTAGTAGGGCAGTATTAACGACCTCTATACTCTGTACAATGTAGGATGACAGCTGTGACAGCTCATATAAACACGTATTACACATAATCCTTAACTTTACATTAATACTACATTGGTACGGTCACCGACTTTAATTGATGAACCACTATATAATTTTGTCGCAAAAAACCAACGATTAATTCCTATGTCATTTCTATATCTCCACTTGACGCTGTCATTATGACAAGGTTCTATGGTGGATCAACATTTAAGTGGATCAACATGGTTTTAAATACCTCGCTTGTGAGTATAGTACTCGTAAATGATTGAAATAACGAAATTCGGCTGTCACAGGGATCATACTTAAATGAACAGAGTATAGCGCGATTCACCAAAGAAAAATTGACAACAGCGCCATCTCTTACCTTCTGCAGGAACGAGTTGATCCATTTCGTAAACGTTTTCTTCTGTATGTGCAATCGCTCCTCCTGCAGCGCCTTGATGCGCCCCTGCTCGAATTTGAGCGCGTCCTCCCGCTGAGTCATGTTTGTACGCTGCTGCACCACGGCTGCGTAGCCACCGGGCTCATACTGCGGCCCTGGTGAGAAAAATAAGTATTTAGACCAGTAGCGACATCTAGCGACAACTTGTAACAACTATACTCCACTGTAACAACCTAGTATAGGTTTCTCTCACTCGCACAATGTCAAACAAATGACAAGGATAAAAGATAGAGATAGCCAAGTGGGCGGCAACATACGATAATCTTCTTAGGACTCGTTCACAATAGTATTTGAAAATGAAGGATTAAGGCTTGATTTCCTCCTACGCTGACATCGATCGCTGACGTCGGTCCAGCGTACTGTCGGTCGCGTATGCGAAAGAAAAGTCCCGCAGTGCTAATCCGATCGCTGTACGGAACAGTGTCTGCTCGCTTGCGCTGCGCAGGTACGTACAGCCAACCGGTCAGCTTTGCACTGAGCGCGCGCATATTGGTGTATAGCGCGTCGGCGCACCGACGTACGCGGCGGCACTGACGAGTGAGACGCCATCAGCGACGCGTAGCTATAAATGTGTAGCGGATGTCAGCGTCGCTGTGCGGTGTCTCATAGAACATGGCGATATTCGTACGCTCGACCGGCGTCAGCGACCGATGTCAGCGTAGTTGGAAATCAAGCCTAAGGAGACATCGGTCGGTTTCACTACCCGAGTCACAGGTAAACGATAAACAATAAGTCGCAAGAAGGGAAACAAACGCGTCCGCACCGTACAGATGTAAGAGCCGACTGATTACCTGCTCCATTGTGAGTGCGGCTTTAGCGGATTCTCATTAGGCAAACACGTACAACTGCTCTTTTCCAGTAATATACTCCGTTTGTTTAGGTACATAAAAAATGTAAACAATCCATACCACGTGGCATTGTTAAACAGCCAATCAAAACTGTTTTATCGCACTTTGACGCACGTGGCTTTGTTTTAATTTTTTAAGTACCTAAACAAACGGAGTATTGGTCGTTAAAGTAAATGGAGTATAGCGACATCTAGCGACAGCTTGTAACAACTAGTTATGACAGCGCCACCAGCGTCAGGCAGCGCAATTATACTCCAAACCAACTGACTTATCTCATTTAGTAAACACTTTTATTAGGTACCTCAAAATGCATCGTTTTTGGCTAAAACGGCCGTTTTCTGGTAAATAAAGCAACTAGAGACCACATTTTACGTGAAAAGGAAGCATTTTGAGGTTATAAAAGTGTTTACTAAATAAAACAAGGGAGTTGGTATGGAGTATATTAGTTCTTACAGTGCGCTACATCGCGCTAACGAAGTATCCCCAGTCGGTTTACATATATAGGTACAACTTCCAACTTCATACCAATGGACTTCGGTCCCCATGCATAACACACCCCTGGAGATCTCTCTATTATCCTTTTTTTGTACGTTGATGACCCCGACGTTGTAAGTTTTCCTCATGAAGTTATATATAAAGGTGGAGGCCACACTCTCCATACCAAAATGAAGCGCCTTGAATGTACTTTTTCGTCATTCCATCTCAAACACTTTGGTCCCCTTGGTTCTAACTACCCTAGTTAGAAAGTCAGAGGAGGGGACCAAAGTGTTTGAGATAGAATGACTTCAAGGACGCTTCATTCGGCTTCAGAGAGTGTAGCCACCACCTTTATCTATGACTTCATGGTTTTCCTTTTCTTGGAGAGGATCAAATGAAAAACATAAACGTACAAACTTAGTTTTTAATAACAACTTCAATACATTCAAAAATCGTGGAAATCGGACTTGATTTAGAGGGTGAGTTACCTACGCGATTTAAGCGACGTTTCACAACACAATTCACAACTCAACAACTCTAAAAATAAATAAATATCAGGGGACAAAGTCACACCAATCGACCTAGTCCCAAACTAACTCTAGGCTTGTACTATGGGTACTAGACAACGATATAAATACTTCTATAGAGAAAAATATGCTTAAATAATAGAAAACATCCATGACTAAGGAACAAACATTCGCGCTCATCACACAAATATCTGCCCTTAAGGCCGAGTCACACCGGTTGCGTGACGTGCACGTGCACGTGCGCGTTCGCTTTCCAGTGCGTTGTATAGTGACATGTCGTAATGAGGATGCATACTATGCAACGCAGTGGAAAGCGAACGCGCACGTGCACGTCACGCAAGCGGTGTGGCTGGGCCTAACGGGATTTGAACCTAGGACCGCTAGCTTCGTAGGACACTACCCAGCCAGCGCGTCGTCCAAATATAATAAAATCTCACCATATTTCCTGGAAGGTTGGTAGTCCTGGTAGGAGTGGAGACTCACGTTGCTAAGTGGTCTCTGCATTGCGCACACGTTTATACCATTACACACATTTGGATCACTATAACTATTACTATCTTTGGCTTGGTTTACGCTGGAAATGTAACGGTTCTTATTTTCAAACCCTTTTAGTTTAGACGAATTTTAATCCTACTAATATCCTATTTTCTACTTCTTCTTTGCATAGTATATAACAAAAAGCAAGCTTTCAAAACCCGACTGTTGCTAACCAACTTTAAATCGTTATAAATCCTAAATGATCATTCAAAATCAAAAATGATGAAAGAAATCTAAAGATGATTTTTAAACCCTATTCAATGTTACCCCCCTTGTCATACTTGGTCGACTTTTTTTTTTAATTTGCACAACTTGGCGTCAGAGGGCCCTGCAAAGATGCACTACGCTAACTAACGTTTCTATTCGATTCGTTTTTAAACCAATCGCGTCACTGGTAGACCACGTGACTTTTCGTATCACGTCATCTCCCAGTGACGCGATTGGTTTAAAAACGAATCGAATAGAAACGTTAGTTAGCGTAGTGCATCCTTGCAGGGCCCTCTGGTTGCCGCCATATTGAATTTTGATTACTGTCATATCTTCAGTGACACTCGCCAGATTAAGACAAATCGATTGACAAAGAATCACCAAAATCGGACAACGGGTTTAGTTTTTATAGTGCCACAAAGGAACAAACATACATATATAGGCTGTGAAACACATTACCCTCCTCCTTCGGCAGTCGGGTAAAAATGAAGTCGCTCCCGCTGTCTGTTCTCTTCGATTCTTTAAACTACTCAACGGATTTCAATGCAGTTCAGCAACAGATAGAGTGATTCAAGAGGAAGGTTAACATGTATAATATATTCTGGATTATGTACGGGTGTTACAGAAAACTGGCATAAACGTAAGCGAAGCGAGGGCGGGTCGCTAGTTGCATATAAACCTCGTAAGTCACAATACCTTTTTTAATGACATTGTAATTGCAACCTTGTCATAATCGTCATAGAATAGGAAATTTCTTAGTACCTTCACTTACGCCATCTCTTAGGAAATAGGTAAGCCTTCTAGATAGATGATGCTTTCCTCGACTTTCAAAACCAACAGAGTAGTCTCCTTTGGGATAAAGCTGTTTTCATCTTGGGCGAGCTTGAATCCCTCGCTGCACTCAAGACTCCGTTTTAATTCCATCGCTTCGCTCAGGAATTAACTCGTAACACCCTCGCTGCGCTCGGGAGTTAAATCGGTAGTCCCTCATTTGCTCAGGATTGAATATTGCGCCCGTGACATAAAACAGTGCTTTATCCCCTCGGTGTATAATGTACTATTGCGATGTTCAACCATTTTTTTAAATACGACGACGATGTGTCAATCTCAACACTACAATCTTACGATGGCAATCTCAAGCCTGTGCAAATCTTACGATGGCAATCTCAAGACTGTGCAATCTTACGACGGCAATCTCAAGACCAATCTTACGATGGCAATCTCAAGATTGCAAGTTAGTTTTAAAGTTTGTATCTGTCTAAATATGCAAGCATTTAAAGTGTCACTTTACAAAAAATGCAACTGCAATGCATCTTGCGTAGGGCCATAGCTTAGGTATGCCTTAGTCGATGTTAAAACAGTTTAAAGCCCTGTCCAGTAATTAACCAGTAGCGTAACGAGCTGACGCCGGTGGTCGTCAGGTCGTCACGGCTACGCGCCCATAATTACGTAATAAAATAGCTTAAATAGCCGCGCGTGCCTAACTGTACATGCGTGAGTGTTTCATAGGGCCGTGGGGTTTTTTTAAATGAAGACAGGTATTTTTTTACAAAAGGTGTTCTGAAAAAATCATGCTTTATAAATAGAGGTTTGTCTCAAAATCAAACAAATTTTTTTTCATTATTATTTACTGAGTAACACAATTCAATAGCTGTGTGATTGCCGGGTTAGAATAGTGCCACTCCATGTCTTCCCGTGGATGTAAGAGGCGACTAAGGGAATAAAGGCTTGTAGTACTGTTAGGCGATGGGCTTGCAACCTGTCACTAATACGCTGGTAAACATCTTAGCCTAGTTGTGCAAATTGTGGTTATAGAATTATCAACAAGTTTTTAGAGTTGTTGGTTATTTTCTAGCTCTGCCTACCCCACCCTGGGATTACAGGCGTGAAGGTATGTATGTATGTATTAAAATTGAATGTAAAATTAAAAAAAAATGCCTTTTCGTCTAAATTATACTAAAGCCTGGATATTTCCATACACACAGACAACGCTAAATGGACAGACAGACATACAATGCTCGGAGCAAGCCCACGCGCCGCTCGGTCGGTGACCTGCGTGTGCGCATTAAGCTCTATGCATTACCGTAATTTCACTGATGCATGCCGGTGCCTAGTTTGGGTCGCATAATAGCGAATATGCATTTTTAAAATCGCATTTCTCCACAAAACATGAAAACACCGTAAAAGAGATCACCAAAAGTGAAGTTAAAATTAAAATCGGCCAAGAAATACGGATGATACAAGCATTTTAAACTGCTAACTAGACACCGATTAGACAGAGATCCGATATGCACTGTGACGTCATGTAACACGGCCATATAAACTCCATGTTAAATTATTTTTTGCTAGAAACAGATAGGAACAAATCTTTGTTGGCTTATATCTTGGTTATTTTTATAGCTTTTCAAATAATGATTTTTCTCAACTGTTTGTTACATGAATCAGATTTCATTAAATCTGTGATATAAGTCATGAATAATCCCTTGGTCCAGTATTATTGACGTTACTGGTCTTATTTAAGGGGCTACCATGCCCATAACAGACGTTTTTGATGACGTTTAAGTTCTTATAACTTAGTCAAAACTGAAGGTAAATTTTTGAAAAAAAAAAATATTATCCATATATTCATCTTTGATTTTGACGTACAGAATTTCAAAATAATCCATGGTTATTTGTTTATACATTTTTAAAAACATGACTATAAAAACACAACATTGGATATAACTTTTTCATCTTGGCGTCAATTGATATGGAAACTACATCTAAATATTCTTCATTAATATATCTAATAAATCATCGAAGGTTTTTTTTCTAAACTGAAAAATATGGAAATAAAGGCAAAAAAACTACTTTTTTAGAGTAAAAATGACAAACTTTGATAGCATAAATCTCGATATCAGTGACTTGTAAAAGAAAAATTTAAATGGCAGCTAGTTTAGAACAGCAGTGTTAATGCAAATAGGTCTTAACAACAACTGAAAGTTTAGAGGATCAGATCGAAGGTCATCTGCCCATGGTAGCCCCTTAAGAAGTTATATTTGTAGGGAGGTAGCAAAAAACATAAATAGTTTTTTCTACTCGCGTACTATAAACCGCTAGTATTGATGTCGTAAATGGTACCACAATACCACCTATAGCGTAACCGAAACGTGAAACTATTCCATAATAAGCGTTGCCATGGTAATAACAGTGCTATAATAATTATTATAGCATTGTTATTACCATGGTTACGGTCATTCGGGATGTCAGTCTTGGCGTTCAGTGAACACTTGACGTTCTAATTTGTATAATAAACCGTTAAAAATATTTTAATACCAATTAAAATTACGTACATTAAAAACAAAATTAATTTTGAGACTAATTATGTGTTTAAAATTACTTTTTTATCAAATTACAAAAAAAACAGATGATTAACATCCATCGATTTGTTATTTGGTTACCATGGTTACGTTCAATATGGATGACAACAAAATGGCGTTTCAGTTGGCATTCCAACTTGTATGATAAATTGTCAGAACTGTTTTATTATCTATTAAAATTGGCATGAAATTTGTAAACATATTATAAACAATAAAATTCTAAAACTATTAACGCCAATCGGAATAATGAAAAGGACTTTGCTGACAAGTAATTTGTTAGCAGAAAAATCGAGGAAAGTATACAAGAAAAGTTAGCGCTTGTTTATTTTTGTCATTATCATTTTAAGCTTGTAGAAAAAGTTATGTATGCAACGGTACATAACTAACTCTTAAGGTACTTGTGCCTGTAATTAGAGCGCTCGCAAGATCGCGCTCTAACCTCGGCACTCGTACCTTAAGAAGCTTCATTTTGTACCAGTTACATAAATAACTATTATTCAAAACCGACTTCAAACATAAATACAATGAAATCGGAAAAAAGTTTCTCAATTTGTCGCGTTTGTATGTCTTTTTTTGTAAATTCCTAACGTCGTTTTACAAAATAAAATAAATGTTTAAAAAAACAAAAACTCGCCTTCAAAAATGCAAAAAATAACTTCTTTTAAAATGGTAGGTCAGTCCAACTGCATTCGGCTTTTGGTTTAAAATATTAAAAGAAGTTATTTTTTGCATTTTTGAAGGCGGGGTTTTGTTTTTTTAAACATTTATTTTATGTTATACTTTTTAGTGATCCTATTTATGCTGTTACGTAGCTCCACTTCTAAATATTAATGAGAAACTATAGAACATTTCAAGCTCGCCGCAGACAACGCCGCGGGAATGTCATAGTCATATTTAAACCTAAATGTGCTTCGTCATAGTCGCTCAACTACCTTAATCGAAATATCTTATCGCCACCCTTAAATAGGTACTGTTAAGGAGTTCCGGTGGTCATCTGTGGTCTTCATCATCAGTTCCACTTCACCATATAGTACTTTTCAAAAGCAAATGCACGAGTTAGTGAAAAATACCAAAATCGCTATAGGTGTGCCTATAATATTTGAGGAGTTCTCTTGATTTCTCCAAGATCCCATCATCAGATCGTGACGTGTTGACAATAGAACCAACTAGAAAGTCTACCCATTCAAACAACGAAAAATTTTTTCAAATCGGTCCAGTGGTCTTCGAGTAATCGGGGAACATACATTTAAAAAAAAAAACCCGACGAATTGAGAACCTCCTCCTTTTTTTTGAAGTCGGTTAAAAACTGCAGAGTTCAACGGACGCTACATTCATGCACATACAAACATGTATGATTTGGATGCTTGAACGAATGCAAACATGCAGCCGGACAAACATTACCGCAAATATTAGTTTTTGCCTCAGGTCATTGAACTAGTGTTTACATTATAATTTAGGGGGCAAAATTTTATGACAGGTAGAGAGTTCCTATATCGATAAACTCAATTATCGATGCTTTTTCCATATACTAGTGATCGCCCACAGCATTGTATGTATTTTCTTGTGAGTATTGTTCTGAAGACGAGTGTCACAAGCACATTTAAAAAAAAATGTTATGCCCCTATTACCTCCACAGAAATTGAAAAGTCATTCAGCCACCTGAAATAGATTTATCAGCCAAGACGGAGACGTGTAACGCCCGAAAATTTGGAACATATTCTGATAGTTTATTTTAACAATAAATAGTAAGTAGGTAATGAAGAAAAAATAATGATAAGTATTGTTTCAAAAGTCGTCGAAAAATGAAGAACAGAATTACGTTATTATTTTGTTTACTAACTACACTTTTAATAAAAAAATGTTTTTACACGCAAAACTTGGAGTGATCACTAGTATATAAAAAAAGCATCGATAATTGAGTTTATCGATATAAGAACTTCATACCTTTCATAAAAAAAATCCCCCTAAATTTCTACATCTTATTATAATATAAAATAGATGGGGCCTACAGTCTGCCTTCCAATTCGCGTTGTTAGGTATTTATATTTTATTTTTACTATGGCAACACTTTGTGCTATCAAGCTTTCATGTGACCTATTTGGTTCATAATAGTAAGTCAGGATTGACTTCTTTCTTATCTGCCTAGTACCGTAAAACGGGGTGAGTAACAACCTAAAATAGGGAATGCATATAACCGGTTTAACCGATTTTAACCGGTTATTTTCGTACAACAACCGGTTAATAACCGGTTTATTTGCATTCCCTAACCTAAAATGAAGCATATGTTACTAACTAGCTTCTGCCCGCGACTTCGTCCCCGTGGAATAGTTACTTTGGGCTAACGCTAACTTTAACCCG
Source organism: Acleris literana (assembly GCA_946894065.1). Taxonomy (NCBI): domain Eukaryota; kingdom Metazoa; phylum Arthropoda; class Insecta; order Lepidoptera; family Tortricidae; genus Acleris; species Acleris literana. Next base: position 12,816,673 of record OX335693.1, on the reverse strand, counting down.
CGAATTTGTTAACGGAGAAAATTGAACATTCTTCATTGGCGCTCCGCTCCTATTGGTCTTAGCGTGATGATATAGCCTATAGCCTTCCTCGATAAATGGGCTATCTAACAATGAAATAATTTTTCAAATCGGACCAGTAGTTCCTGAGATTAGCGCGTTCAAACAAAGAAACTCTTCAGCTTTATATATAGTATAGATTATCCTCGTAAGACCCCGCGTATAAATGTACATAATACGACCATTGCAATAAAGATCTATTGCAAAGGAGATAAAGTAGTTTTATGACTGACAATTAAAATAGAAAATTGACTTTATTGCAATCATAATAGGTTAATTTTCCTTTGGCAAATTTCGTTGTATGGTGGGTCTTAGGAGGTTATAAGACTGATATTATTTCCAATAGACGTAATGTTATTGTCCATTTAATCATTGTTCTTATTTGTAAAAAGTTATGACTTATTTTAGGTTGTGTCCCTACTCTACTTTTACGGTACTGTAGTAGCCTTATTTAGCTTATAATAAACGACTTCGACGCAGACGGGGTCGCAGGTAACATGTTAGTTAAAAAAAGGACGACACGGTCCTAAACTATTATTATTATTTATTTGTTTTAATGGCGTCTACAGGTTATGTAATTTTGCCAATGTCAAGTATATACCACGTGTCCCAAAACTCAACGATAAGCCGGCACCAGAGGATGGAGCTGCTTATGATTAGTCGAGAAAAAATAAGGAAAAAAATATATCTTTTCCTTATTGGTATTGGTATTGGTAGTATCTTGACGTGTAAAAGTGCCCGAGCGGCCTACTTACTAAATAAATTTCTTTTATCTTTTTTATCTTTTTTATTTTTTCTCGACTAATCATAAGCAGCTCCATCCTCTGGTGCCGGCTTATCGTTGAGTTTTGGGACACGTTGTATAAGCAATTGTACGGTGAATCGTCGTTGTCGTCGGCGTCTTCCAGTCCCAGTCGGCACACCATTGAAGATGGTGGGCATCCACTTCAATGGCTTGATTGGCTTGGATTGTTCTTGACCGCTTGCCCATTCAGAATCAGCTTTTCACTGTTATTATATTTGATGCATATTCTTCGTCAGTGTTGGAGGTTACTCCACAAAGTTGCCCTGGATTTGCGAACCAAAATCAACGATAAAGTAATTTACAAAAAATGAAATAAAAAGACAGATGTTTTCAAAATGGCAGCTAGACAAGAACCCCGGTCCTAAACTAGTTCTCCAAGTATTTATGACTATTTTACGATTTGAAACACAAAGTGACATATCTGGAATGTCAATAGCGACCACAGGAGTGGCCGTTATCTGGGGGAAGCGATAACGGGTACCAACATATTGAATGGCTGTTGCTTCTAAGTACGGGCTATTATCACTTTAAATCCTGGCCACAGAATATACAAAATAAATGTTTAAAAAAACAAAAACCCGCCTTCAAAAAGCAAAAAATAACTTCTTTAAAATGGTAGGTAAATAGGTCAGTCCAACTGAAGTCTGCTTTTGGTTAAAATATTGTTGGACGCCGACTTCAGTTGGACTGACCTATTTACCTACCATTTTAAAGAAGTTATTTTTTGCTTTTTGAAGGCGGGTTTTTGTTTTTTTAAACATTTATTTTATTTTATACTTTTTAGTGATCCTATTTATGCTGTTACGTAGCTCCACTTCTAAATATTAATGAGAAACTATAGAACATTTCAAGCTCGCCGCAGTCAACGCCGCGGGAATGTCATAGTTATATTTAAACCTAAATGTGCTTCCGCATAGTCGCTCAACTACCTTAATCGAAATATCTTATCGCCACCCTTGAAATAGGTACCGTTAAGGAGTTCCGGTGGCCATCTGTGGTCTTCATCATCAGTTCCACTTCACCATATAGTACTTTTCAAAAGCAAATGCACGAGTTACAGTGAAAAATACCGAAATCGCTATAGGTGTGCCTATAATATTTGAGGAGTTCTTTTGATTTCTCCAAGATCCCATCATCAGATCCTGACGTCTTGACAATGGGACCAACTAGAAAGTATACCCATTAAAACAACGAAAAAATTTTTCAAATCCTTCCAGTGGTCTTCGAGTAATCGAGGAACATACATTAAAAAAAAACCCCGACGAATTGAGAACCTCCTCCTTTTTTTGAAGTCGGTTAAAAATACTGTCCTGACGCCAGGGGCACGTTTTATAAAGCTACAAGTTACAACTTTACAGGTGTAAACTGGCAACACTGCTCAAATGGCTGGTCGTCATTGGTCGAGTGTCAAATGGAAACTTGTAGCCTGTAAATTGTAATTTGTAGCTTTATAAAACAGGCCCCAGGCGGTTATGTACCTTTGGACATTTAAGTAAAAAAAAAGTCATCAATTTCGGATCGAATCAACCGCTCACACTTGACTATTTTTAGTACGTATCTGTTGTTTTTAATCATACCAAATTTGGCGCTTGTGTTTTACCGTTTTTACGATACAACAAAAATAAAATAACGTTAAAAAAACGTTTCTTGTTGGTTGTTTCTTGTTTCCTTATTAGGAGCAATTCAAATGAAAAAATACGTCATCTATTACGGTTCAAAAGATTCAGCTCTTTAAAGTTAGAAAAGAAAATACATTTATTCGTAACAAACAGATAAACAAAATACTGACAGAGACGGACGTACGGACGGACAGCAATAATGGAGTACGGTTGGGATACCCTTACGGCAAAGAATAAGTAATAGTATTAGGGTACTGTGACGATCATACCACCCGGAGGTACAACACGCGACAATACTGAATATAAACGGAATAAACAAGAGACAAAATGTTGTAGAATAAGTTGAAGAGATATGGAGTCTTCTAGGACGTATGACGAGGAGCTTAATGAAACAGGTTAGTAAATATCACAGTCTTTATTCCTATGCAGCTCTATACATGATGTTATTAAATTGTGAACATAACTTTGCTCATAATTCTTACTCTACCAGAAAATATGTTTAGCTCAGCGGAAGGCTGGTCGTTTTACATAAAGTAAAGGTTCTTAGGTTATAATTCACAATTCTTAGATAGTAAGTTGTTAGTCCCTATTTATAGAGTTGCCACCAATTCCAATCTGAGTTCAAATAACTATTATTGATATCCTAATTCCCTAATTATAAATATAATTTCCACAGACCTTGATCTGAAGAAAACCTTCGTTCCTGGACGATTTACTCGATGTAGTACCAGGACGGCAAGCTGGTGGCGCGGCCCCAGCACACTGCGTTGCAAGCCACAGTACCCTCGGGCAGCTCACAGCAGCTTGTGAAGGTCTACTGAATCCTCGTGCCTATAGCACGCCTACTAAAGGTTGGCTTATACCTTTATATCCTACTTCACTAATTTTATGAATTTACTGAATGATCAGGAACCTAAACATGAATTTATTTCTTACAGATCTAAAGAGTGTTCCTGCCAAATACTTAATGCCTGAATAAACTACTTCATAGCTTTACGGAACCTGAATATAGTTGGAGTCTGAAACGGAATAACTGAATGCAAAACTACAAAATAAATCATCCAACCATAAAGGCAAATCAGAAAGCGAAATTATTCGGAAACCTAAACAGAATAACAGAAACTATGTAGACGGAAACTTAAATCAGTACATACTGAATATGGTTAAACGAAGCTAACGAAACCTTAAATGCTTAAGAAAACCCTAAGCTCTTAAAAACACACAAAACCTTGAAATGCTTAAAAACAAAAACCCAGTCCAGCTGTAAAGACACAGAGAAATTGCTCTGATTAGCACTACGGTTAAGAACTATATGACATGAGGCTAACATTTTAGGTTAACAAAATTATTAATCTTACCGGAAAACTTCAAGGAAAACCCCTGGTAATCTCGACGCTAAGACATTCCCTCCTCTCCACGTGTGAGAAACAATCACTGAAAATTCACCATATGGTCAGAGAATTGCAGAATAATTGCAACAAATAAATGCCTCCATCCGAAATAAGTTATTAATTAATACTTACAAGTTTCTTTCACCGAAATATATCTGAAAGTATGTACTATATCTCCACAGCAGGAGCTTGGTTATTTTATCGAGGATGGCTCCTCCGCTGTCGTTCAGCTTAAGTCTGATTTTATAATGGGCCATCATCTTGCTGATTTTTATGCAAGCAGAAAGCTAGTCAAAATATAGATGCAATAAAATGCATAGAATGTAGCTATACAATTTAATCTGATTATTATGGGTAATTAGGTACTTAATTAATACATTACTTACTACATTAAATGTTCTTTTGACTGAAATGTGTTTGTTTAATTCTTGTATGTACAATTACAGCCAAAAGATATCTTTAAATTGTTTTGTTTATTGAATAAATGTAAATAACTATTTACTCCATTTATTGATTTATACCAAATATTTAATAATCCCATAATCCTATAGTAATTTCCCTAACGCGGCAACACCAACTTACAAAACTATGGTGTTGACGTTTGACATACCAAAGTAATGAACAGTAATGCCATATACACCTTAAATATTTCCCCAGTCTTTAGGTTCCGTTTCACGCAGAAAATGCAACGTTACAGTACGGAACTAACTAGTCTTAAACTAGCTCTTAGCTTGTATAATGTGTACTAGACAACAATACACATACAAAGAGAAGTAGATACTTGAACACATGGAACACATTCAAAACTCAGGAGAAAAAATACTTGCGCTCATCACAAAATATAAAATAATCAGAACAAGATAGCTGCCTTCTCGTACCGCAAATATAACATTATAGTACATTACTACAGAGGCCGGGACAAAAGGGGTTGCCGGCCGAAGACATATAGACATAGGATAGGTCTGAGGCGGGCAACCCATATTTCCCGCCGAGGTAGTATAGTGCTTTTCTCAAACATCAAACATAATAATAATTCATTAAAAAAATTACAAAGTCAAATTACTAGGAGTGCATAAACATTAAAAGTCACCTACAGTGCTCAGTCATCCGCGCTGTGCCGTGTGCGAACGCCCGCCCGCCGCGCCGGTGCCCCGCAGCGCACCGCCTGCGATCTAAGTTGCGCTACGCACCCCTAATTACCTTTGTTCTCCTAGTACTTTAGATAAACATGCAAACGCTTTGGTTGGATGCACGGCTTAGTATATTAAAAAAAACAGCTATCTAGCCTGTTCATAAACACAGCTGCCATGTTTACACTAAAATTAAAATAAATCGTTTCTTGTTTTTTTAAATACGCATAGTGGCAGAATGTCATGATGCCTGTGCAACAAATTTATGTGGAATGGAAATTAAAAATGAGGAGTTTGCCGGCCTAGGCCTGCACGATTTGTATGAAATTCCATAAACGACCTCTTGTCCTAGCCGCACCTGAAACGTCATACTTGGCGGCCTATTATAAGAACATAACATCAATATTTCATGGCATGTTTGAGAAAAACATATTATGTAAGAAATTCTAATGAAAATATAGGGATTTTGTCAGGAAATCTCCTTTTTTTGATCTGGTAAGCTAAGGTCAAATCTCAGTTAAAATATTCTTCCCTCTAATTCGGACCGGCTTGTTCATATCGCGCCATATTTATTAAATATGGCGTCTCCAAATAAAATGGTATTTTCTAGTGCATGCTAATACCACACCTATTGTCAAACAGCAAGAGAATTTAATAGCGTGACCGTGTTATAAACACTGTAAAATGTTTACACGTGTTCTGACTTCATACAAATCTAGTACTTATTTACATAGCAAAGAGACCACACAAAACTTTCAAGTTAATAAAACGTATATATGCAACTAAGGCCTTTAAAGATTCAATCTTCTACAGCTGTAAATAAGGTTGCATATCCAATTTAGTTATATAAATCTCGCGCTTTTTTTCCGAGAGCTGTTTTTTAGCGTGAACGGTATAAGAGTTTCCAGTATGTTTGCGCGAATATAAGCTGTTATAAGGACGTAATTGAGGTGAGAATTGCGCATAGTTATTGTACGTGTTTTTCTTAAAAACAAAAGAAAGTAGGCTTGTGAGATTCCTAGTATTTCGATTTGCTTTAGTTTATAATGTTATTGAAAGATTGCTTCACGAATTCACGATTATATTTATAACAATTTATTCTATACGATTAAATAGAGATGTTTTAAATACAATTGTGAATTACAACTGTCAAAATTTCATTATTCCGATTGGCGTTAATAGTTTTGTGAATTTTGTTGTTAAATGTTTACTAATTTCATGTAAATTTTAATAGTTACTAAAACAGTACTGACAATTCGTGATAAAAGTTGGAATGAAGCGCCATTTTGTTGATATCCATTTTGAACGTAACCATGACAACCAAATAACAACTCGATGCATATTAATCATCTATTTTTAGTAATGTAAATTATTATTAAAATATTTTTAACGGTTTATTATACAAAACAGGATGTCAAGTGTTCACTAAACGCCAAGATACATACGGAATGACCGTAACCATGGTAATAACAATGCTACAATAATAATTATAGAACTGTTATTACCATGGCAACGCTCATTATAGAATTGTTTTTACGCTTCGGTTACCGTTACACTATAGGTGGTATTCTGATACCAATAACGATATAAATATTAGCGGTTTATAGTACGCGAGTAGAAATGTTTTATTTATTGACTATTGAGCTGATGATACACAGGCTCTGAATGTATAGACATTAGTAATCTCAAATCTGAAAAATTAATTTACATAGATTACCTACTTCTTTATCTACAAATATTCCTTACGCGATACATAAATTAATAAACAAGGTCGTCTATAACCGGACATCAAAATCCATAGGCAACTTGTTAAGATTTTAAACCAGTTATTCGTTCAGAGGCGAAGGTGCGCCATTCAGCCACAACTAGGTTATCGTTAGTGTCAATTACGGGAGGTATGCGACCGGCTTCATGATATGACAGCTATTATGAAATAAGGTATTTAGGATATAGGTATAATTAGATCTCGAAATTTATTTAAGCTTACGTTAAACGACATTTTAATGATACTGGCAGTTTATTCCCAAAACCTTTTTAAGCGTATTTCTTTCAAACTGGCTAACAGATTATAAAATTGTAGATATTACCTAAGTAGCTTAGTACTTTTATTGATTTTTCACATCCAACTAAGTACAGAATTCAACATTAATACAATTAAAAATTAAAAATAAACGTATTTAAATTAAACTAAGCTACTCAAATATTAAAGATATAATATATAATAATCACCACTATAAAAAGAACACCCCCTCTAGCAGGTCCGCTCGTGGCATGGTCCCCATGACACTGGCTGCATTACCTCTCTGGATAGCTAGCCCAATCCTTTGGGAGAGGTAAGCACCAGCTCTAGGATCTCCGGAGGATTCTATGAGCCGGGAGGACAGGGCCTTAATAAAGCTTTTCATATCAGCTGACCAAAGTCCCATGGTCTCCACTGCAAGCGCCACAAATTCGTAATTATTTAATAATGACGAATATTAACGGCGCTTGAGTGTTTTGGCCTGATCAGCTGCTGCACCGGCCCGATTACGGGTTGACTGGACGTGGGAAAGGGCGAATGTGTCAACGCACGTCGCGTCCCACACGAGTGCCCTACCCAGTTTCCACGGCACCAATGTAGCTCCGTCTGGTCGCTTCGCTTGCCATCGTCTCTATGCAATCTTGCTGGTGCTGGTACAGAGGCAATATAAATTGTTGTTTGTTTTCTATCTATGGTACCTATTGTAGCGCTGGAAATGCTTTTTAAAAAGTAACTGGTATTGTCTGTGGCCCGGTTTGGGCGGTTTCAGATATAGGTCATTCAAGAGGGTCGCGCAAGCGGAACGCTTATTTTTTTACGTCCGTCTGTCTGTTCGTCTGTCACTGCTTTTTAACACAGATATTATAAGAATGATCTGTTTAAAAATCTGACAGGTGGGAAGTTTTCAAAAACATTGTAGTATATTATTGGTTCTTGTCTAGCTGTCATTTTGAAAACATCTGTCTATTTATTGAATTTTTTGTAAATTACTTTATCGTTGATTTTGGTTCGCAAATCCAGGGCAACTTTGTGAAGTAACCTCCAACACTGACGAAGAATATGCATCTAATAAAATATCAGTGAAAAGTTGATTCTGAATGAGCAAGCGGTCAAGAACACTCCAAGCCAATAAGCCATTGAAGTGGATGCCCGTCATCTTCAATGGTGTGCCGACTGTGACTGGAAGACGCCGACGACGACGACGATTCACCGTACAATTGCTTATATATACTTGACATTGGCAAAATTACATAACTTGTAGACGCCATTAAAATAAATAAATAATAATAGTATATTATTAACCTCAAAATGCATCGTTTTTGGCTAATACGTTTTCTGGTGAATAAAGCAACTAGAGACCACATTTTGCACACTATTTTCCTGATTTTACATCGTAGATGGTTATTTTATGACAAATTAATAATAATCATAATTTGGCCTACAGCGTTTTTTTCTGAAACCGTATACTTTTCAGGATTGTTATAAAATAAACCTAACCTAACCTAATGGGTTCTATGCATTGATATTTTAAATGATCCTCAAAGGTATACGGTTTCAGAAAAAAAAACTGTATGCGGAATGATGATTATGCCAAATTATGATTATGCCAAATTATGATTATGACAAATTATGATTATGCCAAATAATGATTATGCCAAATGATGAGTATGCCAAATGATGATTATGCCAAAAAAAGTTATGCCAAATGAAGGGTACCCTATAAAAGTGTACTAAATAAGACAAGTCAGATAGTATGGAATATACGTACATTGGTCGACCACCTAATTTAAAGCTACAACTCATTTGCTAACAAACACTAGGATAAAAAAAAAAAACAAAAACAAGTGACATTGACATTTTCGATTCCCCGCGCTTATTATGCATTCCTGTTTGCGTCTGTGACATCCATAGACAACGTGGATTTGTTTCAATCCGCCGCCGAACCACAAAGACTCTTTCATAGACGAACGACCTCTAAGCAGGCCGTGGGGCTCCACTGGGAGCGGGGAATCCAACAGGGAATTAAAGTAAAAGGAAAATAAGTAGTCATTTCTGAACTGTCATTCGAGTACAGTCAAGGACCTTAATTGTTATGCCACTATGGAACCCTGTCACGTTAATCATTCATTTAAGCGTAATTTCTGTCATGTGGTTTGACGCTGTCATTCTGACAGGGTTCCATAGTGGCATAACAATTAAAGTTGACTGTACAAACTATAACAAGAATAGGTCTTCCGGTAACCCTCGGGTAGGTAAGAAGGCCGATTGAAAGATATCCTGCTTAGTAATGTGCCGTTGCCAATTTCCCAAATTCCCGGAATACTGCCACCGGCAATATTGCCGGGAACATAGGCAAGTTTCCGGCAATATTGCCAAGGCCTTTTTAGGGTTCCCACTAAGAGCCATAGTGCTGGCAACATTTACGGCAATATTCCCACGCTGGTCAATATTCCCGGGCACGGTACAGACAGCACATCACTATTCCTGCTTTTACTTTTGATTTTTCTGTTTACTGATTTTTTTTTACCTACAGACAGGCGTCAGGGTGCACAGCCATTAATAAAAAAAACTGAATGTTTATGCTATAATTACTATGTACTGCGATGACATGTCAGTTAAAACTTTATAGCATTTCGGGTTCTGGGGCCCGTTTCATAAAAGCTTGTAACTTGTAATACAAGTGGAAGTCTCTTTTTAATACATACTGTTGGAAAGAGAGTTCCGCTTATAATATAAGCGATTATTTTATATGCAATAGGCCCCTGGGATTAATAAATAAAATGAAATTATTTATGAGATTTTAAATTAAACTGGCACATACAACTCAACCATCATCTTACTACAATAAAAATACTATTATTGTTTATTGCCCGCCATAACTGACGCCACGCAACAACAACCAAGGTCACCCGACCGCAAGCCTTGTATGGGTTTAAATTTAAACATGGAATCATACGTTCGTTGAGCGTTCCGAATTTGAATTCGAACGGTTTCGTATGACTATGGCTACAGGCGTTTTTTTGTGGCAATGGCGGTTCGTTAACAGCCGAAAAAATATTTTAATTGGTATTTTGAAGGTCCGTTGTATAATCCTATAATTAAGTTGCTCACGATTTGTCTATTGTTTCAATTAAAAAATAGAAGGCGTATTTTTACATGATTTATGACTAGGTATCCATCAAAGAATAAATAATTAAGTAAGTATGTTTGTCACGAATAAAGTTTTTTTTAAATATAATAAAGACAAAAAAACGTATTTTTATGTAATAAATAAATTCAAAAACAACTGGACCGATTTTGAAAATTATTTCACCAGTTGGATGCTACATTATCAGTATTGTCACTGAGTAACATGGCCTATGTTTTATTTTTTTACGCGGACAGAGTCGCGGCAAAAGCTAGTTGTTATTTATTAATGTTGCAAACTCAAAAAAAGAGTTTCAAAACGTTTCAATAGATGTTATCACAAGGTTGGCAACTTATTTGCATAAAAAGAAAGGATGCGTCGGCATTGACTAATATTTTACTGCACAGTTAAAAAATTCATAAAAATAAATGAAAAGCTAGCTTTAAAAAGCCGATTGCATATGTATATTGTTTCCCATTGTTGTTATTTCAATTTCAACAGTTTAGGTATCCTATGTCACCCGGGATGGTGAAACGATTCGAATGATACCACACACATCTAAATCGGCTCAGGCGTTTAGAAGTTATGGTGGAAACAAGAATCGTACATACATACATACATGAATAACCCTGAAAACATGACACTCCTTTTTTCGTGCAGTCGTGTAATAACTCATTAAATGCAGAAACACGATTGGCACGTTTATTTTAATGTAAACGGTACTTAATCGAGTAATGTGTCAGTTACCTCGCCGTTTCGTCTGTTGCAACATTTGCGGTCGGAAGACCACAGTAACTCATTATTATGTGGTTATTCCGTAAAAATTAAATGACGATGTGATAAAATCGTTTTAACATACATACACATACATACAATCACGCCTGTTTCCCGTAGGGGTATCCGGAGACCACTTCCTTCCGCTCGCTACGATCCAGACAAACTTCCCTCGCTTCCTCCACACTCATAAGTCTCTTCATACACGTGCGTCGGTTTGGGGTACTCCTGAGTCTCCTGACCTGGCCCTTTCTTAATACGTCCCCGATATTATCGAGCAAAATCGTTTTAAAATCCAACGGAAGACCGCAGTGCTGGTATTAACGCCAGCATAACGCTGAGTTGGACCCATTTCGTGACAACAGGCCTCTTGTCTATCTATGTATACAACGTGTCCCAAAACTCAACGATAAGCCGGCACCAGAGGATGGAGCTGCTTATGATTAGTCGAGAAAAAATAAAAAAGATAAAAAAGATAAAAGAAATTTATTTAGTAAGTAGGCCGCTCGGGCACTTTTACACGTCAAGATACTACCAATACCAATACCAATAAGGAAAAGATATATATTTTTCCTTATTTTTTCTCGACTAATCATAAGCAGCTCCATCCTCTGGTGCCGGCTTATCGTTGAGTTTTGGGACACGTGGTATAAATAAAATATAAATAAACATGGGTCTATATCACACCAATTGACCTAGTCCCAAACGAAGCTCTAGACTTGTGCTATGAGTACTAGAAAACGATATAAGATATAAATACTTATATAGAGAAATAAATACGCGCTCATCACACAAATATTTGCCCTTACCGGGATTTCAACCCAGGACCGCTACCAACTAGGTCATCGCGTCGTCGATATTTTTTCCTTTTTGTGTCTTTTTGTCACGTCTAAATGTTTTTATCTTTCTTTTAGAAATAGGGGTGATTTCTGTGAGGTCTCTGTTCCGGGCGACCTACCAGTATAATATTAGTCAGAAGAGACATATATCCACAGCATAATATCTTTGGTAATCTTGATCATAAAAAGTAAATAAAGGGAAAAGGCTTACGTAGTATTTTTAGGCGATGGGCTTGCAACATGTCACTAATACACTGGTAAACATCTTAGCCTGTTTGTGCAAAATGTGGTTACATAATCAACAACAAGTTTTTAGAGTTGTTGGTAATCCTGTAGCTCCGCCTACCCCTCTCTGGGGAAGGCGTGAGTGTAGGTATGTATGTATGTATGTAAAAATTAAATCACTATTATTTTTAATGACGAAACTGTAATGTTTTCGGAATGTTCTCACGCTTGGCGTCGGCTAAGAACGTTGAGGTTCTATTGTATGAATAATTATACCTAAACCAAGTACTTCACCGTAACTCGTCAAGGTCGCGAAAAATTAACATTGCCGGACTGTCGACTCGACTGAGACGACAAGAATTCTTTCATCGCAGAAAATATCATATTCATGACGCGGTTTTAGAGTCGACAAAAAAAGGAAGATTTGAAAATGTTTTTCTCAAAAATGTTCGGAAATGTTGACATTACTATCTACATAATGAGACGCGAAGTACATAGTTTACTGACAGTTCTCAAATTAAAAAAAAACATTGCGTGCTTGCTTTACAAGCCCGCAATGTTGCACACAAATTCCATTACTATCTCGCTTGTAACTTTTTAAAAAGTGAAAAAGCCCATACGAGTAATAAAATGATGGCACAAGTCTTATACATCCAAATTTTATTGGAAACATAACTTTTTTATCTGTGTCTGGAATAGCTTATGTTTTTTTAAAAAACAAAGCTTGCGTTTCTCCTTGTCTTAAACAAAAAGGCGGTAAAGAGTGATGGTTTTTTCACATGAAGTTTCTGTTTGTATGCAATTTAAAAAATGAGTTCAAGCGATGAAGATTTTACTCCAACACAATTTTTTTCTGGCGATTTTTGAGAAAAGCACTATATTTGCCTCGGCAGGAACAGCAATTGCGGGCTTCGTATTTTTAAACGGCCTAGCTAGCTCGTCCGTTTAAACCAATACTCGGCCCGCAATTGCCTACTTCCATGCCTAGGCAATAATGTACTATTAAAAAACAAAAAGCCTACAAAAACGCAAAAAATAACGCCTTTTAAAATTAATAGGTTAAATAGTCCAACTGAAGTCAGCTTTTGGTTGAAAATATTGTGAGTCGCCTTCTTCAGTTGGACTAACCTATTACTGGATAGGATTAGGGACATTGTAATAAGAGAACGTTGTGGCTTAAAAGAGGATGAAGTGAAAAGGTTTAACAAAGGAATGCTGGTGTGTCATTCTCTCAAAAAAAAGCGGCCGGTCGAACGGAAGAGCGAATAAAAGCGGCGAGTTTAAGTAGTCCCGTCCGACCGAACAAAACACATTTTAGCGCATGCATTGTCAATTAGGGAGCCTTATACGTTGGTGAAGTCATGCTGCCAAATTGAATACACGCGCTAAAATGTGTTTTGTTCGCTCTGTCGGGACTACTTAAACTCGCCGCTTGGACTCGAGCGAACGATCACCTTTGCTTGCTGAAGTGGTTTGGTCATGTGGACAAGGATGAATGATGAAGCAGATATATGAGGCAAGAGTAAATGGGAATGTTGGAAGAGGGCCGCCAAGGCGAACGTTCTACGATCAAATCGGGGACGTATTAAGAAAGGGCCAGGTCAGGAGACTCAGGAATACCCCAAACCGACGCACGTGTATGAAGAGACTTATGAGTGTGGAGGAAGCGAGGGAAGTTTGGTTCGTCGCAAGTGGAAGGAAGTTGTCTCTGCCTACCCCTACGGGAAGGAGGCGTGATTGTATGTTTGTATATCGAAGATAATATCTAAAAATTATTATTTATTTAATTAGAAAAAACTTAGGTGCTAATGACCTCTCATTGAAAATGGCGTCTCTATTAAATATAATTAATGTCAGAGCTTCATAGAAGTGTCATCCGCTTTCCTAGTAATGACGCCAAGGTCACGGACAATTGTTTTATCAATGACTCACGAAGTTACCAATCATTTGTCGATATGACATTTAATATTAACAATTGTGTTGGTTACATTGGCTGATTTCATCTCGGTGTGGTAATTGAATAAGTAAATTGATAGTCATTGGTTGACAGATCACCTTTTGTACTCAAATTTGTATTTTGGTGCATTTTTTTTTTTATTGCTAAGAAACAAACAGTCATATACATCAATTTACAAACTTAAATAACACAATATAGACCTATAGTTTCCTTAAAGATAATCTTAGCAGAAAAACGTGGCTTATCCAAAGAAAGTAAGAATATAAACACAAGTAAAACTATCTTACCCTTTAAAATTATATAAAATAACAACCACTAGTCAGTTGTTTAGTATTTAATCGACCGATTACAATTCCTTCGCTGAGATGCAGAAATTTAGTATCATCTTGAACAATCTTGAACAAGAAAAGGGTCTTAAGTGACAGTAACCTATTTTTTGGACGTTTTCTTAAAAACGTTCTTCAATGTTGCAAGTGAACAATTAAAAATATCAACGTCCGTTAATTTCAAATTATTGTTAAAAATGTTACATGCACGCCTAATAAACATATTTCTAGCATAACATGTCCTAATGTATAGAAAAAAGATAAAATAAGCAATTTAAAGATTAAACAAATTAAATACATAAATTACATACATACATAAACTCACGCCTTTATTCCCAGTTTGGGGTAGGCAGAGCTACAGAATTGCCAACAACTCTAAAAGCTTGTTGATAATTCTGTAACCACATTTTGCATAATCAGGCTAAGATGTTTACCAGTGTATTAGTGACAGGTTGCAAGCCCATCGCCTAACAGTACTACAAGCCTTTATTCCCTTATGTCGGAACCCAATATTCAAACCGCGGATAGATAGGCTTACTTCGGATAGAAATTTGACACATTTTGTATGGGCAAATGTCAAATTTTAACCCGTAGTAAGGCTTATCTATCCGCGGTTTGAATATAGGGTTTGGCCGTTAGTCGACTCTTACGACATCCACGGGAAGACATGTAGTGGCACTATTCTAAACCGGCAACCACACAGCTCAATACATAAATTGGTTATAATATATAGCCAAAAATATCTCCCTTTTATTTTCTTACTAGCGTTCCGTCCCTAAAGGGTTCCAATCCAACGACACCTCTGAGACCGAGACTAAATAATCGTGCTCTTTCTTTAACCCCGTTTTTTTTTATATTATTGTTTTTCATAGAATGCCGTGACAGAGTGGTCATCTAAAAATTGGTCTCGACTGAAAACGGCCACGGTCAGTGTTTCTGGTAAACCACACTAAAAAGAATAAAGCATTATCTGCAGGACAGGAAACTTTTAATTAGTCTTAGTGAAAAATAAATGCAACTTTTTTGAAATCGAACACTAACCCATACTAATTAATAGATCAAAAATTACGTCGATCGAAGCCGATCGATTAGTCTGGTAGGAACTATCGATCGACGGATACCGTTCGACTAACCGATCGATCGATTTCCGATCGACAGCATCGGTCGACGTCGATCGAAGTTGATCGACTGGTCTGGTAGCTTTGATTGATGGTAGGAACTATCGATCGACGTCGACTAATCCATTCTACCATCGATCGATGCCGTTGATCGACGATTGATCGATTGGTCTGGTAACACCCTATAATAAGCTCTGGATCATGTACGGGTGTTACAGAAAACTCACATAAACCAAAGCGAAGCGAGGGCGGGTCGCTAGTAACTTATAAATCCAACAAAAAGTAGTCATATAATAAATTTACATTCTATTTCAGTCAAATATGTGATAAGTTATCGGAACTCGTCCACCGAGTTATCACATAACAGGATAGGTATAAGTAATCTCTCACATTGATAAGAGTATGACGTCACATCTACCTGGCCTACTTGCGCGCGCGCAAGTCTGCACATATGCAGTTTCATACATAATGAGGATGGTCCTAAATTTCGCAATATATCATGCGAAAACTATGTTAAAGAATAGACTATTATTTTGTTTTTTTTTAAATCTGTTTTGTCCTTTGACATCAACGTATCCACGCATGGTATATTTTGAAATATTGTTCAATAAAACAGAAATCAGAAATTCTGGTATTAAAATATAAAACTAGTTGATTTCTAATTTAAATCGATCGAAAAAAAGATTGTCCAAGTTTTTTTTGTATAACCAGCTAAGTAAATAAATGCCTACTAAGTCAACCGATTGGTTAATAATGTTCCTCCATGACACTTTTCAAGGTCAAAGATTAAAAGTACTCCTAAATTACTTACCTTACCCTACTTTACATAATAATTTAAGTAATAATAAATACGCATTGACTATCTCCGTGAACCAACATTCCAAATTTCAAAGTAACGACCAAATTTTAAGCATGACTCGACGTTGAGTCAACGGTCATTTTTTGTGCTAAACACATGTAGAGTCTAACGTCTATGTTGTAAAAACGCTAAAAGGGTTTGAAAAAAGAAATCCGTATTGCTCAGCGAAAGCGCGTTCCGTTACACACGACAACACTCCACTTTAGAATCACTATATCACCTTGCACAATATATTGCACTTTGTTAACACTGGCTGCTAACAAACAATTTACAACTTTAAGCAAAAAAACAGGCCGAAAACGTCGCGAAGAAAATTTAAACTTAAATTTGGAATGGTTTACTCGAAATTTACTGACTATTCTTTTCAAAATTCGAACGTTTTAACACTTTTTCAAAACAATTTATGGCGGCGAATGTGACCTGGCTTGAACCAAATTTAGAATTGTCAAAAATTACTATACTTTATTTCTGCAATAGGTCGTTACACGTGCGCGCGCGGCGGTGGTAGATACGGGACTAGCGTGTGACGCATCCTCGTTTCCGCCATAAGCAGAGATAATTGTAAGTTTTTAGCGTTCCGGGGGACAATTAACAAACGGTTGTAATTTTTTGCATATTTAGGACAAGATGCGCTGCTTTTACCAAAAGGAATTTAAGTGTTGTTTTTTTTTGTCATTTTTAATAGCGATAAACATTGGTGTTAACAGAGATGCAACAAAGTAAGTTAGGTATTTTCTTAGTTTTTTCTAGAAAAAAAAACAAAGTTTCAGAGAATTTATTAATCGCCCCACACGGATTTTACAATAAAACAGGTTTATTATTAAATTTTATTTAGTACCTAAATATATAACTGCCGCACTCAGAGACGTCAATTAAATTTAATGATTGTTTAGTGAAGTGTTGTCTTATTCTATTGCTATAGCAATGAAAGTGACAGCAGCAACTTTAATCAAGCATTAAATTTAATTGACGTCTCTGAGTGCGGCAGTAAGTAGGCAATAGGCATGTGCACTTTTACACGTCATAAATCTACCAGCGCTTCCCAAGCTAGGCTAGGCTAGGCTAGGCTAGGCTTGTACTATGGGCAATAGACAATGATAAACATACTTTTAAAGAGAAATACATACTTAAACACAAAGAAAACATCCAAGACTCAGAAACAAATACTCACGCTCATCACACAAATACCTGCACTTACCGAGATTTGAACCCGGGACCGCTAGCTTCGTAGACAGTGTCACTACCAACTAAAGTAACGTTGAGTAATAATAGTACATTACTACAGAGGCCGGGACAAAAGGGGTTGCCGGCCGAAAGCGAGGCCGGATAGGTCTGAGGCGGGCAACCCCATATTTCCCGCCGAGGTATGTATAGTGCTTTTTTCAAACATGCAAAGAAATAAACAACAAAAAAATCAAAGTTTTATTTTTTTAATACACACAGTGGCAGAATGTCATGATGCCTGTGCCACAAATTTATGTGGAATGGAAATTAGAAAGAGGACTTTGCCGGCCTAGGCCTGCACGACTTGTATGAAATTCCATTAACGACATCTTGTCCTAGCCGCACCGGAAACGTCATACTTCGCACCCTATTATAAGGAACATAACAACAATATTTCATTGCATGTTTGAGAAAAAAAAATACGGAACCATGAACGAGTTAAACTCGCCCTTTGCCAGTTGATAAGCGTTCCGCGTCGAATGCGCGAAAACCAAAAAGAGTGATTTTTGACGGAATTTTATTATTACACTACCGCAGTTTTTTGCTATCTACACCAAAGATCAAAATAACAGGTCTCTCAATAATTTTAAAACAACGCGAGTTTGTTATTATAGAACCTTGGTTTTTAGGGTTCCGAACCTCAAAAGCACTGAAAAAAATAATTGGTCGCTTGTAACAAGATTGTGATTGTTGTGCATAAGCGTCTTGATCCCATACGAGCCTAACAAGACGACAGATACACCAACTAAGACGTTAGATACATCAACTAAGATGTTAGTTGAATCACTAAAGAAATTGCTGTTTGTTACTATCAGTTTTGGTTTATATAACTAATATCTTAACTATTGTATTCATTTTGTGTCAACTAAGTGAAAATCTCTCTTTGTTGGCTCTCATTTTTTTGAGTGAAGAAAAAACGGAACCCTTAAAGGATCACTTTGTTGTCCGTCTGTCCGTCCGTCCGTCTGTCAAGACCCTTTATCTCGGGAACGCGTGGAGGTATCGAGTTGAAATTTAAACCACATACTCCGGTCTACAGTCCCTTGAAGATGTGAAAAAATCAAACTTCTACATTAACGTAAAAAAAAGATACGGCCGTTTATGCCGCGAAAAGCGTTTATTTCGACACTCTCCAGGGAATTAAAATGAATAGGGATTTACCATTGACCTAGAACTATGTAATTTGGCAATTAACACCGACTTTTACTACAAGTATAGGGAAAAATCTAAAATCTGTACATTTTTAATTATATCACAGAATAACTTTAACAAAAAGCAAGCTTTCAAAACCCGACTGTTGCTAACCAACTTTAAATCGTTATAAATCCTAAATGATCATTCAAAATGAAAAATGATGAAACAAACCTAAAGATGATTTTTAAATCCCCATTCAATGATACCCCACTTGTCATACTTGGTCGACTATTTTATTTTTATTTGCACAATATGGCGTCTGGTTGCCGCCATATTGAATTTTGATTACTGTTATATCTTCAGTGACACTCACCAGATTAATACAAATCGATTGACATAAGAATCATCAAAATCGGACAACGAGTTTAGTTTTTATAGTGCCACAAAGGAACAAACATACATATATAGGCTGTGAAACACATTACCCTCCTCCTTCGGCAGTCGGGTAAAAAAGGGTCGTTATGCAAGGAACGGCGGTCCAAATTATGAATTGAACCGTGTCATGTGCGGAACCCTCGGTGGGCGAGTCCGACTCGCACTTGTCCGGTTTTTTTATTATATCATGGGGCGATCCCACCTGGACCTGTCCCAAGCTGTATCTGACACCTTTGTAAATTTTAATTGTATTGTTTACCTGACTTCGGCAACGCCCAAAAGGAGGGTTATGTGTTTGACCTGTATGTTTATCCGACTCTATGTTACCTCGTAACAACTAAACCGATTTTAATAAATTATACGTGGTTAGATTCGTCTTAACCACTAGAGTGTCAAAGGCTATATTAAAATTATTGGGAAACAAAATGGCGGATTTTTTAAAAGTATATATTACATAGTGGATAAAATCAAAAAATACAGTCGGGTTTTTAGAGCTTTCATTTTATGAGACTTGTTTTATGTTTATTTTGTAAAATTATGTAACATTATAATAGTAGATTATACACCGAGGGGATAAAGCACTGTTTTATGTCACTTCGGGCGCGAAATTTGAATCCTGAGCAAATTTGGGACTCCAGATTTAAATCCCGAGCGTAACGAGGGTGTTCGAGTTAATTCCTGAGCGAAGCGAGGGAATTAAAACGGAGTCCGGAGTGCAGCGAGGGATTCAAGCTCACCCAAGACGAAAACAGCTTTATCCCAAAGGAGAATACTCTACTTTTCTCACCTTTTGTTTTATTTTCTTTGTTTTGCGTATATGGCTTGTAGTGGCCAGTTCGATTTTTAAAGAAGTTCTTTTTGCTATAGGTTTCTATGGAACAATTTTACATACGAATTCAAATCTCATTATAACCCGCTGGTTAGCCGATGGCTATAATTACTTACTTTAGATGAGGTTTGCATGATATATAATTGGGCAATTTCGAGCATGTGGTGTGAAATTTATTTTTATTAACGTTTTGTTTGTGTGATTCATGCACTAATTTTACTGATTTTCCTACGCCACCTGGCAAAACAGTGATACCAGTCTCTACCACTGTAACCAGTTTCAACTATGTTTACGAATAAATCACTGACTAAACGGGTGAACCGATTTCGATGCCGTTTTTTCGATTTGAAAGCTAGTTTTCTAGCGGTGGTTCCTATACTCCGTTAGTTTAGGTACTTAAAAAAATGTAAACAAAACAACTACGTGATGTAGTTCGTCGGCCAATAGAAGCAGGACACTGATACGTGAAAGTGGGATAAAACAGTTTTGATTTTCACGTGGTTTGGATTGTTTACAGTTGTTTAAGTACCTAAACAAACGGAGTATAACTAGGATTCATGAAAACCGGTTGGGTCGTTTCAGAGATAGGTATCAGCTCTGAAAAAAAATATTTTATCCGAATATCCGTGTGGTTGCCGGGTTAGAATAGTGCCACTCCATGTCTTCCCGTATGTAAGAGTCGACTAAGGGAATAAAGGCTTGTAGTACTGTTAGGCGATGGGCTTGCAACCTGTCACTAATACGCTGGTAAACATCTTAGCCTAATTGTGCAAAATGTGGTAACAGAATTACCAAGATTTTAGAGTTGTAGGTAATTCTCTAGCTCTGCCTACCCCGCTCCGGGAAAGAAGGCGTGAGTTTTATGTAATATTTATTTTATTTACTCTCACGCGCAAGAAATGCATCAATCGCTTTGTCATCGGAAATGCATGCGCAAGCGCCGGTGCGCGTCGAAAGTGGGTCGCAGGCGCAGTGAAAACAGCCGCCGAGATGCAAGATGGTGGATCGATGCGTTACAATTGCAGTTTTGTTTATACATCAACCCCCTTACTAATAAACGTTGAATAACGGTTGTGTAGCTATACAATATTTTGTCCTTATCTGTCAAATTCAAATGTCATAATGACAGATAGGGGCCAAACATGGTTTAGCTACTCCAAGTTATTCCACGTTTATAAGTAATGGAGTTAATCTAAACATCAGTGAAATGAACTTCCGTTATCCTTAAGATAATCTCCTCAGAGGGCCCTGCAAAGATGCACTACGCTAACTAACGTTTCTATTCGATTCGTTTTTAAACCAATCGCGTCACTGGGAGATGACGTGATACGAAAAGTCACGTGGTCTACCAGTGACGCGATTGGTTTAAAAACGAATCGAATAGAAACGTTAGTTAGCGTAGTGCATCTTTGCTGAGGGCCCAGGCAAGGATTACACCTGTAAATTATTACGTAAGTTTTGAGACGCAACTATGGGTAAGAGTGAGTGGCAAATATCTGCATCTCTCTCTTGCATATAGCTTTGTTTCAAAACTTACGTAATAACTTACAGGTGTAATTCCGGCCTTAAAGACAAAGGGGTTTGGGTAAAAGTGTTGTCATTTGTAAAATTCATACATTTTCAAGGTGAGCGGCCATTCATAAAAGTGGTAAATTATGATAGAGTTATTAAAAATAAACATATTTTGTTATGTAATGTAATACTCTAAAGTGCATCGGAGCAGAGATATTTAAATATTCATACTTGGGCGTACTTTTGTACAAAAAACTGAATACTTAAATCTTTAATATCTCCGCTCCGATATTATTTAACGCCGTAAATTATATATATCTATGTGTATTTAGAGGTCCTCTAAATAACTATGTAAAAATCATCCGTGGCCGCTGAAAAAAAAATGACAATATTTTTCAAACAAATTTACCCAATGCCCTTTAAAAGCGTTGTAGCTGAATGAGTCGTGAAGGCAAGCTCCTATGATTATAGTTATTATACATATATATACAGCGGTGACCACATAATTATGAACGCCTGCGTTTTGCCCATACAATTGCCTACAAATATGACTTTTTAATTTTGACCACCAATCAAAAAGTTCTTCACCTATTTTATTTTTAGTTACACTTATCGTTAACTAATTAACTAAGGTTCAAATTTATGTACAATTTATCGCTGATAAAAACGAATATTTCATTTTATAGGTATTTAAACTTATTGCTGACGCTTACGCAAAGTTTTATAACTGTATGGACTCCAAAAAATATATTTCCAAATTCTTATAAAATGAAATATTGGTTTTTAACTGCGACAAACTGTACATTTGAACCTTAGTTTATTAGTTAACGATAAGTGTAACTAAAAATAAAATAGGTCAAGAACTTTTTGATTGGTGGTCAAAATTTAAAAGTCATATGTAGAAATAAAACAAAATAAATTAACCATCAAACAAAGAATGGAGACACAGAAAACAAAATTAAACAATGAAGAAAAGGAATTTAGAAAAAAAAAAAACTATTGTAGCATAATGTTGCCATGGATGATTCTGTGACGTCGACATTGACGCCACTCAGCACTATGTCACGGCATGAACCGCGACGCTGATTTTCAGTGGCGCATATTTGTAGGCAATAGGCAAGTGCCCTAAAAAAACCTAATTAGTCCGTCATTTACATTATCAAAAAATATTGAACACATATTTTTTCTTTTATCCTATAAAACAAAAAATTACGAAGATAATGTGCGTTGAAGTTTCGCGTGACGTCACGCCATGGCACACTTTATACCACGTTCTGACGCCACGAGCCCCTACTCCCGAACTTTGATGCGCGTTATGTTTGTCAATTTTGATTGATTTGATAAAGCAAAAAATACGTGTTCAATATTTTTTGATTACCTTACTTACGGACTAAGTAGAATTATTATTTTTTCACCCAGGACACACCCAAGCAAAAATGCAAGCGTTCCTAATTATGTGGCCACCACTGAATATACACTCGTGGACAAATAATACGGGTCGGAGTGCGTTTTTCATACTAAAGAGGCTACTTCGAAGCCTTGGTTCCTCGCCGGAGGATGCTTGTAGTGACATCTGATGATGGATACCCCGAGCATCGATACAGGACTTCGAGAGTGCCTAGGATACCCAACTGATTGAATCTGTGGTTAACGCCGGAATCGTGCATGTTCAGGAAAACATCTAAAATTGCAATAAAATGTAAGGAAATCCAAACGCTGACCCAAACTCTCTCGCTGTGATGTTATCTGATTGTGCGATCAGTTAGGTATCTTAAGAACTTTTGACAACTTCTATTGAACCTCGGAGTATCCACCATTAAACCTCACTCAAAACAACACCTGCCGAGGAACCAAGGCTTCGAAATAGCCTCGTTTGTATGAAAAACGCACTCTGACCCGTATTATTTGACCGCGAGTGTATATACATATAAATAATAACTATAATTATTATATTAACTTGGCTTCCAAACCCCGAGGACTATGCTAGCATATTGCTGGTAATTTCATAATTTAATTAGAAAACGCCTGTGGTACCTACCTATTTTGACGGTTTATAAGGCCTAGAGCGACATGCAGGAACCATACATACAAGTTGTATGGCATGTTAATGCAAAAGAAAGCGAAGGATTTCTCGCAATCCTTCGTGTATGGGCACTGTATGTAAGAGAAACTAAACGTTTTAGGTCATATTCTATGTTGATTTGATACAAGACCTGTGACCAGAATTTTAATGAGGCTGTACTCGCATGAATGAAGTTTAAAAATGAAGCGTACGTGAATGCATGGCCTTCTCCATATAATATACAGTCGGTCAAAAATGTGGTCTACCACCCGACGGTTGAAGTTTATTTGCACGTCATGATACAACAAGTTCGATTTTCCGTTGCAATAATATTATGACAGTGACAAGTGTCAACCTTAGCGATAATTAGATCTCACAGAAACTTTTGTCAAAATTGGTAGACCACTTTCTTGGCCGACCGTATACATGAAGTTTCATGCACTAGATGTGGATAATTCAACATTTTATAATGGTCTAAGATCCGAATAGGAGAAGATTTGGACCGGGCTGTTTATTCGATGAAAAGTATTTTATATCAAATTTAATACGCTAAATAATATGTGGCGAATAGGTAGGCTGAAAAATTTCAGTCCAGTACTTATATCATTAAAAAAAATAATTAAATATGAACTTTTTTTTAATTGCAAATATTTGTTTAATGGACAAATTACATACTAATCGAAAGTATGAAGTCTATAGAATATGCCAACGTTAGGTTTGGTGCAAATTACTAGTACCGACTTGCCTGTTTATACCTGCCTACCCAATAGTTAGACGAGAAAAAAATAGTCAAACTAACGTTTGCATATTCTATAGGCTTCATACTTTCGATTGGTATGTAATTTGTCCATTAAACAAGCAATTGTAATTTTTTTAAATGAAGTTTTTTTTTTTTAAATTATATACTGGACTGAAATTTTTCAGCCTACCTATTCGCCATATATTACTTAGCATATTAAATTTGGTATAAAATACTTTTTATCGAATAAACAGCCCGGTCCAAATCGTCTCCTATTCGGATCTCCTACTATAACTATAATACATTGATTGCGTGATATCGCTTCCTTTAAAAAAAAATATCCCCTGTGAGTCTAGACAAATTGCTGCTTAACCCCAACGTAAACGATTCTCGAGTTTATTTTATACTTTTTAGTGATCATAATACGCTGTTACATAGTCCCACTTGTTGGTTGATATGAAACTTTAAGTTATTTCAAGCGCACCGCAAGCAACGCCGCGGGAAAGTCATAGTCATATTTCAACAAGTAAATATTATTCGTTGTAGGTAGTCGCTCAACTATCTTAATCGAGATATCTTATCGCCACCCTTGAAATCGGTACCATTGAGGAGTTCCGGTGGCCATCCGTGGTCTTCATCAACAGTTCCACTTCACCAAATGATACTTTCTGAATGCAAATGCTGGACTTGTTACTAAAAATACTAAAATCGCTATATGTTTGCCGAGTTCTCTCAATTCCTCACTGATCCCCTCATCAGATTCAGATTTAGTGACAATGGGACCACCTCGGAAGTATACTCTATCAAACTAAAAAAGAATTTTTAAAATCGGTCCACAATTTAAAAAGAAAAACTGTTTATTTCATTTGATTACATAACATTATTTTAAACTTAACTACTAACTACTAATCTTAGATTTTAATTGACGGAGTAATCGGTGAACATACATAAAAAAAAAAAAAAAACACATACAGTGGAATGTATAACCTCCTCCTTTTTTGAAGTCGGTTAAAAACGGACAAAATGTATGGAATTACTAATTACTAGGTTACTCGGTTCACAGACATGAATTGTCGTAGGCGCTCAACGCTGACGGCTTACGTCAATTTAAATAAAAAAAAAAAAGGATTACGACAACGAACGCCGAATGAACCTTGTCCAAGGCCTCTGTTATCTCTCCCTAACCCGTTTTTATTTATTCCATTTATTATTTTAGTTTGCACCGACTGCCAATTTTTATCTCAACTTCTCTTTTTTGTAAGGTTGTCTGGATAAGTTCGCTATTCCGCGATAACACCTGAGAGCCCTGCCAAGATGCATTACGCTAACTAGCGTTTCTATTCGTTTCGTTTTTAAACCAATCGCGTCACTGGTAGATCACGTGATACGAAAAGTCACGTGATCTATCAGTGACGCGATTGGTTTAAAAACGAAACGAATAGAAACGTTAGTTAGCGCAATGCATCTTGGCAAGGCCCTCTGTTGACACACTTCGTACACTTTTTTTAAAAATTACTTTCCATGGTGTTATTGTATGTGATTTTTAACCGTAGTTTTTTACAAAGCAAAAGTAAGTGGAAAGGTCGGAAGGCGCCGCCCTAGGCGTACTTTTTCGAATCAAAACAGAGAAATACTGGAAAAGGTCCGAATCTTAAGTACCCGAAACCAACGTGCGTGCATGACTCGATGTATGAATGTGGAAGAAGCGAAATAGAATTGTCAGGATCGTAGCAGGTGGAAAGAAGTGGTCTCTGCCTACCCCTCTGGGAAACAGGCGTGATTTAATGTATGTATGAATGTATTTTACCCGTGTAAAGCCGGAACTAGTACCTACTTAACTATAAATCACGAATACGAGTAACCTACGGAACCGTCCTCTCTTAAGTTGTTTTTCGTCAAGTTAGCCGTGAGCCCGCAACACGTGCTGAACAGGCGGCGCTAAAAATAGCTTACTTATTATTAAGTAAACTAGCGCTGCACGCGGCGTCGTTCGCCTCTGATTTGGGGCTGTTTTCACAAAGAGCATTGGGTAAGTTTGTATGAACATTATTGTCATTTTATTTTTCAGCGGCCACGGATGATTTTCTTATAATGGTTTAGAGGACATCTACATTTATTCAATGTTTCATTCATTAATTCATTCATAAATGTATAAAATGTAATGCGTTAAATAATATCGAAGCGGGGATACATTAATGATTTAAGTATTCAGTTTTTGGTACTAAAAGTACGCCCGGCTATGAATATTTAACTATCCCGACTCCGATGCACTTAAGAGTATTACATTAAATAACAAAATATGTTTATTTTGAATAATTCTATCTTAATTTATCACTTTTGCGAATGGCCGCTCACCTTGAAAATGTATGACTTTACACTTTTACCCAAAACCCTTTAAAGTGTGAATAACTCAAAGTTGCTTAAACGGGAAATGTAAAAAGAAAATAAATAAATAATTGACAACCTCTCCTTATTCCGAAAAAAAACCTGCTTATAGAAAGAAATAGAAAAAATAGAAAATATCTTTATTTGTTTCTGCTTACAAAATATCACATCCACGGCTGAAGTCTCCTTTTAAGTAAACATATACCTGTGCCAGGAGACCCCTTATAGTCCAAGCTTCTTAATAGCTCTCGGCAGGTTATCGCTATCACACTTGCACACACATCTGACATAATATAATTTGTCACTTTCATAGCCGCGTGCGACAGACGGAACAACCTAGTTCTGTCATCCACCTAACCCGACCTGACCGCCCTCGCCTAGCATTGTACCGAAAAGTAACTTCTCAAATTGTGAAAGTTTCTTATGAGAAATTCTCGGAAATTTCTAAGAATATTCTTGAACATTGTATGGAAAGAGAACATTCTCAATGCTCTCAAATGTTTCCGGTAATAATCTTAGTAATTTCTTGATAAGATTTCTTAACTTCTGAGAATGTTCTGCAACTTGTACATTGCTACCCTCGCCATGCTCGGACGGCATGATAGTTATTTTAGTTATCCTAAGAACCTCCGCCGAGGCGTCCACAAGGGAGCGCCTCACTCAAAAGCCGCCGAGTTAAAATCAATACAGGTCAAATACGATTTGGATTTTAACGCCTAGAATATCGCTTGTGGCCGCTGCGCTCGTTCATATTGTTCATGCATTACACACATAATCTCACGCCTTCGTTCCCAGAGTGGGGTAGGCAGAGCTACAGAATTACAAACTTCTCTAAAAACTTGTTGTTAATTCTATAACCACAATTTGCACAAATTAGGCTAAGATGTTTACCAGCGTATTAGTGGCAGGTTGCAAGCCCATCGCCTAACAGTACTACAAGCCTTTATTCCCTTAGTCGTCTCTTACGACATCCACGGGAAGACATGGAGTGGCACTATTCTAACTCGGCAGCCACACGAGGCACACCCATATCATAAGTCATCTATTATGCGTTCAAAACCCGTAGGCAATGGCCAGAATTACCTGTGGTAGTAGCAGACAGCGATGACAGCTGTTGATTTTGGAAGATGTTCCAAATTTATTTTGGACCTCATTACCTTACAATATTCGAAAACGTAATTTAAAAATTACGTTACAACTGTCATCGCTGTCACCTACTACCACAAGTAAGGTAATGCTGGTCATTTGCCTTTCGGCTTCTGAACCCATCTTAGAGTACTTATAATATGTGTGTAGATAAAGCATTACCTTACCTGTGGTAGTAGGTGACAGCAATGACAACTGTAAGGTAATTTCATTAGATTTGAGATCTAGGAACATCTTCCAATATTAACAGCTGTCATCGCTGTCAGCTACTACCACAGGTAATGCTGGTCATTGTCTATGGGTTTTGAACGCGTAATGAGGGCTGATGATATTATTATGTGTGTAGATAAAACTATATATTTTTCACAACTCTGCTCGGAAATATGGGCATAGATGGTCTTGTTTGGCGTCACAAACGTCACTTATAAGCACAGACCAAGAATGTTTTTGTCGGCGTGTTTGCTGATTGGTCGAGAACATTGTTGTCCAATTTTAAGAACCAATGAAAATCAATCAATCAATTTTCGTGTCATAGCTCCTTAAAATGAAAAATTGAAATCGACCAATTTTTAATAAAAGATACACAGACTAAAAACTATGTCACTGCTTTTTTTTTTAATGTAATTCTAACTCGGCCCCTAATCTCGAACCACTAGAGATGAAATTACATGGGAGATATGGCAAAACAAATACAATTTTATATGGAGTTGACATTTTCATCTCGCATGTTAGTTTATTAATCTCGAGTGCCACGAGAATAGCGGTCCAGATTTAAAAAAAAAGTGATCTATGGTAAAATTGGCGGTGATGTCACATTAACATGAATTAAAATTTGAGTTTTGAATATGAATTTTTATTTTATTTCCTCTCAGTAGTTGTGAAAAGCACTATGTCTGCCTCGGTAGAAAGTGCAATTTATGGACTCGTACACTAGAGGGCCTCAACTACGTTTCGGCCCTCTATATGACTCGTCCAAAAATTTCGTACTTTCTATCCTCTGCAACAATGTACTATTCCTAAAACACGTACCAAAAGATTAGTTTTAAAACTAACATAAGGACAAATACTGACAAGCCACATTTAAACAATTTACGACAGATTTCCTAGAACGACAGTTGCATTACTGCATCGATGACTTCATCGCTGACTACGAGTGGTGTTGCATCCTGGCTCTATGCAATATAAAGCCTTGGTGTTTATCAGTGGCGGCTCTAAAACCTATTCAGACTTACTTGTCTTATATGGTAAACAACTTTCTAACCTCAAAATGAACCTTCTTTGGTTAAAACAGCTCTTTTACCGTAAATAAAGTAAACTGAGAAAACATTTTGGACATCACTTGGCCAATGTATTGTCCGTGATAGCTTTATTTTATTTAAAATAGCTGTTTTATACAAAAAAGTTGCATTTTGAGGTTAGAAAGTTGTTTACTACTTAATACAAGTCTGAACAGGGTTTAGTACGAGATATTATTTTATTAAAATTCTTCGCTTCCGTTTATATGAGTTTTCTGTAGCATCCGAACATAATCCAAAACTTATTACACATAAAAACCTTCCTCTTGAATCACTCTATCTATTAAAAAAACAAGCATCAAAATCCGTTGCGTAGTTTTAAAGATCTAAGCATACTTAGGGACAGAAAGCGGGAAGCGACTTTGTTTTATAGTATGTAGTGAGTACTGATGTGGGAAGGAAACTTTCCAAAATTGCGAAACATTTCATGGAGGAAAATTTCGGAAACTTCTCACAATTTTGTATGGGGATTGAAACTTTCCGTTTCGTAAATTTCAATTTCCTATATTTCTAGTTAAAGTTTCCGGAAATTTCTTAGCACTTTTCCAACTTTTTGGAAACTTTCCGCAACTTGCACATCAGTAGTAGTGAGTGATATGTAAAGATAGGCATGCTTTAAGGAATCTTAATTGAACTAAAGAAAAGCAAGGTTTAAAATCCCGACTGTATATTTTTATATTCGGGCGTTTTCACTAAAAAGTGTTCCCAATTAAGTATAAGGTGTTTTTAATAATAAATCAGAGGTTTTTTTATACTTAACTTAGTTATATCCATACACCGGATTGCCGGGGCAAAAATGTCCCAGTGCTAGTGATTCATTAAATATCGACTAAGTTTATCGACTACTTTTTTCGTGACAGATCTTACATTTCTTGCAAAAGTAAGTCGTACCTTTATCTTCTATAATTGGGTCATTATTTGGGCGTTTGTTCCGAATCACTTTCGTGGTCACATTTTTGTAGAAGTGACTGCAGATTTCGTTTTCGTTTCTGGTTAGGTATCTAAGTTTACCGGACATCTAACAAATATCCAAAAACGGCATCAAAATAAAAGGAGAATTCTTCAAAAATACGTCCACAAAAGTGAGGCGGTTGAAACGCTCGAATAATGACCCAATTATCAGAATGATCAGCTTTACAGGAAGATAAACGATCTTTTTTCTTTCGAGGCATTTTAACCGACTTAAAAAACAAAAAGGTTCTCAATTCGTCGGAATTCTAAAGAATATTGTCGTGCTGAATGAATTTGTTATTCAATGTTATTTCAATGGTTGTCAAAAGTGACTCGAGTCCAGAGTCAATGTCAGATAGCAGTTGTTAATAGTTGCGATAAGTATAAATATAAAAAAAAAGTTTAAAAAAACAAAAACCCGCCTTCAAAAAGCAAAAAATAACTTATTTAAAATGGTAGGTAAATAGGTCAGTCCATCTGAAGTCTGCTTTTGGTTAAAATATTGTTGGACGCCGACTTCAGTTGGACTGACCTATTTACCTACCATTTTAAAGAAGTTATTTTTTGCTTTTTGAAGGCGGGTTTTTGTTTTTTTAAACTTTTTTTTTATTTTATACTTTTTAGTGATCATAATTATGCTGTTATTCTCCCATTTCTCAAGAAACAATAGAACATTTCAATCTCGCCGCAAGCAACGCCGTGGGAAAGTCATAGTCATATATTTAAACCTAAATATGCTTCGTCATAGTCGCTCAACTATCTTAATCGAAAAATATACCGTTTAGGAGTTCCGGTGGCCATCTGTGGTCTTCATCATCAGTTCCACTTCACCAAATAGTGCTTTCCAAGACCAAATACACGAGTTACAATGAAAAATACCAAAATCGCTATAGGTGTGCCTATAAATTTTGAAGAGTTCCGTCGATTCCTCATGGATTCCACCATCAGATCTTCATTTTGAAAAAAATGGGACCAATCTGGAAGCACCAGCTTTCAAATAAAAAAAGAATCTTCAAAATCGGTTCACCCAGTCGAAAGTTCTGAGGTAACAAACAATAAAAATAAAAAATAAAAAATACAGACGAATTGAGAACCTCCTCCTTTTTTTGAAGTCGGTTAAAAAGAGGTTTGCACATAATTAAAAGTTATTCAAATTTGGCCATTACTTATGATAATGATGACAAGAAATTGCTTTTTCCTTTTTTTGATAACTTAGTCGACATTTAATGAATCACTCGCACTGGTACATTTTTGTCCCCGTCCATCCGGTGTATGGTTATATCAGAGCACAGGAGCAGACGGATTAAATGAAGACAGAATGACAGCCAGGAGTCTAGAGGCTTCTTTCAAAAGATTCTTTCAATAGGTTGCGTTCAGAAACTAGCTACAATTATCGAACTAAAAGTTTAGAACAGACTATTTAACATTAAGGACAAAAATTAAGGAACTTTAACTTTGTCAGTTTTGTGACGATTGACGAAAATTAGCTTTACATCGCGGCCGTCAATGTACTCGTAGGTATGGCTAATTTTAGTCACAAAACTGACAAGGCTAAAGTTCCTTAATTTCAGTCCTTAATTGGTTACACTTTTTAGTGAAAACGCCCATTTTCGTTTACTTTGTGCAGACGGTAAAAACCATATCGTATTTGACCTGTTATGGTATGGTTTTAAACTCAGCCGCCATTACTGTCAAATAAATAAGAGCTATCAATCAATCTTTTTAGTTTACGGCATCCGTCGCGGAGACAATTTTGCCAATGTCAAGTGAGTCAGGACTCAGGGCACGATGTACAGTCACGAACTTAAATTTGGGACCCACTCTAGGTCCAAAGTCATTCTGACATTCTACAACAATAAGGTTGAGTCTCCTATAAGTTATAAATGATTTGGCATCTCTAATGACATTGACGACTTCAAGCCTATTTTTCTTGAAATGGGTCACGAATTAACGATCGCGATAGTACAGTCAAGGAAATGTATTCGCGTACCTTTTTGACTCTTATTGTCATTGTGACAAGAGTGAAAAAGGTACGCGAATACATTTCCTTGACTGTACGGTATGAGGTCATTGGTATGAGGCCAAATATTTTTCACCAACAGATGATCGGTTACATAATAAGAGCTATCAAAACGTTGACAATACGATAACAGTGGCCCGTTTCACGAAGCTACAAATTACAAGCGGAACTATTTCTAGCGAAAGGAGTTAGAAAGACAATTCCGTTTGTAATTTGTAACTTGTAGCTTCGTGAAACGGGCCTCAGGTCAAAGACTAAATGTTTTTTACCGCCATTCTAGGCCTGAATAGCGGCCTTTACACGTAAAGTTCGGACCGCGGGAAACGCCACGCGCAATTCCAATGTTCATTCTGAACCATACATTTTTTGCTATTTTATTACAGTTGCATTTACACGTACGGTTCGGAAAGAAGATTGGAATGGCGCGTGGCGTTTCCCGCGGTCGGAACTTTACGTGTGCACGCCGCTAATCGCTGCAAAAAGTTGCCATGTGCTAACTCCCAAGTTGTAATCGACTACTTAACATATAAATCGACTAATTTTAAACGAACGGAAATTAAGTCTGGTAAAGTTAACGTGTTATTGCAGGGAAAAATCGACGTGACAGGAAATAGGTGTCTACAAATACCAGGAAATAAGGCAATTGGTCCATATTATGCTTGTAACTCTTAAGGTTAGGAAATGAACAAAACTGGAGGATTGTATTCTCGTTTACCTTCCTAATACTTTAATTGGACTAACGCTTATGATTTTTGAAAAAATATGAATATCAAATTAACGTAAAGAATTCGTTGGTAAATGAGGTCATAGATGGTGTTTGCGGCTATCCACAAGATTGATAAGTAGCTAAACGTTTAGTATAGTTTGAATATCAGTTAGGGATATATGTACTATCCCGATCGTTAATTTGTGACCCATTTCAAGAAAAATTGGCTTGAAGTCGTCAATGTGATAAGAGATGCCAAATCATTTCTAACTTACAGGAGACTCAACCTTATTGTTGTAGAATGTCAGAGTGACTTTGGACCTAAGGTGGGTCCCAAATTTAAGTTCGTGACTAGGGTTGCCACCTTTTTTTTTAACAGAATAAAGTATTACTTACCAAAAGAGGAAGAAAAATAAAGTACGCAGCATAAATGTAAAGTATTATTTTTAAATACAATTATTTCTTATCAAGTTATCACTCATCAGACCTTGCTTTTACTAACATAGTTTCTGACAACGATTAAAGTATCAATCGCGTTCAAACATCGCAAAACAAAGTTTTTGTCGTGGGTTTTTGACGGTTGCGTTGAATACAATTTCGTTTAAATTTAATAATTATTAGAAAAAAATGTCCATTAAAAACCGAATGTCATAAATAAAGTACTTTGCCATACTTTATGTGTTGCGTAAAGTATAACGTACGGGAAGCTAAAATAGAGTACAATACTTTATAATAAAGTACGGGTGGCAACCCTATTCGTGACTGTACTTACCAGAGGACGCCCGCGACTTCGTACGCGTAGAATTAGTTCCCCGCTACTCTCCCTATTTCTTCCCGTTGGGGGTCGATTTTCGGAAAATCCTTTCTTAGTGCTCACTTACATCATGAAAGGAACCCCTGTACCAAATTTCAAGTTTCTAGGTACAGTAGTTTCGGCTGTGCGTTGATATATAAGTCAGTCAGTCAGGTTTGCCTTTTATATATATAGATAGTCTGTGCCAATTGAAATTGTCAAAGATGTAAACACAACCACACGAACCAATTCACCATTGTTATTCGATAATCTCGTGCTTTTAAAGATCAAGTGAGGTCTTAGCAATGATTTATACACTAGATCTTTACTTTCACATTAAGTTTAAGATTAAACAACTATTCATTATACGTTATTTTCAATAAAAACACGCTTGATGAATATTTGAGGTTATGTGTCAAACTTTACTAACTTGTTTACATCTTTGGCAATTTCAATTGACACAGACTCATCATCATCATCATCATCACGTCAGCCGAAAGACGTCCACTGCTGGACATAGGCCTCCCCCAAGGCTCTCCGCTCAGACCGGTCTTGTGCTTTTCGCATCCACCGCGTTCCCGCGATCCTTACAAGGTCGTCACTCCATCTTGTTGGAGGCCTACCTACAGCTCGTCTCCCGGTCCGCGGACGCCACTCAAGAACCTTCTGGCCCCATCGGCCATCAGTCCTGCGAGCAATGTGCCCCGCCCACGGCCACTTAAGTTTGGCTATTCTTCGGGCTATGTCGGTAACCTTAGTTCTACTGCGGATATCATCATTTCTGATTCTATCACGCAGAGAAACCCCGAGCATAGCCCTCTCCATAGCCCTCTGAGTGACTTTGAGCTTCCTTATAAGGCCCACTAATTGACACAGACTATCCTGTGCAAACTCTTGAAACTTTCGGGTTTGTTAACCGTTTGTTTTGGCCGAACGCATAATTTCCCCGAATTTTCAACTCCCAAAAAGCTATTTGTCCTATTTTTGATTTTTATCCGCGATTGTGAAACAGATTGTTGCGTCTATTAGAGTAGGTTACAGGGTCACTAATGTTTGACCAAAAAACGTTTCACCGAATGATTCATTTCACAAACATATCATTTGACAAACCGCTTTTTTTTCCAAAACTGTAAATATTTCAGGATTTTTAAAAAACAAACCTAACCTAACCGCAGGTTCTAAACGATGGTCCTGAAATAAATCCTGAAATATTTAGTATCGAAAAAAATAGCGGTTTGTCAAATGATATGTTTGTGAAATGAATCATTTGGTGAAACGTTTTTTGGTCAAACGACAGGACCCCTACGTTACATGTAACTAACATAAAAAATAAATCAATTGCGACGGGAACCAACCTTGTGGCAATTTTTTTTAATCAGTAGTGGCTACCTGTCTCACCTGACGTTAATCTTGGCTGTGTATTTGCCACGCACTCCGATTCGATGGAGGCGTTTATTGTAGACCAGCCATACTCAACCTTATCTTTAGAAAATACGTTATAGCTATGGATCCTCGGACCAAAAAACAAATAAAATGTGCGCAAATTTGAAAAAGTTGACAATTTATGTTAGCTATTCCAGGTGTGTTATTCTTTCAAAAAAAGGCGGCCGGTCGGACGGACGAGCGAATAAAAGCGGCGAGTTTAAGTAGTCCCATCCGCCCGAACAAAACACATTTTAGCGCGTGCATTGTCAATTAGGGCCTTATACGTTCGAGAAGTCATGCTGCCAAATTGAATACACGCGCTAAAATGTGTTTTGTTCGCTCTGCCGGGACTATTTAAACTCGCCGCTTGGACCTTCACTCGAGCGAACGATTACCTTTGCTTGTTGAGAGAATCACAACCCAGGATCTCCAGGTGGTCCACTCGTAAAAGCTCAGTGGGCCCCGGATGAGTATAGCTGGGGCACGTTTTATAAAGCTACAAGTAACAATTTGACAGGTGTAAACTGGCAACACTGCTCAAATGGCTGGTCGTCTGTAAATTGTAATTTGTAGCTTTATAAAACAGGCCCCTGGTGTAGACCCACATTTAAATATCGAGCGACGCTATATTTATACTTTGCCTGTGTGTTTTGCTTTCATACCATAAAAATACTACAACTACTTAAAGTATAAGTACTCATATAACGGTTACGCAAGCCGTTTCAGTTTAAACAATTGATTTCGCGCTTAACTCGAACAATACGCGTTATATAAGGAACGTGAGGCTGGTTATAATGAGAGGTACAGGAAATATCAAGCTTAAGATCTTATAAACATTCATACAAGTTATATAAAACTTTACTGAGACTGACTGATATATACATCGCATTATCGCATAGCACAGCCTAAATCACTGGACCTACACTCTTTTTCACCTAAGATGAGTCTTATGACAGCCGTATTTCGTGATTTCAATCACTTAATATACTCAAAGGTCTTTGCTTACGGCGGCGTCGTTGATCGGGTCGGCACCTTCCCGAACACATGGTTGAGGGAGGCGATGGCTGAGATATGCGTCATACTCGTGAACGGGTGCTGTTTGTGGGGTCCGGTCTGTTCACGTCTGCAAGGACTTGTTGCACAGTTAATTATTCCAGTTATGGCTTTTGACGTAGAGACCTCGTCGTGTTGTTCTCCTAGTCGTTATTTTTAGTTTTATGTATTTGACATGGAATATTTTTATTTTTTACATTTATTTGTAATGTTTTTCATTTTTGAATTTGTATTTTTTTTATTTGTGCTAGTTGTAATAATTTATATTTGTTTCTTTATTACCTTGTAATGTAACTTACTTTTAAATATTATTGTATTTTATGTTTGAAAAAATGACCTCCTACTGGAGTTTCTTGCGGCGCTTCTTCTCCGCAATGACCGACGTGTAAAAGAGCCCGTATGTGGCCAATTTACTGAATAAATATTTAGATTTTGATTTTGATGCGAGGTATTTAAAAATAGGCGATTAATTATTTAAGTCCCTGAACGGCGTCGCTAGGTTGGTACTAATGTAGTATTTATGTAAAGTTAAAGATACAAGTGTAATACGTGTTTATATGAGCTGTCACAGTACTCATCTTAGGTGAAACAGAGTGTAGGGAGTTAAGATTGGAGGAATTATTCCATGGGATAGGATTCGAAAATCGACTGCCAACGGGAAGAAATAAGGGAAGTAGCGGCGAAACAGACGGCGGGAATAGGGTTACCAGATGAAAAAATCAAAAGTCCGGAGAAAAGCCGTGATTTCCATTGAAAATTCCTGAGATTTTGTTGTAGATTGAGAATTTCTCAAACGTACTTAAAAAAATATAAAAGTCATTATCGTTTCATTATTAGGAGGATTATTTTTAGTTTGCTTCACTTTTTACTAAAGAGATTTTTTAATTGTACTGTATTTACTTGAAAATTTCTAATCTCCCGAGATTTCCAAGATTTGCAAAATCCGGCCGCAATCCTCAGAAGAGTCCAAAAATCCTGAAATATCAGGACAAATCCTGAGATATTATAACCCTAGGAAGGAAGCGACTCTGTTTCATACTATGTAAAGATGTGCTAAGCTAACGGAGGACCGCAAAAATGGTGGGATGACGGTCGCATTTCAAAGCGGTGGTACGGTGGTAGCATGCACTTAAGGGATGAATGGCAGAAAAGATATGTGTTTGCCTAGCAGAAGGATAAGTTGAAAATATGTGTCGGGTAGGACGCCATGTTGTATTGGAGTGCCCCTGATTGGTCACGTGCGCGCCTGCGCGCTAGGCACGTATAAGATTATGGTTAGTTTTGGTATTGTTTAAGTTTTAATTATAATTGTTTAGTCAGCGTCGGTTTTTTTTTAACATTAAAATGTTGGCGAAAAGGTTGACTTTAGATAGTCTGATTATTTTGACGACGCGTTAGTCTATGTTATACGTTAGTTTTCTATGTATTTAAGTATTTATTTCTCTACTTATACAGCGGTGGTCACATAATTAGGGACACTTGTTTTTTTCCCATACAATTGCCTACAAATATGACTTTTCAATTTTGACCACCATTCAAAAAGTTCTAAGCTAATTTAATATTTGGTTACACTCATCGTTCATTAATGAACTAAGGTTTAAATGTATGTACAATTCATCTCTATTGAAAACGGATCTTTCATTTTATAAGGATTAAAAAAAAAAACCCTCGCGTTCATACAAAGTTGTAAAACTTTGTATGGACGGGTCAGCACTAAGTTTTAAATCCCTATAAAATATAAGGTTCGTTTTTAACAGTAGTTCATTGTACATAAATTTAAACCTTAGTTAATGATCTAAAGTAAATTGTATTTAGCAATAAAATCGGTCAAGAACTTTTTGAATGGTGGTCAAAATTTAAAAGTCATATTTGTAGGCAATTGTATGGGGAAAAACAAGTGTCCCTAATTATGTGACCACCACTGTATAAGTATTTACGAATCCTAACCTACGAGCGCGAGCCCGACTCGCCCTTGACCGTTTTTTATGTAACTTTTTAATGAATAAAAACATCCTGAATGTCATGAATCCAGGCTGTGCCGCGGCAATCTCTCACCTTGGCCTTCTACAAATATTTGTCTTTGAAGATAACTTATATGGCGGATGACGCGCTTCGCCGCAATAGGAGATAATTGGTGCACAAAGTAGGTACAAATGGCGGATTTAAAGACAACCAAAGATACATTAATTAAATTAAATTAAAATTAAAATAGCCTTTATTCCCATGAACCGTAACAATAGTAGTTATAACTGAAAAACTTAACATAATTAACTTAATTAACATAGTACGTTACCAAACATTTTTTAAGTTATAAATATGTAGGTACATATATGTGTTTATACAAAAATATAATATACAAAAAATATAATATACTAGTTTTGTTATAATTTTTTCTCAGGGATCTTCCATTTCTGGACGAAGGCCTCCTCCATCTCTTGCCAGGTTTCTCTATTTTGGGCCTTGCGGGTCCATAAGTTGCCTGCCACCGACACGATGTCGTCCTTCCATCTTTGGACGGGCCGACCTCTCCGTCGTTTGCATTGCGCCAAGTTCCAGTGTACCACGAGCTGACTCCATCTGTGGTCCCTGAGCCGAACCACGTGACCCGCCCATTTCCAGTTTAACTTGGAGGTCATAGTTAGCGCATCAACAATTTTTGTTTTATTTCTTATTTCAACAACCAAAGATACATATGGTATGATAATTGACTTTTTTTTCCTCAATAACAGATAAGTAGTATGATGCCACCAGAGGAAATAACTTAACTCACGCAAATTACATACGGTCATAAATTGATTGTTGCAAAACAAATTAAGTTATATTCTGTAATAGTAAATTGTTCAACAAGGGACTAAAACAAGCCACAATGACACGAGATGTTTAGCCACGCGAGCTGAGCGAGGGTGGCTATAGCTCGAGTGTCATTATGGTTGTTTAGGCTCGCGAGAAATACTATACTTTTCACTTTAAACGCGAGGAAAAAAAGGACGTTCTATACAAAATTACAGTTTTTATTATAACAAAGTTTCTTACAAATTCGTTCCCCGGTTGTTTTTTTGTAAAGTGACGCTTTAAATGCTTGCATATTTAGCCAACAGATTCAAACTTGAAAAGTATTTTAAAACGAATTCACCCTGGAACACAGCAGGGGCCTTCCAGCTCAGGACCTCTTACTGCAGGTGATAGATCCCCATTCATCATCCGCAGGCCCCCGTTACGGTGGCATGCGGTTAGGGTCTTAGGGTTACCATCCGTCCGGATTAGTCCGGACTTTGTGGGGCTCTTTAATTTGTCCGGATTTTTTTAATTTGATGGAATATGAGTATTATAAAAGCGTCTGCTACCATGCCTACCATACCACGGTATCTTATCTTATCTTATCTTATCTTATTGGCGGGGTCCTTACGGATACACTTCGACCCTATGGGATCTTTTGTGTAGTTACCCCTTCTTTTTTAGCACTTAATCCAATGCAGCCTCCACCCCTTCCAGAAAGCGGATAGTGGAGTGCAATGGCAGTGCCTTGAAATCGCTTGGTTCTGGGTAGCCACAACCGAGGTGTTTCATTCTTACTCCGGCGAGGGCATCACATTCACACAATAAGTGTTTCATTGTTTCCACCTCTTCGCCGCACATTCTACAATCTGTGTTGTCATAAAGGCCCATCTTTTCTAGGAGATGTTTAACCCCGAAGTGCCCGGTAAACACTCCTATAATATATCGGAGTTGTCTTCTGCTGAGTTTCCAAAGTTTATTGGTCCAGCTCTGGTCAACTCCATCTATGAAGAGCTTCGCATGCCCTAAGCCTTCCGTAGTTTTCCACTCTTTTAGGTGATTTACTAGGGAGTTATTGTTCAGGGCTGCTTTTATGGTGCCCGGTGATGGTGCCACAAATGATTCAGTCCGACGTAAGCGCCCTTGGACCCTTCCCTTCCCATCACTTAGTTACCATACCACGGTAACTAGGTGATTAATGTTTCCATTTTGTGACTAAAAAGTCCGAACTTTTATCGATATGTCAGGCCTTTTGTCAGGACTTTTTAAATTCCTATAAAAACATGCGGTTGACGTAAGCCAACCCAATATCAACGATAAAGCTTGGAAAACCCGTGTTATAAAATAAATGTTTAAAAAAACAAAAAACCGCCTTCAAAAAAAAAAAACTTCTTTAAAATGGTAGGTAAATAGGTCAGTCCAACTGAAGTCTGCTTTTGGTTAAAATATTGTTGGACGCCGACTTCAGTTGGACTGACCTATTTACCTACCATTTTAAAGAAGTTATTTTTTGCTTTTTGAAGGCGGTTTTTTGTTTTTTTAAACATTTATTTTATTTTATACTTTTTAGTGATCCTATTTATGCTGTTACGTAGCTCCACTTCTAAATATTAATAAGAAACTATAGAACATTTCAAGCTCGCCGCAGACAACGCCGCGGGAATGTCATAGTCATATTTAAACCTAAATGTGCTTCGTCATAGTCGCTAAACTTCCTTTATCGAAATATCTTATCGCCACCCTTGAAATAGGTACCGTTAAGGAGTTCCGGTGGCCATCTGTGGTCTTCATCATCAGTTCCACTTCACCAAATAGTACTTTTCAAAAGCAAATGCATGAGTTACAGTGAAAAATACCAAAATCGCTATAGGTGGGCCTATAATATTTGAGAACCTCCTCCTTTTTTTGAAGTCGGTTAAAAATACTTGTTATTATTATTTAATTAGGTTAATAAGTCAATATGGCAAAACAGGAAACGTTTTGTGATAGCCGCAAATATTCATTCGGTTTTCCTTAGCACATCCTGGATTATTATAATTAATTTTCAGACTAAAATAACTTTGTGACTGTGGTATAATTATTTATCAATCTGTTATAGGTATTTACAGTTACAAAACTACAACGATATTTACAATGCACATGCAAAAGTGCATACAAGGGCTTTACTAAACATAAAGCCCGATTTACATTAGTCAAGGACAGTGGACAGTACAGTTTAAGGCCCAGCCACACCGCTTACGTGACGTGCACGTGCACTAGCGCGTTCGCTTTCCACTGCGTTGTATAGTGACATGTCGTAATGAGAATTCATACTATACAACGCAGTGGAAAGCGAACGCGCACGTGCACGTGCACGTCACGCAAGCGGTGTGGCTGGGCCTTTAATCATCATCATTCAATGGCTCTGAAAGCGGCCTTTACTTTAAGTAATAATAATGCACTATGTTAATTAATTAATTTTGTTTTTAATATACGTAATTGTAATTGGAATTAATATATTTTTAACGGTTTAGTATACAAATTAGGATGTCAAGTCTTCACTAAACGCCAAGACTGATATCCGGAATGACCGTAACCATGGTAATAACAATGCTATATAATATATATGTATAAAGCCAGGGATACACTAGGGGACAAATGTCCTGCGGCACGTGTCGCCAGCGACATCGGGTGATGTGGCGCGACGTTGCCGGACTTCGCTTGACATGTCTGGCAACATCGCGCGACGCGTGTAGCCAACGACGTCATATGTCGCGCGATGTCGCCAGATGTGTCAGGCGAAGTTTCGCGAAGTCGCACGACTTCGCCTGATGTCGCTACGGAAATATGTCGCGCGATGTCGCCAGATATGTCAGGCGAAATCGGCCGGCTTCGCTTGACATGTCGCCGACACATGTCGTGGGACATTTGTCGCCTAGTGTATCCCTGGCTTAATAGACACACAGAGGAACTGAGGCCGGGACAAAAGGGTTTGCCGGCCGAAGACATATAGAGGTCTGAGGCGGGCAACCCCATATTTCCCGCCGAGGTATGTATAGTGCTTTTTTCAAACATGCAATGCAATAAACAACAAAAACATTTTTTTTTTTAATACGCACAATGGCAGAATGTCATGATGCCTGTGCCACAAATTTATGTGGAATGGAAATTAAAAGAGAGGACTTTGCCGGCCTAGGCCTGCACGATTTGTATGAAAGTCCATTAACGACCTCTTGTTCTAGCCGCACCTGAAACGCCATACTTCGCAGCAATCGCAGCCTATTATAAGGAACATAACATCAATATTTCATTGCATGTTTGAGAAATATTTATTACAGCACTGTTATTACCATGGCAACGCTCATTATAGAATAGCTTTCACGTTTCGGTTACGCTATAGGTGGTATTGTGGAACCATTAACGATATCAATATCAGCGGTTTATAGTACGCGAGTAGAAAATAGTACTTTATGTGATGGGTGCATATTGAAAGGCATTAATACACGAGTGGTTTTACGAAACGAGCTGAAACCCAGAAACCCAATTATAAGTATAAAATAATACTAGAGCTGGTGGTTCTCTCCCGAAGGATTGGGCTAGCTATCCAGAGAGGTAATGCAGCCAGTGTCATAGGGACCATGCCGCGAGCGGACCTGCTAGAGGGGGTGTTCTTTTTATAGTGGTGATTATTATTTATATCTTTTCTCAAACATGCCATGAAATATTGATGTTATGTTCCTTATAATAGGCCGCCAAGGCTAGGTCGTTTATGGAATTTCATACAAATCGTGCAGGCCTAGGCCGGCAAAGTCCTCTTTTTTTAATTTCCATTCTACATAAATTTGTGGCACAGGCATCATGACATTCTGCCAATATACGTACTAAAAAAAAAACATTTTTTTATTTTTATTGTAAACATGGCGGCTGTGTTTGTGAACAGGCTAGATAGCTGTTTTTTTTAATGTGCATCAAACCAAAGCGTTTGCATGTTTATTTAAAGTACTAGGAGAACAAAGGTATTTAGGGGTGCTTACCGCAACTTAGATCGCAGGCGGTGCGCTGCGGAGCACCGGCGGGCGGGCGGGCGCACACGACACAGCGCGGATGACTGAGCACTGTAGGTTACTTTTAATGTTTATGCACTCCTAGTAATTTGACTTTGTAAATTTTGTTTTAATTTTTTTAATAAATTATTATGTTTGAGGTTTGAGAAAAGCACTATACATACCTCGGCGGGAAATATGGGTTGCCCGCCTCAGACCTATCCGGCCTCGCTTTGCTCGGCCGTCTATATGTTTTCGGCCAGCAACCCCTTTTCTCCCGGCCTCTGTAGCAAAGTACTATTAATATTTGAGTAGGTTAGTTTCATTTTAATTTAAATACGTTTAGTTTTAATTTTTATTATAATAGTTGTATAGTTATAATTGGGTATGTACTAGCTTTTATAGGATATATAATACATATACACTGACGCATTCATAAACTACTTCAATTTGTTTGAAAGCATTTGTAAAATGCAGTTTCTCCATGAGTATTTCCTTCTTCTTGCGTGTCGACGGCATGTTATATAATATGAGCTGACTAATATTCTGCAACGCGAACGACATTGCTAGTATTTCCTTAATTTCATCGCAAACCTTAGAAACTCTTCGCATTTTCTACATACGCTAACGATGAGATCATTTAGTATCTCCACACCACTTTTAACAAACCACTAAATTATCTCCACCATAAAACCACAGATAAAACTTCAACTTTATCCCACACAGTTTAAGTCTATGGTTATTTCCGCGTCCGCAAAATAAAAAAGCATAGCTTTAATCGGGTGACGCAACGGCTTTTGTTTCCATTTTTGAATTGGAACGGTTTTGTTCTTTTTTTAAATGAGGTCTTGAACAATGGCTTAGGCACAATATGTTGGGTCGCGTTACTTTTAAAACGGCGAGGTTGTAAAAAAAGGAATGTAAACAAAAGGTCCAATTTGAGCTTGGGCGTTAAATTTGAAATGTCTCAAAATTTAAATTGAAAATTTTAAGTTTGCAGGCGTATTAAACTCTTTTGCAAAGTAACGGCACTTACGACTATTTTGAGGTTAAATTTAATGTAATTAAATGAGATTTTATTTATTTACTAGCAAGAAAATAGCATGTTTTTGAGACAAGCCTCTATAAACAAACATGTTTTTTCCAGAACTCTTTTAAAAAAGTTCCTACTGTCAATTAAGAATGTAAAGGTTCAGGTTAATGTCCAATACATACATACATACCTTCACTCCTTCATTCCCAGAGTGGGGTAGGCAGAGCTACAGAATTACCAACAACTCTGAAAAAATATGATAATTCTGTAACCACATTTTGCACAATTAGGCTAAGATGTACCAGTGTATTAGAGACAGTTTGCAAGCCCATCGCCTTACAGTACTACAAGCCTTTATTCCCTTAGTCGCCTCTTACGAGGAGAAGCCCTAAAGAGGCACTCCAATAAATCCAGAAATACAAGTCTTATCTGCCAGGCGCGTGCCTTCTACCATATTTTTTATACAACACCGAGGACAATCGATAATTGAATTAGTCGGGTCGTTACGCGCCGATCGACTGACGCCGTCTGACCCTAGATGGCGCGGCCTTGACATGCGCGAGCGCCAGCGGAGCTTACAGTCGAGTTCATAAATATGTGTACACTCTAGTACCTTGTCTATTTAATGACATGTTTAAACTGCCATATGTGAATTGTCACAACGATTAAAGTGACAAGGTAATAAAGTGTATACATATGAATTCGACTGTAGCAAGCACGTAAGGCATTTGTCCCACCGCCGACGATGAACAAGAAACGAGTAAAGCCTGTGATCACCTTTTAATATACTGGTGTCCCCAAAACCAACGCCGAAACTGAAAGGGCTGATAAAGCAGCTAAAAAGCTATCGATTTAACCCCTA
This sequence comes from Acleris literana, assembly GCA_946894065.1. Lineage (NCBI taxonomy): Eukaryota > Metazoa > Arthropoda > Insecta > Lepidoptera > Tortricidae > Acleris > Acleris literana. The sequence goes on along the minus strand of OX335693.1, from coordinate 12,772,025 downwards.
TGTATGTCCAGCGATTTTTACTAGTTTCGGAGATATTGAGCATTTTAATCTCACTTTTTGTAATTTTCCTTTATGTCCATGTCACGATAAATCATTCGATTCGGTTCAAGGCAGATATTTGTGTGATGAGCGTGAGTAGGGATTTGTTCCTGAGTCTTGGATGTTTTCTATGTATTTAAGTATGTATTTATCTATATATCTATATATTTGCCGTTGTCTAGTACCCAATTTAGGCGTGCACCAAAGTTCATATAATATTGCAAATTAGATTATTGGAACTCCGAAAATGTATATCATATAATTTTACAACCTAATGATCACTCTCCATAATCTTCATAATATTTTTTGATCGGAACTTATAATCATGTGAACTTATAACGCCAATATTCATGGAACCGTACACTTTTCAGAATTTCTTAAATATCTTACGTGTAGATAAATTTAGATTAGGTTAGGTTAGATTTATAACAATCTAAAAAAGTAACAGTTTTTGAAAAAAATGCATTATGAGTTGCGATGATTATGACTTAAAAAAGTATAAGCAAAAATTTTCTAAGAAATGATGAGTATAGACATAAATGGTTATTTGCATAAAAAATCTAAAGACCAATTTTATATGAGCCAATATGGACCCCCAATTAGAATAGGTCACCATTCAATTCCTGGTTTTGTATGTATTGCTTTTTAATTTTAATATTTTGTAAAATTCCTATAGGTCGTAACATCGAGTGAAACGACAAAAGTCGCAATCTATTGAGAAATAGCTATGTTAACGATATAAGTAAATATTATTCAGATTTCTGACTCACTACAATATTATTACATTCTACGATTATTATGTCGCTCAGCGGGCTATGGAAAGAGCTATGCTTGGTGTATCTGTAAGGGATCGAGTCCGGAACGAAGTAATTCGGCAGAGAACCAAAGTTACCGACATAGTTCTGATAATCGATATGACACTAGCACGAGACACAAGGGCTCAATACCGAAACCTGTTATATCAGCCAGTGGCGGATCCACGGGCCACCCCCTTCGGCGCTCGTAGATACGGGTCAGAAAGTAAATAGTCGTGTGGCATTATCTCGCACTTGACCGAACTTCTGCGTTCAGCAGTTAATGACCACCTCCTAATCTGAGAGCTGGATCCGCGCCTGATATCAGCCTCCTTGCCAAACAGCTATTTATAAAACAATATGTGTGTACTCCTCTACAGGTTGGCCGGAAAAAAGATGTCCAAAAAAAAAATTTTGGTCCCTCGTGTCGTGGGGTATCCGAATCACCCCCATGTATGTTCCGCGATTTTTAGTATTTTCGGAGATATTGATCATTTTAATCGGATTTTTTGTAATTTCTCCTTATGTCCATGTTATGAAAAACCCTTAAGTTCATGTATTATTTTAATATTTTTTCAGTGGTTTATTACATTGATAGAATAATTATGAAATTAGGATGTTTTTAAAACAACATGCCAGCTTTTTTTTCATGACAACTTTTTGTGTTATCACACAAAGTTTGTTTGTCCATACTAGGTGAAAAACAAACATGGGGTACAATTAGTACGGAGAAAGTAACTTTGTGTGATTACACAAAAAGTAGTCATGAAAGAAAACTGGCATGTAGTTTTAAAAACATCCTAAGTTCATAATTATTCTATCAATGTAAGAAACCACTGAAAAAATATTAAAATAATACATGAACTTAAGGGTTTTTCATAACATGGACATAAGGGAAAATTACAAAAAATCTGATTAAAATGATCAATATCACCGAAAATACTAAAAATCGCGGAACATACATGGGGGTGATTCGGATACCCCACGACACGAGGGACCTAAATTTTACTTTTGGACGTCAATGTTCCGGCCACCCCGTATAATTGATTACCTGACCATATCAAATTAGAAAAAACTAAGAACTTGTTTAAGAGGACCTTAACAAAATGGCTGTCAGTTTTTATAGTATTAAGGAATATTTGAATTAGCTTACTTAATATCCTATTTGACATGCATGAAAGGGCATTGGGTAAATTTGTTTGAAGAATATTGTCATTATTTTTTTCAGCGGCCACTGATGATTTTTACATAGTTATTTAGAGGACCTCTAATTACACATAGATATATATAATTTATGGCGTTAAATAATATCGGAGCGGAGATTTTAAAGATTTAAGTATTCAGTTTTTAGTACAAAAGTACGCCCAAGTATAAATATTTAAATATCTCGGCTCCGATGCACTTAAGAGTATTACAATACGCAACAAAATATGTTTATTTTTAATAATTCTATCATAATTTACCACTTTTACGAATGGCCGCTCACCTTGAAAATGTATGAATTTTACAAATGAAAACACTTTTACCCAAACCCCTTTGATACATTGTTAGTGATAAGATGATAATAGAATAAGGGAGTGATGGCATAATTCTATTAACTCGTATTTGCACACCCGCATGCAGGTTGAATATGCTCGAACCAAAACAGCCTTAAGATCTTTGCTTGTTACCGTATTCAGGCAAATAAAGAAATTTAGATCTTTTGATTTGCGAATTAGCAAGCTGAAATGGCAACGGGCTGGTCATATTTGCCGTAGAACTGATGGCCGATGGGGAAGACGAGGTCGAGGTCCGATAGATCAATATGTGTGACATTGCTTTCTATCGGTTTACATTCATCTGGCATAACTTTTTTTGGCATAATCATCATTTGGCAAACTCATCATTTGGCATAATCATCATTTGGCATAATCATCTTTTAGCATTCGGTCTTTTTTTCTGAAACCGTATACTTTTCAGGATTGCTGTAAAATAAACCTAACCTAACTTAATGGGTTCTATGCAATGATATTTTAAATTATACTTGAATCCCTCGCTGCACTCCGAACTCCGTTTTAATTCCCTCGCTTCGCTCAGGAATTAACTCTCAACACCCTCTCTACGCTCGGGAGTTAAATCTGGAGTCCCCCATTTGCTCAGGATTCAATATCGCGCCCGTGGCATAAAACAGTGCTTTATCCCCTCGGTGTATAATCTACTATTATATACAAGGAGCGAATTTGGAGGCGTTGCGTTGTTGATTTTAAGTAATGGTAGGTATTTTAATAACCGAGTTCAAAAAAGGAGGAGGTTATACGTTCCACTGTATGTATTTTTTTTTTTATGTATGTTCACCGATTACTCCGTCAATTGTCGACCGATTTCAAAATATTTTTTTTGGTTTGATAGAGTATACTTCCGAGGTGGTCCCATTGTCACCAAATCTGTATCTGATGAGGGGATCAGTGAGGAATTGAGGGAACTCCTCAAATATTGTAGGCAAACATATAGCGATTTTAGTATTTTTAGTCACAAGTCCAGCATTTGCATTCAGAAAGTATCATTTGGTGTAGTGGAACTGATGATGAAGACCACAGATGGCCACCGGAACTCCTCAATGGTACCGATTTCAAGGGTGGCGATAAGATATCTCGATTAAGATAGTTGAGCGACTACCTACAACGAATAATATTTACTTGTTCAAATATGACTATGACTTTCCCGCGGCGTTGCTTGCGGCGCGCTTGATATAAGTTAAAGTTTCATTTCAACTAAGAAGTGGGACTACGTAACAGCGTATTATGATCACTAAAAAGTATAAAATAAAATAAATGTTTAAAAAACAAAAAACCGCCTTCAAAAACGCAAAAAATAACTTCTTTAAAATTGTAGGCACCTAATAGGTTAGTCCAACTGAAGTCGGCGACCACAACATTTTCAACAAAAAGCCGACATCAGTTGGACTAACCTATTAGGTGCCTACAATTTTAAAGAAGTTATTTTTTGCGTTTTTGAAGGCGGTTTTTTGTTTTTTAAAACATTTATTAACAACTGTATAGTCCAGTCCATACTAACTGGTATGGACTGGACAGATTAGATAAAAAAAGTGTTTACTAAATAATATAAGTCAATTGGTGTGCACTATAATGTGTACTTTTTTCATTGATCCAGTCAAATCGTGTTTTTACTAGAAAAGTTTTGGGGTAGTTCTGATTTCTTCGATTCTATATGAACTTTGGGGTGCTGAATCCGAATCTGAGGTTTGCTAACAAAATTTCGTGACGCAACATTGACAAAATCGGAAAATAAGTGAAAAAATTCTGCTTTTTTATAGATTTTTGCTTAAGTCTCGGAAACTATTAACTTTATCTGTATTTTAATTATCTTTACTTACTTTGCCGATGTATGTACAATAGTTAATTAAGAATATGAATATTACACTTATGATTTGATCACCTGACCTTGATGATCAACGATGTCATCACCGATCACAAGGTGACCTTACAAATGATGTCACAAATGACTTCATACACCGCCTGCACTGTTTACCTCGTATCATCGTTGTATGTTGCTTATGATAAAACTGAGCCGATATGTTTATAACATGTAGGTTTAGCGAGGTAATTGTAAACTGAGATATTTTTAGGGTTACGTACAAAAAATGAAAAAAAACGGAACCCTTATAGGATCACTTTGTTGTCCGTCTGTCTCTCCAGGCGGGTGTTTGTATGTAAACGCTTTATTGTACAAACAAAAGAAATAACAATTATAAAGTAGACGAAAAATATCACAGGGGTGTTATGCCTGGGGTTCGGTCCCCAGTCCATTGGGATGAAGTCGGAAGTTGTATTTTTTTTTATGGCAAGGAGAAGACACGCGAGCACTCAGGCCACCTGATGGGAAGTGGGATCTGAGACCCATAGATATTTGAAATCTCAAGACTACAATCTCAAAACTGCAATCCTAAGACTTCAAATGCGTTGCCAACCCTGAGGACTAAGATGGAATGCTATGCTAGTAATTTCACCGGTTGTCTTATCCCCACACCGGAACACAGCAATGCGAACACTACTGCTTGGCGATGGGTTAATGGATAAGATGGTGGTAGCTATCCGGACGGACCCTGCACAAGGTCTGTCTATCAAGACCCTTTATCTACGCGTGGAGGTACCGAGTTTTAATTAAAACCATATACTCAGGTCTACAGCCGCTTGAAGCTGTGAAAAAAATCAAACTTCTAAGTTAACGTATAAAAAAGATACGGCCGTTTATGCCGCAAAAAATGTATATTTCGACACCCTCAAAGGAATCAAAATTTATAGGGTATTTTCCGTTGAGCTAGAACTATGAAATTTGGCAAGTAATAACGTCTTATACTACAAGTATAGGGAAAAATCAGAAAACCATACATTTTTAATTAAATCACAAAAAAACAGGGTCTTTATGCAAGGAACGGCGGCGGTGCACATTAATACATGATTATAAGTATTTTTTCATCACACTTGCACGTAAACAGTATCTAAACATACAGGTTAACTTGGCCGTAATGCCCCATATAAAACCCTCGAGCTTTCTTTTTGTCCTGAAACCCAAGGTCGATAAGTTTTTTTTTAAATATAATACGTGGACTCAAACTATCACAATACGTCAGGACCCCAATTCTTGTGCCATTCGATATGAAGTTTCATTCGAGATGAAATGTCAGTTGCATACAATTTTCTAAAAATCTCGCATATAAGCTATTGATCTCGACTGTCACTAGAATCGGACTCCTGAACACGTTTGACATTATCTGTGGTAAGTCATAGACAATGATGTAGTCTGCCGCTAATTTATAATTACTGATTATAAACTGTGTGATTCCAAAATAATAATTAAAAGGGTGTCATGTGCACAAATTAAAATTTATATATCAATAAAAAACGTGTCGTCGTCAGAAGAAATGGATAATGCGACTCCGCGGGACATCGCCAACGCGGCTAAAATTATTAGTGAGAATCGTAAGTTAAAAATATGATCTTTTGTCTGATTTCATTTCCTCGCAATTGTGATGAAAAACATTGTATGTTTCACGGGCGGTACGGGAATTACGAACCTCGACTCAGAAAGCCCTCAGTCTTCGAGTTCGGGCTTCTACTTCCTTACTTACCGCCCTTAATACACAATGTACTATTAAAAACCTTTGACAAATTCGGAGAGAATGTTTGTTTGCGTCATACGAGTATTAGTTAAGATAGTTTTCTCCCACATGCTCGAAAATGTTTACCTTACTGTCGTCAAATCAGCCCGCGAAGTTCTAAGTTCCAGGCCAAGGCAAAATTTAAAAAAAAACAAAGTTATTATTTACCAACGGCAGCGGCCGCGAAAAATGTATGAAATTTCATTACGTACCTGATTTACTTTTTAAAACCATGTTTGGACTAGGATAACTATCTCCAAACAGCCAAACACTCGTGCAATCAAAATTCTTCCTTGTATATTTTACTTTTTAAATGTCATAGACTAAAAAGTTAAGCCTTTTCAAACAGCATTTATAACGTATTTAAAAGTGTGTCAAATAGTTAGACTTTTTTTAAAAGAAATTGCGTTCATAAACAAAATAAATTGCGGAAATAACATAAACGCGTAATAAATGTTATAGTTTAAACTATATTTCATTCAAATTGAATTTATTACATTTAAATAATTTGTGATTTTATATAATGCTTTATTTCAGTGTCATACTAAATCGTACGTTTCTGTTCTTTTTTCAAGGAAATGTTGGGTCTGTGTTTAATATTATTAAAAATTGTGTTAAATTTCCTCACATCTTGGAGAAAACACAAGCCTCGACCTGGTAGGGCGGTTGCTGGACTCGTATATATCGCGGCCTCGACTGCGTCTCGGCCACGCTTACTCTACTCGTCCCGCAACGGCCTATTTCCCGGTCTGTGCAGTAATGTACTATTCACAACGAGCCGCCGCCGCTCCGCAGAGCCCCTCACTGCGCCCCCACAAGTTGGGTGTACGGGATTTTTTTCATGGGCCTTTCGATTTTATACGCAATAGAGAGCACTTTTGTAAAACAATATGGACATGGACGGAAAGTGTTTTCATATGGTTTTTTTACTCCTAGGAGTTAAAAAGAGGCATTTTCCGTCCATGTGTTTCAATCGGAAACCCGTTATTTCCGAGCATATTTGAGAAAAGAGATTTTTCAGGATCGTAGCAGGTGGAAAGAAGTGGTCTCTGCCTACCCCTCTGGGAAACCGGCGTGATTTAATGTATGTATGTAATAAATAAAATAAATATCAGGGGACAGTGTCACACCAATTGACCTAGTCCCGAACTAAGCTCTAGGCTTGTACTATGGGTACTAGACAACGAGATACATCCTTATGTAGAAAAATATATACTAAATTCATAGAAAACATCCATGACTCGGGAACAAATATTAGCGCTCATCACACATATAGGTATCTGCCCTTATCGGGATTTTAACCCACCGCTAGCTTCGTAGGCAGGGTCACTACCAACTAGGCTAACGCGTCGTCGTGGTTTGTACGTTGTGGTTTAAAATAAACACCAAGTATTTGCTCCATCTCACGTTCTTCGCGCGGACGCTACTAAAGCCATGTTTGATTCTTGTGTGGGCGTGGCATCATATACTTATGTGGCATCTTAAGATAGTATTTTATTTACATTTTTACATTTTAAATTAGCTTGCCGCGTGTATTAGAAGATCACAATAAAACAAGTCGATGTACAAGTATTAACTCTAAGTAATTACTTCTTTACCACGATGAATGATTCGTTTTCGATTAATTTTTAATACCACCTTTCCTTATGTACCTCTCTTCACATTTCCCTTTTTTCTATCCATCTGCCGGGCCTTCCCGTGTTACCAGCCCAACCCTCTGATCTTCCCAAAAGTTGTTCAAAATAAAATATTTCTACTTACCTACACTATTGTTTTATCTACAGGCACGGGAGACAAGTAATACGTCCGAGCATTGATTTCACACTGTTTAATGGTTTAGAATGGCGGTGGACGCAGCCACCGTAATGCTATACCTACATACCTATGCACATATATAACATCTTCCCCCCATTAACCCATTTTAGAAAAACTGCTTATAATCTACTTTAGGCCTATTTCGGCGGAATTTCGGTGATCGAGCGAGATCCAGAGCTACTAGACTTGGTGATGTGTCTTCTTGTGGCGTGAGAGGGTTGGCGTTGTCAGCTGCGGCGCCGGGCGAGCTGGTGGGCGTCGCGAACGCCGTGTCGTTGGCACTCTCGCCGCGCGGCGATTGGTAAATGCTAATGCTAACATGTGTCTGTCTGTATGTTCGTATATCCGCTAACTCCTAAACCACGCATCGGATTCTCTAACACCCGTACATAACGCGTAGGGATAAGTCCGCCTTTGTACATATTTTTATATTAATTGTATTTTTCTGGTTTTTCTTTTGTACAATAAAGTGCTAAAACATACATACATAATCCAGAATTTGTTATACATACAAGCCTTCGACAACGGCATTAAAATCCGTTGCGTCGTTTCGAAGATCTAAGCGAACATACGGAGGGACAGACGGCGAGCAGCGACTTACGTCCGCGTAGAAGTCGTTTATGGGATAAAACTAACACATGTTTACTCAGTTTTACTCAGTTTTCATATTAAAAAATGTATTTAATTTATTTCTTATTATCTTACTTGTTAATCTACTACTATTTATTATATTCTTTAATTAAACACTGTCTCTTCGTTCGTGTGTCACGTTGGCGCCACTGAAACCCAGCGTCGCGGTTTATGCTGTGACATAGTGCTGAGTGGTGTCAATTTCGACGTCACAGAATCACCCATGGCAACATTATTCTTCCCTTCTATATTGTTTTTGTTTTTATTTTTGTGTTGCCATCCTTTTTTTTTTAATGATGTTTTTCTCTGTGTTCGTCGAATAAATGTTTCTATTTCTATTTACATGTCCTATTCCAGGACTTAACCTATATGTGTGCCTAGTTTCATCCCGATTCGTTCAGTAGCTGAAGCGTGATTGAGTAACAAACATACAAACTTTCTCATCTATACTACTTAATATTATAAAGCTGAAGAGTTTGTTTGTTTGCTTGAACGCGCTAATCTCAGGAACTACTGGTCCGATTTGAAAAACTCTTTCAGTGTTAGATAGCCCATTTATCGAGGAAGGCTATATCATCACGCTAAGACCAATAGGAGCGGAGCACCAATGAAGAATGTTTCAAAATCGTTTTTTTTTCTTCTAAGAGCTTCCGCTGCGTGCGCTGCATAAACGGTTAGTTTCGCAAAAATCAAGTATTCATCAGAATTGTTCCCCTTTAAAAGTTCTAAAAAAATGTCCGCGACAGTATCTTTTAAGGTTGGCTCACTATAACCCTTTTTATGCGAACCAAAGGGGTTTGGGTAAAAGTGTTGTCAATTGTAAAATTCATACATTTTCAAGGTGAGCGGCCATTCGTAAAAGTGGTAAATTACGATAGAATTATTAAAAATAAACATATTTTGTTATGTAATGTAATTCTCTAAAGTGCATCGGAGCCGAGATATTTAAATATTCATACTTGGGCGTACTTTTGTACTAAAAACTGAATACTTAAATCTTTAAAATCTCCGCTCCGATATTATTTAATGCCATAAATTATATATATCTATGTGTATTTATAGGTCCTCTAAATAACTATGTAAAAATAATCGGTGGCCGCTGAAAAAAAAAATGACAATATTCTTCAAACTTTACCCAATGCCCTTTGTTCTATAATAATGCATTATTTGCGAAGGTGAAAAAATCGTGATGTAGGTACCTAAAGTAGCTCCTTAACGTACGTATTATTTAACAATATTTTCACCTTCTACGTAAACAAAGTCACGGGTTAAATTTAACGTTAGCCCAAAGTAACTATCCCACGCAGACGAAGGTGATGCATATATGCATCCTACTATATGCAGCATCACAGTCTTACTTCTAACATTAAGTAGACCTTGTGAGCTAAAATAAAATCATTATTATTGTTATCTAACAAAGGCGCGGGCAGAAGCTAGTTTAATTAGGCCGCATTTCACCAAACTGGAATAAGACTTACTCGGAGATTAGTCTATACCAATTCGCTAGTGGTTTATTTTGATTCGTTATTCATAAATTCATAATCAAAGCAACAATATGCACGAAGAATGCACTTTCTTTGTCACTTATCAACCGTTGACCCTAGTATTTGCGTTACAATTTATTGGTTCTCTTATCTGTTTACACTTTAATGGAATACTTCATTGATCGACTTGCAACTGCTGTATTTACTGTTATAAATCTAAAACGGCGGGACTGGCGTAAAATCTTTAAACCTAATTTTAAAGGTATTCAGGGTGACTGCGGAGTCGTGATTCTAACTTAATTTTCCCAACTCAGTACATGATTTCTATTATTTAGTATAGTGGTTTGAGAAACAATTAAAGTTTACCATTTTACTAAAATAAATAAATAAATAAATATCAGTGGGACAATGTACACCAATTGACCTAGCCCCAAAGTAAGCTCTAGGCTTGTAAATATTATGGGTACTAGACAACGATATTAATACTTATTTAAAGAAATATATACTTAAATACTCGGGAACAAATATTCACACTCATCACACAAATATCTGCCCTTACCGGGATTTAAATCCAGGACCGCTAGCTTCGTAGTCAGGATCACTAAATCACTACCAACTAGGCCAACGCGTCGTCATTATATTATATTATATTTCCCTAATCTAAAATTAAGGTCACCTAACATTTTCATGTTAAAACCAAAACGCCTCGCGAGGAATAGAGAGGTAGTTGGAGAGGCACCATAAGAAGAAGCTCTAGCCAGTTCTGGATTGGCTTCAGCCATAGTTTCAGTCTTCTGTAAGTCAGGATTTGTAGAGAATAGGATAGTTTACATTAATATCAGCCTTAGGAACTTCAGGAGAGATCCGGAAAGAGGATTAGACGGAGTAGGAATCAGGACCTGTGGAGGAGATAGAGAGGTTAGTAATAGTGGGAGAAAGCTGTGACATACACACAGATGGACATGTTAGTTTAGTTATTATCGATTTGAAAGCTTACAACAATGTAGTGTTAAGAAATCTATTGTTATTTTACTGGAATCAAATGACACCGCATATGTTGATATCTGTCAAGCCGTTTAGAGTGCAGAGCATGCCCAGAAATAAACATAGATACATATGAAAAAAAAAAATGCTCAAACATAACCCTCGTTTGGGCAGTCGTAAATAAATAAAAATAAATAAATAAATATATTATAAATGTGAAAATAAAACATTTTGTCTGTCCATCAGTAACACTTTAATTGCTAAACTGCTGAACTGGTTTTGATGATATTTGGTATGGAGATAGCCTTAGCTCTGAGAAAGAGATAGTCTTTTAAATGTGTTAAACAATTTGTACACAGACAGAGTCACGGGCAACAACAAGTGGATAATGATTAACAGTCAGGTTAATTAAGTATGTCAATGTGTTTAACCAAGTTGAATTGGCAATGACTCTACCAAGCTGGCAGCCCCGGATCTAGGGGGGGGCAACTGGGGTACCCTGCCCCGGGCGGCAGTTTCAAAGGGCGCCAAATGCATATGTTTAAAGGAAACAACTTGTTTCATAACCCTGGACCTGGTGGAAAGGGGGTGCTACTGTCAAGTTCTGACCCGGTTCAGAAAAAACTTAGATCCGGGGCTGCAAGCTGGCAGTCCAGGGTTCGATTCCCAGTATGGGCAAATATTTCTTGTGATGAGACTGAAAGTTTTGCTCGGAGTCTTGGATGTTTTCTAGATATTTGAGTGTATATTTCTTTATAAAAGTATGTTTATCATTGTATAGTACAAGCCTAAGGGGCCTAATATGGCTGCGTTTATCCCATAACAAAATGTGGATAAAACATCGGTCACTTTTTGACACGTATATAAGTACAAGAATGATAGATGCTTTATCGACATTTTGTCACGCAAACGCAAAAATTCTAGGCCCGCAGAGCTATCTGTGGGAGGGACTAGGTCAATTTGTGTTTGATTGTGCCTTAATATTTATTTATTAAGTTTGTTATGGCCAAATAAGTTGTTATCTATTTATAAATTTTAATTGACAACACTTACAGTTAACATAGTTATTTAGTACACATTAACATAGTAGTTTTTAAAAGAGTCATACCTATAGTTTTTAAAAGAAATGCCAAATATTTAGAGAATGTTCCTAATAATCCATGTTTCATAATACATATTTAATGGTTTAAAACATTACAAAAATATGCTGAATCATGTAATTACAACCAAAGTATTGCAACATTGATCAAACTGGTTTTTCTGTCATTTTACGGTAATTTGCACAAAAATGATGACTTGGAACTTAAACTGTCCGTTTAACTTGCATACTAATACTAGGTCAAAACCTTTAACACTTAAAGCTAGCTTACAAATAGCCTCCGTGAAACTGTTACGTGATGTCTGTAATTTCTAATTTGGTGTTAAAGAAAAACTGTTTTGCAAATCAATATTGGGTTACATTTTGAAGTTAGTGGCACGTTAGATGTAGTTATGTGACTAATGGCTGCACTCAGTCAGTTAAAGCCCGTTGTTTGATCAGTAGTTAACTCTCAACTAATTGTTAGTTTAGGATTAGGAACTTAAAAAAATGTAAACAACCCCAACCATGTGACATTGTTAAACAGCCAATCAAAACTGTTCTATCACACTTTGACGTATCAGTGTTCTGCTTCTATTGGCCAACGAACTATATCACGTGGTTTTTTTGTTTACATGTTTTTAAGTACCTAAACCAATGGAGTTTAGGCAAAGTCAATTGTATGATTTTATTTTAAATGTAGTCAGTTTACACAATTTGACATCCTTACTTATAAAGGTGAAGAGATTGCTAGGTAATGCTTAGTAGCAAAAAGACCACCTGTTGAATTACAATATTTTGCAATTGTATTTTTGAACCTCGTGTGGTTGCCGAGTTAGAATAGTGCCACTCCATGTCTTCCCGTGGATGTCGTAAGAGACGACTAAGGGAATAAAGGCTTGCAGTACTGTTAGGCGATGGGCTTGCAACCTGTCACTAATACGCTGGTAAACATCTTAGCCTAATTGTGCGAATTGTGGTTATAGAATTATCAACAAGTTTTTAGAGATGTTTGTAATTCTGTAGCTCTGCCTACCCCACTCTGGGAACGAAGGCGTGAGATTATGTATGTATGTATGTATTTTTGAATGTTTAGTATTTGTGGTGTTTGATACGGTATTGTTTTATATTAAAAATTTATAAGCATACTCATGATTTAACCGTAAGGCCCAGTGTGCAATAGAATGTAAGTGATCAAGGCAATTTAATTTGAACTGTGTTGCAATGGTAATAAGGTTTATTTTCCTATCTTGATAAACTGAAAATGTCATCATCGAACAAACGTAATTGAACTTTATTGCCTTGACGGTAGATTCAAAGTCCCACTTACAGAAAACTCCCTGTTTGTAGTATGGTGGGCCTTACGAGGTTAAGTTTCATCTTTAGGTGGTATTAAAATAAATGCAGAGGCAGAAGTAATGTAGCTTGGGTCTAAATGGATATGATAAAGTTAGACGATTAAATGATTAATAAAATTCTTTATAGTTGTTTTGATATAAAAGAAACACTATTAGAGAGTTTTTAAAGGTTTTTAGTTTCGTAACATTAGGTTCAAACGCTCAAAAGAATTATTCAATACAGCTACGGATGATTTTGTTTAAATAAACTAAAATTAAAAACTTTGTTTTACTTTGTGAACTTAAACAGAACTTCAGAGACTGTTTAAGTCTAAAGCAAAGAAGTTCCAAGAAACGAAATTTAATTAATCACTTAAATGTTCCTCGCGTTCTGTGCCCGTTCTTACCAATACTTAGTAAGTTAACATCGGTAACACAATACGCCTGGTCTACCTACTTTCATTCGCCAATACGCTCTCATTACGAACTTAACTACGTCCTAAAGTACTATAGATTGTTAATAAAGCGCGTACAAACCTGGGACCGTTGCAAAATTCTCTCCCTTCAAGTAAATATCCAAGACGTACGCAAAAATCCACTAAAAAAATTGCCACTTCCACAGAACTTTTAACTTTCGTAAACACAATTGTACACTGTAAAACCACACTTATATAACTAAAAAGGCACTTGGTTGTTATTGATTAAGGCACTCTTCACGCGGTTTGCGATTAATCGCTTTTTTTATTAGATTAGCGAGCGGCGTGCAAAGAGTTGGGAAGTTTGTGTCGTGGTTTGACAGCGCACCGTGCGTCCAGTGAAGTTGTCCGGATTGGACAGGTGTGTTTGACGTTTTAGGATTGGGGAGACAGTTTTACGAGACCGAAATGTTACAAATTTTAATTTGGTATCCTGGGTTAACCTTATACTACAATCATATTTTAATATTACCATAATTATAATGCTTTATAGAATGCTTTTAGAGAGACGAAAACATTTGTCATTTGCTACATAAAAAAATATTGCGTTGGCAAAGTGCAGCCGTAAAAAATGCAAGGTCTTAATTCACTCTCCAAGATTGAAAGACTGACCAATGGAAAATAAATAGTAAGTAATAGTAGACAAATGAGTGACCTATCCATTGTTTTCTGACAACCGTTATTTTGCACCCGTTTTCGCCTTAAACGAAGACAAAGTTAGACATTTACATACATACATACACATACTTCCTTATACAAGTATTTAAATACTTAATAGGAGATCCCAACCTTTTTGTGATGTGCACTCCTATTGCTGAACCAAATAAACTTTTTTTTTTTTTACATACATACATACATTCACGCCTTCATTCCCAGAGTGGGGTAGGCAGAGCTACAGAATTACCAACAACTCTAAAAACATGTTAATTATGTAACCACATTTTGCACAAACCCGCTAAGATGTTTACCAGTGTATATAAGTGACAGGTCGCAAGCCCATCGCCTAACAATACTACAAGTCTTTATTCCCTTAGTTGCGTCTCGCCTCTTACGATTTCCACGGGAAAACTTGCAGCGGCACTATTCCAAGCACAGACCTTAATGTGATTCCAAGCCAGCAACCACACGGCTAGAAATTTATAAGTATTAATAACAAGAATTTGAATATTAAGACATTTTTTTACTGTACATGTATGTGAGAAATCTAATGTGAAAAAAAAATGGTAACATCCTAATCTATAATTGAAATTTGCAAAGTATAACACTAAGTTCAATTTATGTTATTGACTTATGACGTTACTAACGTAATATATGTAACGTCACGATAGTTACACATGCAACTGCATGCTCTTAATAAAAATAAATCATAAATAGTTTTAAAATATTATTTTTTATAATTGTTTCAATTCTGACAGCTGCCATTTCTAAGTCTCCTCAAACCGTCCACCTGTCACGCACCACACATCCAATTCGGACCGGCCGGCCAATCACTGCATTCCAAACATACTTTTCCCGCCGCAAGAAACCGGTCCGACACGCCTTCCACTCCTCGCTCCATTTACCGTTCCATTCACTGCACAATACTTTTTACGTACTCCATCGCTGTCTTTGCTTGATAACAGTAACTGGTAGTATCAAATTCACGCAGCAATGGTTTAGGCTTAAGCGATATGTTGGAATTTGAAATGTATTTTAAGTGTAAATTGGTGCGTGACCTAGAGACGTAGAAATGCAGAATAAATTTCGCTGTATGAAGTGTGGATAATTTTTGTAATATTTAACGAGTCATTTAGCTCAAGTTCGGAGTAATTATGTAATTACTTAGTTTAGTTTTTGCCTTTTGCACAGTTTATTGCAATTTAAAAACGAAGGTGATGTCATCAAGCCTAAATACCAATAGGTACATGTGCTACGGTATTATGGGAAAGATTTGGGGACTTACATATAAATAATGATTGGTTGATGAGTTTGACGTAATTAAAAACTATAAATTTGGTTTTCTCGTAATAGCCGGGAAGCGATCGCTGTAAATAGAAACCAATTTTATTAAAAAAGTTTGCTCTTTAAAGATTTAGCTAGGTAGATTATTCCTACAGTTGGTCTCGCAAAAAGAGCGGAAAAAATTAGGCCGCTGATGACGGGTTTTTTTTATGGCAACCAGTGACAGACGAGAGAAGCCACCTGTGGCCCGTTTCACGAAGCTACATGTTACAAATTATAAGCGGAACTCTCTTTCTAGCAAAAGGAGTTAGAAAGAGACTTCCGCTTGGAATTTGTAACTTGTAGCTTCGTGAAACGGGCCACTGGGGCACGTTTTATAAAGCTACAAGTTACAATTTTACAGGTCTAAACTGGCAGCACTGCTCAAATAGCTGGTCGTAATTGGTCGAGGTTGTGTAAAATGGAAACTTGTAACCTGTAAATTGTAATTTGTAGCTTTATAAAACAGGCCCCTGATAGTAAGTGGGCTCTGAAACCCATAAACATTTGCTTTCTTAAGACTACAATCTCAAGACTGTAATCCTAAGGCTGCAATTGCTTTACCAACCCTGAGGACTATACTCTTTTTCACCTAAGATGTGTCCTGTGACAGCTCATATAAACACTTATTACACTTGTTTCTTTAACTTTACATAAATACTACACTGGCACACACCTAGCGACGCCGTTCAGGAACTTAAATAATTAATCGCCTATTTTTAAGTACCTCGCATGCGAGTATAGTAAGTGGTTGAAAATACGAAATACGGCTGTCGCAGGAATCTTACTTGTCATCTTAGTTGAAACAGAGTTTAGTCTGTAGGTTAAAAACGTCGTCAATAAAAGACAATTCGATTTCAAATATTGATTTATTACTATCTTTGGTATAATTTAAAAATAATTTGTAAATAAGAATATGCCATATGCGTAAAACAGTCGATTGGTAAGGTTAAACTTTAAACTTAAGGATTAAAATGCAATAGCATTTGATTTCGAGTTAAGTACTTATAGTTTTAGAAAGAAGTCAACACTCAACTTTTGCAATAGAATTTATAACCTACTTAGAGGTAACCTGCGACCACCTAGAATTCGATTTTAGGGTGCTGTACCAAAATGGTAAGAAAGGAACCCTTATGGTGAGACTTCGTTGTCTGTCTGTCTGTCTGTATGTCACAGCTGGTTTTTTCAACAACTACAAATGCTATAAACTTGAAATTTGGTATCGTTGTATAAATTGCTTGCCCGAATCTGTGTTTAGTTTAAAAAAAAAAAATTTTTTTTTATAAATAATTGAAAAGCGGTCTAGAATGGGGGGTTGAAAAATGAAAGTGACTATAGCAGGTACCCTAGGGGTACTCCCAGCCTCCAAATTTCAAGTCCCTAGGTCTAGCGGTTTAGCGTGTGCGTTGTTTTTCAGCCAGTCACGAAATAATTTGAGGTTATAAATTATATTATATGACATCTGTCAAGAATTCGGGATTGACTTCTTCCTTTATAGTTAATTTATAACCAATATACACTCTTAACACTTAAAGTAAAAAATATATTTCTAATAATAAAATATATGTTAATACGGTGAATGGTGGAAATATTCTAAGAGATTTGTGAAGCTTAAAATTTCCATACAACATGCGATATGAACCTCATCCAATTTTAATGATTTTTGAATATGTTGTAGATATTATAATAAACTAGGTCTGTACGTTTTCCTTTCCAAGAAATTATTGAAGTGATAACTTCTTATGGGAGGGTAAACCGCTTCGTTACGTAACGCGTTACGGCGCCAGCATAGAGGCAGGAAAGCATAGAGGGAGTATAAATACAGCTAATAGAATAGTACTCTTCGCACCTGTTACAAATGCCCTTCGTTAAAGAGACGTCGATATATGACCTCTTTCAACAGTGTACCACTTTTTAGGTTTGTTAGTGTGTGTCACTCTGCATTAGTGTGCGTAAGTTGAACAATTTCAATATTAAATAGTTCAACTTAGATTAGTTTAAGTTATAACTTCTGTCGGGCGTCCCGAGTCGCACACGTTTTTAGGGTTCCGTAGCCAAATGGCAAAAAACGGAACCCTTATAGATTCGTCATGTCTGTCCGTCTGTCCGTCCGTATGTCACAGCCACTTTATTCCGTAACTATAAGAGCTATACTGTGGAAACTTGGTAAGTAGATGTATTCGGTGAACCGCATTAAGATTTTCATACAAAAATAGAAAAAAAACAATAAATTTTTGGGGTTCCCCATACTTAGAACTGAAACTCAAAAATTTTTTTTTCATCAAACTCATACGTGTGGGGTATCTATGGATAGGTATTCAAAAATGATATTGAGGTTTCTATTATAATTTTTTTCTAAACTGAATAGTTTGCGCGAGAGACGCTTCCAAAGTGGAAAAATGTGTGTCCCCCCCCCCCGTAACTTCTAAAATAAGGGAATGATAAATGTAAAAATAATATATGATGTACATTACCATGCAAACTTCCACCGAAAATTGGTTTGAACGAGATCTAATAATTAGTTTTTTTTTAATACGTTATAAATCGTAAACCGCATTTTACCTTTCACGGAACCCTTCATGGGCGAGTCCGACTCGCACTTGGCCGCTTTTTTTTTTGGACAGAAACAAGAAAAAAAGATGGAAACGTAAAAACCTAGTTTTTTATAGTAACTACAACAGATTCATAAATCGTGAAAATTACTTTATGTAGGGGGTGAGAAGCGTCCGGAGCTAAAATTGTATGGATTTTTTTGACAGCTACGCGATTTAAGTCGCTTCACAATCTACTTAAGCAACTGTCAAATTATACTACTTTAAAAAAGTCGTATCTGATATTTCGAGATGTATGAGTTTGAACTTAATTCTCTTCACGTTTAAGTTTAAAATCGTACGACACGAAATATGAGATACGAGGTTATTTCAAAGCCATGACGATATTTAGATATTTTTTTAGCCATTTTATACTTTATATGTGTTTGATTACGAGTGTACAATTTAAAATAATATTTATAATATATCCATCCATTAAATAACTCTTAAAACGTATAATTACTAAATGTTCACTTCACATCGTTCTCTCCCTCACTCACAGCAAAAAATCGTATTCAAACTGAACAAAACCATCATTATTTGACCCCCTGTAGTACAGAAACAGCTTTAAAAAAAGTACGTATACTGGTTAATATATAGCACCTTCAAAACAATAGTGACGTAACTGAGAAATTTTAGTTTTCGAGTTAGGTCTCTATAATAATAAAATTATGACTTGAAGTTTAAAAGCAGAAATTTTGAATTAGGTCACTGTTGTTCTGAAGGTGCGATATTTTGATCTCTGATCTTACAGAAGTACTATTGATTATTGATTCGCGGGTCAAATAATCATTGACAAATTATTTCACTTTACTTATATCTAGTAAAGATAATAAAATAAAACACAAACCAACACACAACCTTACGCAATAATCACAAAACATTACAAAAAATATTACGTATACAAAATATTTGACGTCCAAATCAAAAGGGCTCTTATCACGGCAGGCGGTTACGCCGTTCTTATAACTGTTACCTTATTATTTGTATAGTTACAAGAATTAGAATAGCGTTACCGCCAACCGCCATAAGGGTACTTTTCTTTTGGAAGGCCATATATAATTAAAAATCCCTTTGTATCCCATTAGCAACTTATTTCATAACCATTTACAAATTGGGAACAAAATTTCCGTAACCAATTTCGAAATCAGAAAGAATTTCAAGAAACGTCTCTCGGAGTCGGTTTTTAAATGGAAATATTTACCTACTCAAATGGGAATGTCCTGAAATCGGTAGTCTTTCTTTTAGGCAATGTACTGTAAGCGGGTACGTATAATAATATATAAAGTTTAAAATATATAATGGGTCATATCTCATAATCAGTGATCGGAAATAGGTGAGCTAATTTGCCTAAACTTGATGCATGTTCATTCAATAATGTATTCCCATCTCTCTCACGCATGAATGAATATGCGTCAAGTTTAGGCAAATTAGCTCTACCTATTCCGATCTCTGATCATAATACATAATGGTTCATATAATATAATGGTGTTTTTTCTGAAACCGTAAACTTTTATTTATTTATTTATTTATTTATTCTTTATTGCACAAAAAAACTAATTAGAGTACAAAACGTGAACTTAATGCCTAATGGCATTCTCTACCAGCTGACCTTTGGGCAAATCAGAAATTTTTGGTAGGCTAGTAGGTAACTTTGAACTTTGAACTTTTCGGGATTGTTATAAAATAAAACAAAACTAACCTAAATAATACAATGACCTTTTAAAGAATCCTGAAAAGTTTACAGCTTCAGAAATAAAACCTTTATATATTATGATCCATGAATCATGACCCATTTCCGTAAAACGGGGTAAATATGGACACAACCTAAAATAAGTCATAACTTGTTACAAATAAGACCAAATATTAAATGGACATAACGTTACGTCTATTGGAAGTAATTTCAATCTTATTATTAGTAATATAAGCTTCATTTTAGGTTGTGTCCCTATTTACCCCTTGATTCCTATCTACCCCGTTTTACGGTATGTATTTTGAATTTTATATATTATGATACGTACCCCTTGCATTATGTTTGTCCGTCGCTCTCACTGCGACTATTTCTCGCTGTGTTACACATTGAAACAATTTACTAACTCTACGAGTTACAAAATATTTTAGTTACAAAATATTAATGATAAATTAAATTTTTTGTAACCAACAAAAAATTTTTTTTTGGACTGTCATTGCTTCTTATTTAGTTTACGTTAAACAGACATTGTTCCACCTTCCGACTCCATCATCAGATCAGCACTGGCCTGTTGTTTGATCAGTAGTTAAACTAACTAATTGTTAAAATTCGAAAAAGAAATGGAAAATTTGACACATTTCCTTGAGATTTTAACCATTAGTAACGTTTTTTGACTATTAGTTAATTTAACTACCGATCAAACAACAAGCCATTAGCCACCATAACATTGGATTGTCATCAGGTTTGCTGACAAACATATAAAGTTAAAAAAAACTTGTTAAATATTCCCATTTCCAATCTAATATTAATAAAAAAACTGAAACTAAGCTACAAAAGGGCATTCGGTAGGTTTGCATGAAGAATATTGTCATATTTTTTTTAGCGGTCACGGATTATTTTTACATAGTTAAATAAATCGCGTTTAATAATATCGCAGCCGAGATATTGAAACTACGCCCTGGTAAAAATATTCAAATATCTCGACTCCGATGCTCTTAAGACACACACATTACATAACAAATAGTAGTTTATGTGGCTGGTGCATAAGATCACACGAGTGTTTTAATGCCTAATTATGTATAGCCGCATACATAACTTTATCTACATGCATATCATAAGTTTTCTATAATATGTTCAGATATGGCCTGTATTTTTATCAAGTTAGTGTTACTGTTAACTTGTTTGTAGTACCAAAGCTTAAATAAAAATAATAATAATAAAAAAACTTTATTTATAATGTACAGATATGGCTTGCATTTTCAAGTTAGTGGTACAGTATTACCGATACTTTTATGTTTAGGTACCGACACTTTAATGTAAACATTAAGATGCAACCACAGATACAGGTTTCTTAATATAGGCGATTTGCTTATCGCTTCTGAACATATTGTAGGGAAGTTATGACATGGATGTAGATAAACATTTTGTATAATTTCATTTAACTAACCACGAAAAGCATAATGAACGTTTAGCATAAAAACCAATTGTATAATTTCAATAAATATTTATCTACATCCATATATATGCAAGCCGCATCTGTACCTACATTGTAAATAAAGTTTGCTTTTTTTTAAGCTTTGGTACTACAAACAAGTTAACAGTAACACTAACTTAATAAAAATACAGGCCATATCTGAACATATTATAGAAAACTTATGATATGCATGTAGATAAAGTTATGTATGCGGCTATACATAATTAGGCATTAAAACACTCGTGTGATCTTATTATGCACCAGCCACATAAACTACCTTTATATTGCATGGAACAATCATAATTTACCACTATTACGAATGGCCGCTCACCTTAAAAATGTACTTTTACAAATGACAACTTTTACCCAAATCTTTTAGTTGATATTTGCAATGTAAATAAGATACTTATTAAGTATACTAATGTCATAAAATTTTGTTCGTATATCACTTGATGTCCAAATTTCATATTTAAATCTAATAAAATGCATAGAGACACAGCTGAGTACAATTTAAAAAAAACTGACGCACAAACTACACTTAAAATTTATTCGAAACTGCCTATATTTGGGTATGATAAGGCATTGACATAAATACGGGATCCTTTTTGTCACCCATAAACTAATAATAGCGAATTTTGAAAGACAGAAATTGACTTCCACATTATTCAAGCTCATAGTATCGATAGACATAAAAGTTTAAAAGCATAACTCTTTATAATTCTAACGTTAATGATCCATAATATTCACTATTATAAATTTGACATCTATAATTTTTAAAGGCATAATTGGTAATTATTCAGAAATATTTTAGGGCATATATTTTTACAGTATGAATCTGGGAAGAGGGCGACCAAAGCGAACGTTCCACGATCAGATCGGGGACGTATTAAGAAAGGGCCAGGTCAGGAGACTCAGTAGTACATGGTAGTACCCTAAGCCGACGCACGTGTATGAAGAGACTTACGAGTGTGGAGGAAGCGAGGGAAGTTTGTCTGGATCGAAGCAAGTGGAAGGAAGTGGTCTCTCCCTACCCCTACGGGAAAGAGGCGTGATTTTTTGGAAGTGTATGTATATATTCTTAAATCATAATTGTTTTTAAATCCATTGCCTAAAGTTTCATTGAAGTGAGCGAGCTCTACGAGCGAACTAGTCTGTTCAGTGCAAAACCGACTCAGAGGGCTCAGACAAGATGCACTACGCTAACTAACGTTTCTATTCGATTCGTTTTTAAACCAATCGCGTCACTGGAAGATGACGTGATACGAAAAGTCACGTGGTCTACCAGTGACGCGATTGGTTTAAAAACGAATCGAATAGAAACGTTAGTTAGCGTAGTGCATCTTGTCTGAGCCCTCTGTTAGGTTAGGTTCAGAAGGTACGCTATGCTCCCTTAGCCCTCGATGTTATTTTTTTTTTACATGCCCACAAAAAGATTACTGCTATAACATCCTAGCAAACGTTAGGTATTTAAATTGTATGTATAACAACTTTAGTCCTTATAATTGCTATGATTACTATTAAGTTTAACAATACATTACGACATTAAAAGTTATTTTTATGAATTTCAACAAATATCGGAAAATTGGAACTGCAAATTATACTTTCTAATATTACTTATTTCTTTCAACATTCTGACTAACATTAATAATGATGAAAACGTGATGGACTGTAAAAAAAAAACTTTTTTATATAGCGAACAATTATAGACCCTATGAATACCGATATACATATATAACGTGTTCATTATTGCTTGTCTAATATAGTAAACCACTTTCTACCCTCAAAATGAACCTTCTTTGGCTAAAACAGCTTTTTTATCGTAAATAAAGTAAACTGAGTAAATAATTTGGACATCATCTTGCTTTATTTTATTTGCAATAGCTGTTTTAGCAAAAAAGGTTAATTTTGAGGTTAGAAAGTTGTTTACTATATTAGATAAGTAAGAATGAACATAGTATACATACATATACACAAATATACATACATATCCTAGCTGGTTAAAAAACAAAAGTCTGTAGATAGTGAGTATGTAATGTCTAGATTTTTGTAACTAGGTACCTTAAAATTATTTCTAGCAATTAACATCTATTAAATACTCCTGAATAAAAAGCAGTTTTTTTTAAGACGGCCTACGGACGGACGTGTCCACCTATAGGTTACTGGAATAATTCGTTACGGGGACTAAGTCTCCTTTGCTAATTTGCTATAGTATAATTAATTGGGGAATCCTATATTATTATTAAAAATGAGATTCCTATGTTAGTATTAACAATACTTAATTCAATTTGTAACGTTAGGTGTCTACATGCTTGGCAAAAAAAACCGAGGGCGTTGATAGGAGAAAATGGCAACACGATATATTTTTTTGCCCTAAAACTGTTTTTTTAATGCAGGAGGTTGGCAAACGAGCACAAATGCGATCTGATAAATAAGTTGACTACTTAAACAAACTTTATAATACCCAGAGCCCGGAATTTTCGTAGCACTTTTGAGCTGTCATTGGGACTTCTCGTCTATCGACTTCCGATATACAATATGTATATCGATAAATACAGAATACAATATTTAAAATACGATTACGAGTAGAAGTAAACAACAGGCAGTCTTATCGCGAATGAGCGATCTCTTCGAGATAACCTTTAAATGCCAAATTTCGGAAAGTATAAATAGGAATTAAAATAATATTTTATTGTTTTAAATAAAATAAAAAATGGATTCCGTATGCCTTTTAAACATTTTTCGATAGAAATTGAAACAAGAACTGCTATCGATAAGTTTGCATTGCAAATCCCTATTTCATATTTTCAAGTACTCAAAAGTTATCTGAAAGACATCGCTCTTTAGCGATAAGACCACCCGTTGTTTACCTCTACTTTTAAACTTCTTTAATATATTGTATTCTATTATGTATCGATGAAATATGTATATAAAGTCGATAGATAAGAAGTCCCTATGACAGCTCAAAAATGCTACGAAAATTCCGAACTCGTATATAATACCCAAGTGCTGTTTGGATAATGTCGTCAACAATGTTGGTTATCACTTTGGCTGGCAGGCATTCGAGTACTCTTTTCTAATGTTTTTTTTCCTATTTTTTTTTATTAATGTAGTTTCACAGTGTATTAGTTTTATGACTGTAATGATGTGTTAATATATTTTGAAATAAATAAATAAATAAATCATGTACCATCGAGGACTTTAAATGTTCATGCACCGTAGTACGTTGTCATAATGACAGCGTCAAGTGACGAGATAGAAATAACATGGGAATTAATCGTCGGTATTATGCGACAAGGTTCTATAGCGGTTCATGAATTAAAGTCCGTGATATTTCTCATTTCGCCAACATCACATTAAAAAAAAAAAAACGCGAACCATACATACAGTTTAAATACATTACCCTCCTCCTTCGGCAGTCCGGTAAGAGAGAGTTTGAGGCAGTAGAGCGAAAGATTTTGATTGGAGATATGTTTTTTTAATTTAAAATTAAGCAGCGCTGAAATTACTAGCATAGAGGCATTGCATCTTTTCGTTGCATTGACGCCAGGGGGGGGGGGGGAAGATCAGAAATAACCCCGGGTCCCCCGCACTTGTTTTGCTCTTGAAACATAACTACAGTCTGTTAACAATCGTTTAATTTCCCATTTCTTTTTAACAACGCCTACTTTTATATTCTCACGTTTTCCACATTATGTACCAACTATAGCATTCTGACAGTAAAACTGACAAACAGTTTGATTCACAGCTCATAAACATACATAAAAACAATGGGACCCTCAGCGTGCGAGTCCTGCTCGCTCTTGACCGGCTCGTTCTACAATGTTAAATCCATTATAGTTTTTATTTAATTTTAGTCCGGTAGCCAATGGCCGGCGCGCCATAGCAGGCAGTACGGCCCCATGTACGAAGTGTTGTTAGACGCTGTGGCAGGCTGAAAATAAATACATTTGGTAGTGAATTACATTAATAATATACAAGGGGCGGAATTTTCATAGCAAAAATCAAACGTCAAGAGGGATTGACCATTCTGTTTTATCGATTATTCCAGTTATCGATTTTATCGAATCTCTTCGCATGTTATCGACTTTTAACATTATTCTGTAACATTTGACCACTGTGATAAGCGACTTGCATCTTCTTATTTAAATAAATTACGTCAACGTCACATATAACATTGATGTCGCTTGAGTTTTCTTAAGTTAGTTATTATTAAGATCCCGGGTTATTGAAATGGTTAAACCTAAAAGAAAAACGATTAACAAATGGAGAAAGAAATATCTTTCGTTTAATTACAAAGAAGATTCTTCCACGATTTTTCCTGCTCTAAGTGTAAAGTTCATTTAAAGCACCTTAAGAAAAATTGCGTTGCAAACTCACTTAGCGAATAAAACTTATTAATCACAATCCTCAAGAAGAACCAGTGACACGTTTTATCTAGATTTAATAATATTTCTAGTACCTTGCAATATCCCATCGAAAAAAAATAACCAGCCACAGGTTTTTTGTAATTTTTATCGACAAATGTTTGTTGTTCCTCTATGTCAAAAACACTTCCAATTAATCATCGATAGTCGATAAAACACAATGATCAATCCCTCTTGACGTTTGATTTTTGCTATGAAAATTCCGCTCCTTGATAATATAAATAACTAGCTGCCCGTGCCTGGTGGCGGGTGTAATTTTTTTTAATACAAAACTTGTTCTGATAATTACGAATCAAATCCATCGATCAGTCGTTCATTCTTCGAGTTCTCGAGGTGAACAAGGGAAACAGGGATTATATGTAATGTAAATTATGTGACCTTGCCGTCAGTTAACAACTCAGTCAGGCATTCAGACAGTCGCTTGGTCAGCAATAACCGTCAGCTAGTCAAACAGCTAGTAGTGAAATAACCAGTCAGCTATTCAGACAGCTAGTAGTGAAATAACCAGTCAGCTATTCAAACAGCTAGTAGTGAAATAACCAGTCAGCTATTCAAACAGCTAGTAGTGAAATAACCAGTCAGCTATTCAAACAGCTAGTAGTGAAATAACCAGTCAGCTAGTCAAACAGCTAGTAGTCCGTTAACCAGTTGGCTAGTCAAACAGCTAGTAGTGAGTTAACCAGTAAACTAGTGAAACAGCTAGTAGCAAGTTAACCAGACAGCTAGCCAATCAGATAACCCAATCCTTTCAACAGTCAGCAAGCCAGAGAATTAGTTGTTTAGCCGAATATGTATGTATGATCGTAACCTGTTGCGGTGCGTACCGCTGCAGTAGCGGCCGGTATCCCGTGCCGAGCGTAGCGAGCATGGCCGCCTGCGAGCCCTTGTGCGGGTAGAGAGGTATGATTGCAGTAACCTAAAAATAACAAAATAAATATTTAAATAACAATTAATCGACTCCAAGTTATTAAGGGGTTCTGATCCCAGGGGCATTTCTTGACGAAATATCACTCATGAATAATGGGCGGACGATGGATGCAAATTACGTAAAAATAATGTTGAACGATATCCGTAATATGGATATGACTACAATAGATTTAAAAAAAAAGAACATCACCGCAAAACAAAGTTATAGAATTTTATTGTTGAAGTATTTTTTTTTCTTTATTAGGCATTTTCAGTACATTCCTTTTGTAGTTTACTATCTACTTATATAGGGAAAATGATCTCTCCACATCTACAGACGTAAGAGGGGCGCATTCGTAAAGTGATACTTCAGTACTTTTTTAATATACAAAATGTGTACTGATTTATAACAAATATGCATATATATTCACACATAAATAGTACTCGAAATTTAATAAAAGCCTTATCCATCTTGTGCTTTCGTCACCATATTGCATCCGTCGTCCGCCCTACTCATGAAATCGTTTGACAATTCACAACAAGAACTATTTTAAAAGTTATTCATTAAGAAATATATACTTAGAAAACATCCAAGACTCAGGAAAAACTCGCGCTCATCACACAAATATCTGCCCATACCAATACACGGTACACGGGTTCACGACCCAGGTTGATCGTGTCCGGTCAGACTTACGTGTTCTTCGTACGGCCGGAACACGGTCAGGGGACGGAGGCTCGCGGCCGCCGCCACTATAACACAGCCCCAGGCTGTGCCGATGTATAGAGACTCTCCTAAGGCACACAGCGCCGTCACCTGTAAAAGAGGGAAAATTTACTTAATGATTTCTGTACAAAATATTTGAAGAAAAAGCGGCCAAGTGCGAGTCGGACTCGCCCATGAAGGGTTCCGTGAAAGGTAAATTGCGGTTTACTATTTATGTCGTATTAAAAAAAACTACTTACCGTAAAATGGGGTGACTGGAAACGCGAGGCGACTTTGATAATTTTTTGAATCATCGATTTTGTGCAATGTCTGAGTTATTATTAAGCTCTTTCGCGACATTATGTTCATATGTTTCATAAGCGAGCGCAAAATATTAGAGGTTCAAGTATTTTCAGACATATTGAATTTAAAACCTTCAAAACAAAAAACCACTATTTTTTGAAATGTTTTGGGGGTGACTTTGATATTGACCCACTCAGTACTATGCTGAGGCAAGCCACGACACTGATTTTCAGGGACTTGGTACCCTAACCTTGGTTGGTCTTAAACAGTATTTTGATCTTTGATAGAAATATTTAATACAGGACAAATTAGGGTGAATTCCTAATAACCTTTGTCCCGCTTCGCTTGTCCGAATTATTGATTGTCCTAAATTGGTTTTTTGAAGAGTCAGACATATTTCTAAGCTTTCCTAAAAACCTACGGTTAGTTAGTTTAGGGTTGTAACAACACTAAAAAGTTTCATGATAAACGGGAAATGGGTTTATGATAAACAAAAATTCGGACTAACGATGCATTAGGCCAAATACCGTTTGTAGAATCCAATATAGACCCATTAATTAGCATATAATTGCACATTTAAAAAAGCTGTATTATGTCAATTGACATAACGTGTGATTGTCCACTGAGATAATTTTCGCGAGAAGTCAAGAATTCCAGGAGTCACCCTTACCGCTCCATCTCGTCTTCCCATCCTATGCCTTTTTATGTGTGTATGTGTACCCGTGTACTGACCGAGTAAAACTGCCTCGTGTACAGTCAAATTCATGAATGTATGTATGTAAATAGGACGGACATAGTTTGACTACGGAACCCTAAAAAAGTGAATCATGGACACGTGTACTCACCCACAGAAGGCAGGTAGGCGTTCCACAAAGTGGACCGACGATCTTATAATGACAGCAGCGGAGGACCGATCGTTGTGGAAAACCTTAAGGAAGGCCTTCGTCAAGCAGTGGACGTCTTGCGGCTGATGATGATGATGATGATGATGATGATGATGATGTACTCACCCGGCAGCGCTGCTGGTCGAGATGCGAGTCCAGCGCGATGGACTGCAGGCTCTCGCTGCACGGCACCAGCTTGCTGCAGTCGAGCCGCGCCGTCTGCTGCCGGCTGCGCACCGACCACTGGTACACGCACACGCCTGGGGAGGTTACACGGGTACAGGACGCGGTCGTGTGTTTAAATCAGGGTATAAATCCCGAGTGGAAAATAATGAAATGGCCACTGAGAAATTATAATAAAATTAATTTAAAATAAGAATGAAAGATAGTAATGTTATAGCATATTATATACCAAGGGATTAAAATAGGCCATTATGACACGAGATAGTCATTTGAGGAAAGCAAGCGTGGTTCGAGTGTCATTATAGAATTTTAGTCTACAATATAGAAATTTTAACAAAGGGAACCTAATAAATAGTATTGGAGATCGAAGTGGTGGAGTGCCATATTATACACCTAAGTTCATGTTAACGGAGAGGGCGACATACACACATACATACACAATAAAAAAATAAAAAGTAGTTCCTAAATATATCACTTTAGTCTGTCTATGCATAGGTTTTTAAGAGTAATTTTGGAGCACGAGAAGTAAAGAAAGAAAAATATTTTTTTGAGAAAACATGCAAACTCATTAAATTTCATTATGTTTATATTGTCATTTTTATTTTGCTTTGAAGTACCCATAATTGAACTCTCTAAAACCAAATAGTGCCAAGAAAATTCTGATATAATATTCTTTTCACGTCACTGCTCGGAAATGTGGCGAAAGATGGTCTGTTCTTGGTCCCCAAAGCAATCAATAGTTGTACATTGAATGAGCAGGCCAATTATGAATTTAAACTGACCGAAAATCTTAACATTATTGGTCATTCCTTCACGGATAGGCAAAGGAATCAGATTCTATACAACCATATGTGTCTGTTTTTAATTATCTGAAATAAAGTTCCGGCACGGTCAGAGTCGTCAGTTTAAAAAACGCCTTTGAATGATTGGCCACTAAGAACGGTATCGTTAAAAAAAAGAAAAAATTGGCGGGAGAGCGTAAAAAATAGAGTGTGTCGTAAATTTATTATGAGAATTGATTTTTATTTCCTCGCAGTAGTCGTGAAAAGCACCGCGTTAAGCCTCGGCCGAAAGTGCAATAGATGGACTCGGCCGCCCTCGAACTAACTCGTCCATCTATTGCTCACTTTTTAACCTCTGCAACAATGTGCTGCTGTTTAGTGTTGTCCGTACCGGGGTGCTCGTAGACGGCGACGTAGGGCTCGGCCTGGCAGGCGGCCAGCAGCGCCACGCCGCGCGCCGCCAGCTGCTCGGCGCCGCACACGCCGCCGCCGCCCACCGCGAACGTGCACAGCCCGTCGCCGCCCGCCCACACCTCGAACCTGGGCGGGCAGAACTAATTAACTATTGAAGTGGTAACTTCTTAACGGAGGGTAATCCATTTCGTTACGTAATGCGTGTTACTCGACCTCGTTAATTTAGTTTGAACTCTGTCACATTAACTTAAGGATTATTTACTAAGAAATTGATTACATTCATTTATGTTGTACGTTGATGATATTGCCACTTACGACATGAATCTTTCTTAGCAAATAATCCTTTAGGTTAAGGTGACAGAGTTCAAATTAAATTAACTATGGAATTGTTTTTTAAATAATAAAAATCTCGGAAATTATGAGTTATTGGCCTACATGTTATACCACATTATATACTCCAAATAAATGGTTAAAATCCTTCGGGTACGTCCAGGGCACAGTGAATATGAGTCCAGCAACCGCCCTTCCCGGTCGAGGCTTGTATAGTGCTTTTCTCTAACGATGTCAAATTTAACGCAATTGTTAATAATAATACAGTCCCAACATTTCCTTGAAAAAAAAAAGACCAGTAACGTACGATTTAGTATTACACTGAAATAAAGCATTAAATAAAATCACAAATTTAAACGTAACAAATTCAATTTGAATAAAATATGGTTTGAACTATAACATTTATTACGCGTTTATGTTATTTCGGCAATTTACTTTGTTTATGAACGCAATTTCTATTTAAAAAAAGTCAAACTGTTTGACACACTTTTAAATACGTTGTAAACGCTGTTTGAAAAGGCTGAACTTTTTAATCTATAACATTTAAAAAGTAAAATATACATGGAAGAATTTTGATTGCACGGGTATTTGGCTGTTTGGAATGAAAAGTAAACCACCAGGTACGTAATGAAATTTCATACAATTTCGCGGCCGCTGCCGTTGATAAATAATAACTTTGTTTTTTTAATTTTGCCTGGACCTAGATCCTAGACAACATTCAAAACTGCGCGGACTGATTTTACAACAATAACGTTAACATTTCCGAGCATGTAGGAGAAAACATAATAAGATACTAACCCTTGCGGCGCCGGCACGGCAGCAAGACAACACAGCTCAGAAGCAGTTCCTAGCTCTGTAAGCACGAACCCGCCTTCCGCTTCCGCCTCTAAATCCGACCCCGCCTCCGCCCCCTCCAGCCGGTTGGAGCGGACCAGAAACAATCTGGAAGACATCAAGTCAGTAGCAACAAATCCTTGTTAACTATTAGGGTTCCGTAGCCAAATGGCAAAAAAAGGAACCCTTATGGATTCGTCATGTCTGTCTGTCTGTCTGTCCGTCCGTATATCACAGCCACTTTTTTCCGAAAATATAAGAACTATACTGTTTAAACTTGGTAAGTAGATGTATTCTGTGAACCGCATTAAGATTTTCACACAAAAATAGAAAAAAAAAAACAATAAATTTTTGGAGTTCCCCACACTTAGAACTGAAACTCAATTATTATTTTTCATCATACCCATACTTGTGGGGTATCTATGGATAGGTCTTCAAAAATGATATTGAGGTTTCTAATATTTTTTCTAAACTGAATAGTTTGCGCGAGAGACACTTCGAAAGTGGTAAAATGTGTGTTCCCCCCTGTAACTTCTGAAATAAGAGAATAATAAAACTAAAAAAAATATATGATGTATGTACCATGCAAACTTCCACCGAAAACTGGTTTGAACGAGATCTAGTAAGTAGTTTTTTTTTAATACGTCATAAATCGTAAACCGCAATTTACCTTTCACGGAAACCTTCATGGGCGAGTCCGACTCGCACTTGGCCGCTTTTTTTATACCTAATCAAGAAATAATTTTTCGCAACTGTTTGTTACATGAATCAGCTTTAATTGAAGCTGTGACAAGTCATGAATGTTCCCTATATAAATTGAATCAATGCACTGTACCTGCCGCACTGCAGCGCGAGCGCGACGCGGTGCAGCTGAGGCAGCGGCTGCAGCGCCGCCACGGGGCTGGGGGCTCCGCCGACCGAGTCCTGGACCTTCGCGGTCCAGAGCAGGGCGCACGTTGAAGCCCTAGACAATCGTGAAAGATATAAGAAGATAATTCTCATGGCATATTTAAACTATCATAAGCAGAGCCAGAGCTAGTGAGTTCTCATTTATCGATTTCGATATACACATATATATCGATACAATACAGAACACAAGATTCAAAAAAAGATTCAAGGTAGAGGTAAACAACAAGCAGTCTTATGGCTAAAGAGCGATCTTTTCCGAATAACCATTAGGTAGCTGAAAATTTGAAATCGACAAATAGAATTATAGAACATTCTCACGAGTATACTGAAACCCGTCCGCCGCTGTCTCCGGCCCACACGCGCCCGCCGATGCGGCAGAGCGCCGTCACCGTGGCTGGCGTGTCCCCATCTGATAAAGATAAATAAAGATAAAGAGAGAAGAAGAAAGAGAGGCCGCTTGGGCAACTTAACATGTAACAGGGGATGGAGGTGGAGGAGAAGGGAGAGAAGAAGTGTTAGAACCTCGTGCAGGGTCCGTCCGGATCGCTACCACCATCTTATTTATTTATTTAGTATGGTACACCAAAGGAGTACATTATTAACTTTAAAGTAGGCTTAATGATTAAAGTTAACTTAGATTAACATGCACCCCAATTACAGGTGAACACATCTTTGCAAAAAAACATTATTCTTAAGGACACAATCAGATTTAACATCTATAATAATACAATATCGATGCATTTACAGTTCAATTCCACTTTTTTTTTATATTTTTAAAATGAGATCAAAGCGAATCGGTATATAATACGTTCAAAAATAGGTTACAATAAAATACAAATGTAAAGTTAAAATTCATGTGTGCCTTCTCATAAAAAACATACCTGGCAGCACTCGCACAGTGTGGTGCTGCGTGAAGGCATGTTCCGTGCACAGCAGCGTGTGCACCCGGTCCGGCTCCCCCCCGCCATACCACACCTCCCACCCCACGTCGCCATCATCTGGAACAAACATTAAGATATAACATATTATTATATGGCAGAATTTCATAACTATTTTTTTTCATATTTCAATTCAATTGGTATTTACTTGCCAGATTAAGGACGAGGTCGTTTTTTTCGTTGTACTGTGACATAAATCTGAGTAAGTATCTAAAAAAACTAAACGTGACTCATTGTAATACGACAGTGTAGTTTGTTGGAGGTCACTAAGAGGAATGAGAGCCCTTGAACTAACATTTTCGATGCTAATAAAATAAAAGCTAAAATAAAATTGGTGCCGCGACCAGGATTCCCTACAACTTTTAATCAAAATGGTGCCATGACCAGGATTCATTTTTCATTTTAGGTAAAAATGGTGCCGCGAACAGGATGACTTACCTGTAACACCCTTCATGGCCACAGCAGCGGCTGCCACGCAGGGCCTGGCGGCGGCAGCGTCCAGTAGACCTGTGAACTCGGGCGCCGCGGCCGCGGAGACTAGTGCGGCGGCCGACGGGCGCAGCTCGGGCGCGCCGCGCCAGCAGCGCCGCATGGTTTCTAGGATGTTGCAGGGATATTGGAGATCCTGGGGTAAAATTCAGTATGAGATAATACGTTTGTTCTTTTTGCGTCAGAAGGAGGGTTATTTTTTTGAGTGCATGTATATCTATTTTTTAGCCCGCTGACAGACAGTCTCGTTGACGCCCCTTAGGTACGGAACTCTAAAGTGGCATTATTTTTGTACAAGTTCCCTTGACCCACGTACCCTGGGAGTGAGTGAGGGTCTGGCTCCATCCAGGATGGCTTCCTTGACAGCCTCGTGCCCCTCGAACGGCTGACGAAGAGTCACGATCTCGTAGAGCAGCATACCGAAAGAGAAACAGTCCACCTGCGTAGTAACAAGAACAGGTATTATTACAATTTTAATAATAGGGAATATCATGTCATTTTTTCAGATTCTACAAAAGATGATCCATGTAACAACATACATACATAAACTCACGCCTTCGTTCCCAGAGTGGGGTAGGCAGAGCTACAGAATTACCAACAACTCTAAAAACTTGTTGATAATTCTGTAACCACATTTTGCACAATAAGCCCAAGATGGGTTCTCCTATGCAATCCCTAATCGTCATTTGTCATAATGCATCGTTTGTCCGAATTTTCATTTATCCTAACGCCATTTCCGCTTAAATTTTAAAACTTTTTAGTATTTTATAATACAACCCTAACCTAACCGAACCGAAGATATAATTGGAAAACTTAAAAAGTTGCCTGGATCATCTGAAAACCAGTTTAGGCCAAATGAAAATTCGGGCAAACGATGTGTTAGGACAAACGTTGTTAGGGATTGTGAGGGACACCCCCTAAGATGTTTACCAGTGCATTAGTGACAGGTTGCAAGCCCGTCGCCTTACAATACTCCAAGCCTTTATTCCCTTCGTCGCCTCTTACGACTTCCACAGGAAGACATGGAGTGGCACTATTCTAACCCGGCAACCACACGGGAACTTGTCCCCCCCCCAATTTCCTACCTTCTCATTGTACTCCTGCTCCCCGTTGTACCGCATGATCTCTGGGGCCATAAAGCCCTCGGTGCCACCAAAGCCCTTGGTGCCCGACGGAGGCGCCAGCCGGCTGATGCCTGCGAGTACCATGTTTTTTATGTCATGGAGAAATCAAAGAGCACACATGTAGAGTTGCCATTTAGTAATTTGAAAATGCTTGCCAAAAATTTAGATAAAAGTCCGGACTTTTTAGTCACAAAATGGAAACATTACTCATGTGTAGTTTAATTACTAATTTTGTGGGAAAATATATTTTGCCTCAACGGAATAGACGTTGTTATAATACGTAATCTGTAAAACAAATTATGTTTTCACGCCACTGTTGAAATATGGCGAAAGATGGTCTGTTCTTGGTCCCCAAAACATTCAATAGTTGTACATTGAATGAGCAGGCCTTCTATGAATTTAAATTGCCCAAAAATGTAACATTTTTGCTCTGTCCCAATGAGCAAGTCGACTAATCACATCGGTCCGCTGATCACTGATTCGACCAATCAGAACACGATTTGTGCTGCACATGAAATTAAATTGGCCAATGAGAAGTCTTTTTTTTTTTATAATATTCATCCCTTCACGGATAGGCTAAGGAATCAGATTCCATACAGCCATATATGTCTGTTTTTAATTATCTGAAATATGGTTCTGTCACGGTCGGAGACATCAGTTTAAAGAACACCTTTGAATGACTGGCCACTAAGAAGGGTATCGTTAAAAAAAAAGTTAAAATTAGCGGGAGCGTAATAAGTTTAGTATGTTGTAAATTTATTATAAGAATTATTTTTTATTTCCTCGCAGTAGTCGTGAAAAGCACTGTGTTAAGCCTCGGTGGAAAGTGCAATAGATGGAGTCGTCCATCTATTGCTTACTTTTTAACCTCTGCAACAATGTACTAATTCATTTGTACAACAAAAAAACACCCTTCGATTTCAAGACAACACTTTAGTTTATTAGAAAATACAATAATAGTAATGAGGGCGCCACTGGACGCTCGGAGCAGTCTTCACTGGGTTTCATTACATTTCCTAGACAACAAGCTGTATACTTACCATAGTCACCAAGCTTCACATGAACGGGTACCGGGGCGGGGCTCAGCTCGGCCGCCAGAGCCGCCTGGACGGACGGGAACTCCCACACCAACACGTTCTCCGACTACAAACATACACAAGACGGTATTATACATCTATGTTTATATAGAAGGTTCTAGCATCAGGAACTATAAGTGTTTTTATGACAAGGCGAAGGGAAACAAGCATAGGTAAGTGGGATCTGAGCCATAGACATATGAATTCTTAAGACTACAATCTTAAGATCGCAAATGCGTTGCCAACCCTGAGAACTTATTACCTTTAACCTAAAGCCAGCCTGTTTACGTTGTTGTGTACCTGTAAGGGGACAAGACAATCAGTGAAATTACTAGCATAGAGGCATTCCATTTTAGGCCTCAGGGTTAGTAACGCATCTGATCTTTCAAATCCTCACAAAATGATTCGTTTTCTAAAGAGATAATTTGTACATAAATTCAAACTAACTAAAAATAAAATGGGTTAAGAACTATTTGATGGTTGCTGGTCGTGCAGGTACTCACCTTGAGGTCCCGGTACAGCACGCGCTGGTCGTGCAGGTACTCACCTTGAGGTCCCGGTACAGCACGCGCTGGTCGTGCAGGTACTCACCTTGAGGTCCCGGTACAGCACGCGCTGGTCGTGCAGGTACTCACCTTGAGGTCCCGGTACAGCACGCGCTGGTCGTGTAGGTACTCACCTTGAGGTCCCGGTACAGCACGCGCTGGTCGTGCAGGTACTCACCTTGAGGTCCCGGTACAGCACGCGCTGGTCGTGCAGGTACTCACCTTGAGGTCCCGGTACAGCACGCGCTGGTCGTGCAGGTACTCACCTTGAGGTCCCGGTACAGCATGCGCTGGTCGTGCAGGTACTCACCTTG
Organism: Acleris literana; assembly: GCA_946894065.1. NCBI lineage: Eukaryota > Metazoa > Arthropoda > Insecta > Lepidoptera > Tortricidae > Acleris > Acleris literana. The sequence continues at coordinate 12,735,337 of OX335693.1, read as the reverse complement.
AGGTCCCGGTACAGCACGCGCTGGTCGTGCAGGTACTCACCTTGAGGTCCCGGTACAGCACGCGCTGGTCGTACAGGTACTCACCTTGAGGTCCCGGTACAGCACGCGCTGGTCGTGCAGGTACTCACCTTAAGGTCCCGGTACAGCACGCGCTGGTCGTGCAGGTACTCACCTTAAGGTCCCGGTACAGCACGCGCTGGTCGTGCAGGTACTCACCTTAAGGTCCCGGTACAGCACGCGCTGGTCGTGCAGGTACTCGAGCGCGCGCGCCAGCTGCAGCGCCAGCGCCCGCGCCGCCCGAGAGCCCACCCGCGCGCCGCAGCCGCCGTACGTGCGCAGCACGCCGTCTAGCGCGCCCTGACGGAACCAGCGGTTGCATAATGGCCGACATTATGTTATGACATTATGCAAATTAGAGAAACATTGTAGCAAAATTACATCTCTTGGATGTAGGCAACTTTCCCACCGCCGACGAAGAGCGAGAAGAGAATAGAGCCAGCGATCAACTATTAATATACGTGTGCCTCTTTCATCGACACGCGATCTATATCTTTTGTTGGAAAGAGAGTTCACGCCGGCAACCACTGAACAATTTTTTGTTTTGTTTCTTTGACAATCATAATATGAATTCCGTAAAATTGACATGTGTGCAATATAACTGTAACTTATATTATGAAATAAATATATCTAATCAAAATCTAAAAACCGGCTTTTATTCACTTTTCTAAATTATTTCTTTCAGCGCCATCTATCGGTGCACCTCGGTACTACTAACCTGCGGCGCGTGCTGCAACAGTAATGCTAGCGGCGCGGCGCAGACGGCGCGCAGGCGCAGTACGTGCGGGTGGCGGAGCACTCGGAGCACCGCTAGCTCCTGGCGGAGGCCGCAGTAGGCGCGGCAGGCGCCCGCGGTCGGGGAGCGCTCCCAGCGCGCCAGCGCCACCTAGTGAAAAAAGATTGAACTATGTGGCAAAATGTGTAAAGTTAATGGTTGTAGGACATTGTACAGGGTTGCGACCGGTTAGTTCCACTACTCGCATACCACAGCTCGCATTGTTGCGTTCCGAAGTGGGGATAAGACAACCGGTGAAATTACTAGCATAGAGTCATTCCATCTTAGTCCTTCGAGCTCGTTTACCTTCGGTACACTTCTTTAAATCTAACCCAGTATCCTAAGCGATTCGCGCGCGAACGCGACGCGACGCGAAAAACTCAAATCGCATCGCGTCGCGTTAATCGCTTACGTAGCATACTTCAGGTTACCCTTAGTACCTTGTAAGCGTGGTTCGCGTGGGCCCTCGGCGGCGGCACGGGCTGCAGCGCCTTGACGGCGACGGGCATGGCGCGGGCGCCGGGCGCGCGCCACGTGCCCGCCAGCACCGTGCCGAACGCGCCGCGCCCCGCCACCGAGTGCAGCGTCACGTGCTCCCAGCGCGCGCGCTGCTCCTCCTCCACGTCCAGCAGGAGCTGGGGGACCACAGAGACCTTGTAGACATTCCTGACACCCAGAATGAGAGAGAGCTGAGAGAAACTATAGAGACTGTGATCATTCCTGATACCCAAAATGAGAGGGAGGTGGAAGAGACATGAGAGACTGTGATCATTCCTGATACGCAGAATGAGAGGGAGGTGGGAGAGACCAGAAAGACTGTAATCATTCCTGATACACAGAATGAGAGGGAGGCGGGAGAGACCAGAGAGACTGTGATCATTCCTGATACGCAGAATGAGAGGGAGGTGGGAGAGACCAGAGAGACTGTAATCATTCCTGTTACACAGAATGAGAGGGAGGCGAGAGAGACCAGAGAGACTGTGATCATTCCTGATACGCAGAATGAGAGGGAGGTGGGAGAGACCAGAGAGACTGTAATCATTCCTGATACACAGAATGAGAGGGAGGCGGGAGAGACCAGAGAGACTGTGATCATTCCTGATACGCAGAGTGAGACCAGAGGGACTTTGTGTTCGTTCCAAATACCCACAGCACAGGGGGAACTCACGAGATTTAAGACAAATCGATTGGCATAAGAATCATCAGAATCGGCCCACGCCTTTATTTTCGAGAGTACCACAAAGCAACAAACATACATACAATCATACAATTACACTTTTTGTTATATTATACATTGTGTCCTTGTTCTACCGAACGTGTAATAAATAGGCTAATAAACACATAACTCTCCTTTGCGTAACGCAATCGGGTAAAAACTATATAGAGGCACTTACCACGTCAGGCGCCACACTCGCGAGTGACACTGCGCCGTGCCGCGGACACGAGAGTGGCTGCGCCGTGCACGCACGCAGCACGCACTCCTCCACGCACCAGCCGTGCGCCGCGGCCGGCGCCGGCGCACAGCGGGCGCTTAGAGCGCCCTCTGCTGAACCTATCCGAGATGACGCTGCAAACAAACCATTTCCAATGGCAACGATTAGAAGAATATTAGTTACAGTCTATGAGCATTTAGAAGGTGTTTCAAGATTTGTACTTCTCTCTCACTTGCTCTTAATAAGAGCGTATGAGAGCGAGTGAGAGAAAGTACAAAACCAAAGCACCTTCTAAAAGCTATCGCATTGTACTTACGTCAATGACAGTAGTTTATGCGGCGTAACATAATTAAGCCTTTTGAGTAACGAGTGGCGTAACTAGGGGTGAAAGTAATCAATTATTTTCAAGGCTATTAAACAAAGTCAGCGTATCTTAAATAGAATAGAATCATTTATTTCAGGAGATTGCCCATAATATTGGTTAGTTCGCCGGTGATGACTTACGGATCTGAGACGTGGGCGCTAACAGTGGGCCTTATAAGGAAGCTCAAAGTCACTCAGAGGGCTATGATGATATCAGAAATGATGATATCCGCAGTAGAACTAAGGTTACCGACGTAGCCCGAAGAATAGCCAAACTTAAGTGGCCGTGGGCGGGGCACATTGCTCGCAGGACTGACGGCCGATGGGGCCAGAAGGTTCTTGAGCGGCGTCCGCGGACCGGGAGACGAGCTGTAGGTAGGCCTCCAACAAGATGGAGTGACGACCTTGTAAGGATCGCGGGAACGCGGTGGATGCGAAAAGCACAAGAACGGTCTGAGTGGAGAGCCTTGGGGGAGGCCTATGACCAGCAGTGGACGTCTTTCGGCTGACATGATGATTGGTTAGTTACACTTAAAATAGGTTAGTGACAATAGGGTATTTGCCTGATATTAAATTTCATATAATAATTTGGATAATATATCAATATACGTAGTATGATAAAATAATTCAAAATTAAATTTGAAATTGGTAATAAAATAAAAAAGTTATAGCCTTTTAAAGTTTTTTGTCTATCCCTTTCTCACGAAACGATGTTTTGCGTGTAATTCATATGGCGGTTGAGTAATATGACGTCATATTCCTGTATTTTCCTCTGTCTAAAAGCAAGTTTTAAACATTTATATCTTTCTTATTTTTAAAGATGTTAAAAAACTATTTATACTAGGCTATTCGGAAGGTAAAAAAGCTTCAATTTAAATACTAATAAAAAAATTGGCAAATACCCTATTTAAATATAACTACAGCAACACAAACAAATACAAAAATGCCAGGATTATTTGTTATATATAAATTTATAAGTTATAACTATTACCGCCTGTTTCACAATCGACAAGTAAAGCACATTTGACAGATAAATTTATCCCTTTCTCTTTCTTACACTTGAAAATGGACAAAGAGAGAGCCAGCTTTAAATGACAGATAAATTTACTTGTCGATTGTGAAACAGACCCAGTAACTATGCCAAATTACAGCTTTGTAGTGCCAAAAGTCTTTGAGTTAAACCGCGGACAGACAAACAGACTTCAGGTTCCTAGTTTGACTTTAAAACCCTATTAAAGGTTAATCTCATATACTTTATTTAATTTCTACATAAACAGGTCACTCAACTGCAAACCCAACAAGTGCTTTACTAAGTAAATTGTACATTTAAGATAACAGAGAGTAGTAGATGGACAGTGTAAACTCACCAGCAGAGTCAGCCCCGACGCCGCTGTCCTGGTCGGAGGCGCGCGACTCCTGCGAGCCGCGCCCCCCGCGCCCCTCCCGCACATCACCCCCCTCGCGTTCCCCGTTCATCTCTACGCGGCGGAGCGCCTGGAAGATGCGAAAAATGTAATAAAAGGTTTTAGTACGTATCATCGGAAAATTTAAGGTTTTATTTAATAAAGATAAATAAATAAATAAACCATCAATTTGTCGATAACATCGATTAAACAGCGGTGTTCTCTCCCTACAACTTATCAAAAGCCGCCCCGAAAATACCGGGCCTTAGTTATTACCTGCGCCAGTCTGGTGGGCTCGTCGTCGCGCAGGCAAGCCGCGCACGGCACGATGCGCGTGATCAGGCACCGGCCTTCCGAGGTGTGCACGAAACGCGTGCCTGCCGAGAAACATACACTAAAATCAACAGTACGTATGTGTCTGCGTACTAAAGTAAGGCCAACGAGACGAGATAAAGAATGTAAACATAATTTCTAGGAGCTCAAAACATTTTTATTTGGTGAAATTATATACAAATTTTAAACTTCCTATTCTAGTCAGTGTCGTTTGTATCAGAAGATGATTCGTTAAAAGAGTCCGAATCAGCCATATTAATGACAAAACTTTATATTTTATTATCAATCATGCCGTCAATTTTGCTAAGATCGTGTCACTTCGAACGCAAAACAGGAATGAATTTCACAAAATGACGGCCCTAATGTTGACAACTTCTGTACTGACAGCTTTCCTGTACCACGAATCACGCAACTGCAGATATTATTGCGTACGAGAAATAAGGACAGATATAATAATCACTCCTTATCGCAATATAACTCAATAACGGTCAGTTTGTTTACATTCTTTATCTCGTCTCATTGGCCGTACTTTACATTCGTTTAACAAATAAATCGACACCTGGGTGGTAATTTAATGTTTGACTACGGGAACCTAAAAAGAGAAGTACAAGCAGTACGGTACGCACCGAGCGAAGGGTACCAGTCCTCGAGCAGCAGGTCTACGTGGTCCGAAAGTGAAGCCAGGAGCCGCGCCAGCGCCTCCAAGTTCGGTTCCAGGCTGATGCTCTGTAAAAAGGTAGTACATTATGGTAGTGGCCCGGAAAATAGGGGATTGCCTAACGAGGTGGTAAGCAAAGTATAGATGTTGTACAGTCTCACTATACTGCACATTTTTCTATTTACGCTGCGACTTAAACTTAAGCATTATTTAATATCATATACCTAATTTTAAGTAATGCATTACTAACGCGCAAACGATAATGCTTACGACCTAAACGTCGACTAATGTCTACGGTGACCGGTAGATGGCGGTATAGCGCGACCTGGACACTCGGCCACCTAGTATCTGTAGTGACCGGTAGATGGCGGCGTAGTCACTTGGTACCCGGCAAGCACATCGCGTCACCGAGTGTCTGCGGTCACCGGCAGACGGCGGTATAGCGCGTCCTGGACACTCGGCCACCTAGTATCCGTAGTGACCGGTAGACGGCGGCGTAGTCACTTGGTACCCGGCAAGCACATCGCGTCACCGAGTGTCTGCGGTCACCGGCAGACGGCGGTATAGCGCGTCCTGGACACTCGCCCACCTAGTATCCGTAGTGACCGGTAGATGGCGGCGTAGTCACTTGGTACCCGGCAAGCACATCGCGTCACCTAGTGTGTGCGGTCACCGGCAGACGGCGGTATAGCGCGTCCTGGACACTCGGCCACCTTTTGTCTGTAGTGACCGGTAGATGGTGGTGTAGTCACATGGTACCCGCAAGCACGTCGCGTCACCTAGTGTCTACGATGACCGGTAGATGGCAGTATAGTGTGACCTGGACACTCGGCCACCTAGTATCCGTAGTGACCGGTAGACGGCGGCGTAGTCACTTGGTACCCGGCAAGCGCGTCGCGTCACCTAGTGTCTACGGTACCCGGTAGATGGTAGTATAGCGCGACCTGGACACTCTGCCACCTAGTGTCTGCAGTGACCGGTAGATGGCGGTGTAGTCACATGGTACGTGCTTGCGCGTCGCGTCACCTAGTGTCTACGATGACCGGTAGATGGTAGTATAGTGTGACCTGGACACTCGGCCACCTAGTGTCTGCAGTGACCGGTAGATGGCGGCGTAGTCACATGGTACCCGCAAGCACGTCGCGTCACCTAGTGTCTACGATGACCGGTAGATGGCAGTATAGTGTAACCTGGACACTCTGCCACCTAGTGTCTGCAGTGACCGGTAGATGGCGGCGTAGTCACATGGTACCCGAAAGCACGTCGCGTCACCTAGTGTCTACGATGACCGGTAGATGGCAGTATAGTGTAACCTGGACACTCGGCCACCTAGTGTCTGCAGTGACCGGTAGATGGCGGTGCAGCCATCTGGTACCCGGCAAGCGCGTCGCGTCACCTAGTGTCTACGGTACCCGGTAGATGGCAGTATAGCGCGACCTAGACACTCGACCACCTAGTGTCTGCAGTGGCCGGTAGATGGCAATGTACTCACCTGGTACCCGGCGAGCGGCAGCGCGTCGAGCCGGCGGGCGACGCACACGCGCGCCGGCAGCGTGATCTCGATGCTCGGCGAGCGCGCCACGTCCAGCGTGGTCCACGCGCCCTCCTGCCGCACGCGGAAACTGCAAGAAATAAGATATTTTTAAAGAATGAACGTTTAATAAATTCGATTTTTCTATGAATTTGTAAGTGTAGAATTCATCTAACTGTATTCCCTTAACATTAAGTATTACATTGAAGAGAAGCCTAAGCTTCTCCAAGATAGCTACAGGCCCCTCTCCTACTCTCATCGCCTGAACTTCTCCCCCCTCGAGCGTGCCCCCAGCAGCGGTTCGCCTCGCTCGCGCCCTTCGGCTTCAAATCCCTCCTCACCTGAACTCCCCCCCTACACGAGGTTGCAGCCCGTGGCCCGCTCGCACGCCTCCCATGAGCTCCCTCCACGGCGTCACAGCCCCCCGTCACCTGAGCTCCCCCCTTCTTCTGTCCCGCAGCACAGGGTTGCAGCGCGTGGCCCGCTCGGACCCCTCAGCTGTGCTCCCCCCAACGCCGTCACAGCCCCACTAACATGAACCCCCTGCTAACTGACCTGAGCTCCTCCCCCCCCTCGTCCACGTCCCCCAGCAGCGGGTCGCAGCGCGCGGCCCGCTCGCGCACCTCGGCGGCACACAGCGCCCCCCAGGACAGCTGCAGCCCCCCCCGCCATAGTTTCCAGGCCCACGCCGGCTCTAAGGCCTTCGCCGTGGCCTCGTCTAGATCCATCTGCAGACGAAATTTATACAACAAATAGTTGAGTTCATAAAGTCTACCAAAACTCTTTTATCTACACTCATATCATAAGTCCTCTATTATGCGTTCAAAACGCAATGACCAGCATTACCTGAGGTAGTAGGTGACAGCGATGACAGCTGTTCATTTTGGAAGATGTTCCAAATTTGGATCTCATTACCTTACAATATTCGATAACGTAATTTCAAAATTACGTTACAGCTGTCATCGCTGTCACCTACTACCACAGGTAAGGTAATGCTGGGTCATATGCCTTTCGGTTTCTGAACCCATCTTAGAGTACTTATAATATGTGTGTAGATAAATTATAGTAAGAGACTCTGCGTAATTAGCATTACACACTCCTGTTGTAATGCCTGTCATTACGCAACCGTCACGTAAACTACTATATCCTACCATTTGTATTCCACGATTCCGTGATTTTCGTAACGTGTCACAACATTGGCGACTTTACGTGATATAAAATGCCATTTGCGTAACTTGACATTACAGTTACGATTTGACATGTACGACATGACGTGATATGACATGATTATTTTCGCACGCGGTTGTCCAACCACTAGTGACTCACGTCTCGCGGCAGCCGGTAGAGCATGGCGGCGGCGGCGCCGAGCGCGGGGTCGGCCAGCACCCGCGAGCACAGGCGCGCCCACAGCCCGCTCGGCACGTACGACAGCAGCAGCACGCGGCGCAGCTCGCGGCCCGTAGACCGGCCCTCCACGCTGATCGCACAGCCAGGATCTTCTACACGACGCAACAATATAATAAGCGATGATTTATAAAGAGAGCGAACAATAGAGAGATCTCTCTCCAGGCGGGTGTTTGTATGTATGTATGTATGTAAACGCTTTATTGTACAAACAAATGATATAACAATTATAAAATAGTCAAAAATATAACAGGGGTGTTATGCCTAGGGACCGAAGTCCATTGGGATGAAGCCGGAAGTTGTTTTTTTTTATGGCAAGGAGAAGGCACGCGAGAACTCAGGCCACCTGATGGTAAGTAGGATCAGAGACCCATAGACATTTGAAACCTCAAGACTACAATCTCAAAACTGCAATCCTAATACTTCAAATGCGTTGCCAACCCTGAGCACTAAGATGGAATGCCTCTATACTAGTAATTTCACCGGTTGTCTTTTCCCACACCGGAACACAGCAATGCGAACACTACTGCTTGGCGGTGGGTTAATGGATGAGATGGTGGTAGCTATCCGGACGGACCCTGCACAAGGTCCTACCACAACTAAAGTATATAGTTCAACTAACAAGAGAAACTTCGTTAGCGCGTTGTAGTAGAACACTTTAGTTGCGCTGTCTGACGCTGGTGGCGCTGGCGAGTTGGTTGTTACAAGTGTGCACTAGCTACTCTTCTTTATGCGTGCCCGTGACGACGCGTTATAAAAAGCTACTGGCATAAGAATAAACAATAATTACACGTAGATGCGAATCTCCTTTACCCAGGCCCCAAATGCCGCGCTTTTAATACCTACTTCCCCCTTCGCCCCGCTACGGCCCTCTGTCTTCCGCGCCCAAAGTCAAGGCTGTCACTTGTGAAATATTTAATCAGTTTATGGATGTGTCATACAAGTTTAGTCACGAAATGTTATTTATGTTTTCCTTCAACGTGGAAACATTGTTGCAAAATGAGTTTTTTACATTTACGTTAAATTAGGTAATAATATTTTCACAACACTGCTCGGAAATATGGCCATATATGGTCTTGTTTGGGGTCACAAAACGTCACTTATAAGGACAGACCAAGAATGTTTTTTTCAGCGTGTTTGCTGATTGGTCGAGAACATTGTTGCCCAACTTTAAGAACCAATGAAAATCAATCAATCTATTTTTGTGTCATAGCTCCTAAAAATGAAAAATTTAAATCGACCAATCAGAACACACCATTTTGTGTCGTAAAATATTAGGTGTATTTTTGCTAAAAGATACACAGATTAAAAACTATGTCACTGCTTTTTTTTTAAACCTGGCCCCTAATCTCGAACCACTAGAGATGAAATTACATGGGAGATATGGCGAAACAAATACAATTTTATATGGAGTTGACATCTTCATCTCGCATGTTAGTTTATTAATCTCGAGTGCCACGAGAATAGGGGTCCAGATTAAAAAAAAGGTATCTATGGTAAAATTGGCGGTGATCTCACATTAACATGAATTAAAATTTGAGTTTTGAATATGAATTTTTATTTTATTTCCTCTCAGTAGTTGTGAAAAGCACTATGTCTGCCTCGGTAGAAAGTGCAATTTATGGACTCGTACACTAGAGGGCCTCAACTACGGTTCGGCCCTCTATATGACTCGTCCAAAAATCGCGTACTTTCTATCCTCTGCAACAATGTACTATTTTGATGATGTTAAGATTATCTCCAGAAAATGTTCTGCCTTATGCGGCTATTAACCTCGTAACGCCCACCATACTACAAACCGCCAGTTTTTTGTCAGTGGGACTTTGAATCGACCATCAAGGCAATAAAGTTCAATTAAGTTTGTTCGATAATGACATTTTCAGTATAAGAAAATAGGAAAATAAACCTTATTCTTATTGCAATACAGTTCAAATTAAATTGCCTTGATTATGAACATCCTATTGCACACTGGGCCTTACGAGGATAATCATCTAAATATAAAACACAGAAACGAGTCTATAAATAAACAACCTTTTAAGCTCAATACGTTTTAAGTATAGTCCGGGATCCGGAGTTACTTTTTACGTTCCTTTCCGGACCATTAATTTCAATTTTTATTAAGTTGAAAAAGCTTTATTACAAAATACTTAATAATAATAATTATCTATGAAATCGTTTTTAATGTTTCCGTTTTTTTATTTTCAACATCTAGGGGATACACTTACTATTTAACAAATAAAACTCCTTCATTCAATCAATTACCTATTTCTAATTATTTTGCCGTAAATAGTCGTTCACTTTTTAAAACACTATCTTAGTTCAACCATAAACAGTAAAATCAACACAATCAATATGTATTCCGTGTGTGACGCCCCTCACCACCTCAGGTGTCGCCAGGCGGTAGGTATCTAACGCGCCGGGCGCGCGTCCGGAGCCGGGAGTTTCGCTTCTACGTGTAGTTATTGTTTATTCTTATGCTACTGGCTAATCCATACGCCTCAGACAGACGCTGCCAGGGCTGTAATTAATTTTTCATCACACTCGCTCGTAAATAGTGTCCTAATATGCTAGAAAAATCGACCGTAAATCCAAAATAATACCCACGGGGCTTTTTTTACCATTACGCCCTATCGTGCGTAATAGCTTTTATTTAAATATAATACGTGGACTCAAACTATCATAATACGTCAGGACCCCAATTCTTGTCCCATTCGATAAGAAGTTTCATTCGAGATGAAATGTCACTTGCATACAATTTTCTAAAAATCTCGCAAATAAACTATTGATATTTACTGTCAGAATCGGACTCCTGAACACGTTTGACATTATCTGTGGTAAGTCATAGACAATGATGTAGTCTGCCGCTAATTTATAAATACTGAAATCTTATAAACTGTGTGATTCCAAAATCATAGTTAAAAGGTTGTCTTTATGCACATATTAAAATTTATACATCAATAAAAAAACATGTCGTCACCAGAAGAAATGGATAATGCGACTTCTTCGGACATCGCCAACGCGGCTAAAATTATTAGTGAGAATCGTAAGTTAAAAATATGATCGTTTGTCTGATTTTATTTCATTTCCTCGCAATTGTGATGAAAAACATTGTATGTTACACGGGTGGTAAAGGAAATACAAAGCTCGAGTCATTAAAGCCCTCAGCCTTCGGCTTCGGGCTTTTAACAGACTCTCGTTTGTATTTCTGTCTTTACCACCCTTAATACACAATGAACTATAATATAATTTTCATTGTAACATTATTAAATCTAACTGCAGAGATTGATTTGAGAAGCCTATTCCACGAAATGGTTTTTTAATAATCATACGCAGTTAAAAATAGGAGCTATTCTAATTATAAAGCATTTACTTAAAGAAGTGGTCTCTGCCTACCCCTCTGGGAAACTTGTGTTTAAACTTACGTATGAGTGAAGGCGAATCGGCGCGCGCCGAGAGGGGGGGAGCGGTGCGGCGCGGAGTACCCCAAGTTCGAGTCTTTAGGGGCAGCTGTGGGACCTGGGGGCGACATAGAAAAATATACCAGGTGATCATCTCACACAAATGGACCTAGTCCCAAACTAAGCTCGAGGCTTGTACTATGGGTACCTAGACAACGATATAAATACTTACATAACATCCATACCAATTACCAACTGATGTTAAGTGGAATATAAAACCCATAGATATTGCATTCTTAGGATAACAATCTCAAGATTGCAATCATAAGGATGCAAATCGAATTATTTATTTATTATGAAAGTCTAATCATTAAATACAAGTTACATAATTTATTTTATTAAGTTTCCCTGCGTCTGTATTCTCGGAAGCGTATAACCTTGGTGTTTAAAAAAAAAAAAAAAAAAGATAAAAGATGTTTATTCAGTAAGTAGGCCGCACGGGCACTTTTACACGTCAAAAATCTACCAGCGCTTCGCAAGAGACCACTGCTGAGAAGAAACGCCGCAAGAAACTCAACAGTCAGTCGTTTTTTTTAAAAATTACTTATACAATTATAGAACTTAACCTAGCATTATATAAAACAATGAATTTAACATTAAAATATATATATCATGCGTAGTTGAGCAGGAAAATGTGTCAAAACTCAGTATGTTCAGATGAACTCTTAAATTGTAATAATAATAGTATACATATACTTACCCATGACGGTGCAAAACAACCACATAGTTTTGATACATTCTCCTACAGAAACCGTGTCCCCTAGACAATAATTATACCTACAATGTTTAGATATTTTCCTGACTAAGCTATTACTAAGTTATTACAAAGCGAAAGTGAATAGTCTTTTCTCCGTGAAGTGTGTACCTCCCTCGAGCTCGACGTCACTTAACATCAGGTGAGACTGAGGTCAACGCAAACCCATTTACGATTAAAAATAACGTTTGCTAGCTTTCATCTTGTACAACAGGTTGTCTTTACTGTGAGACGAGATGCATAGCCTCCTGAAGTCCCTTGTACTAATAGTAAGTAATAAGCCCATTGAAATAAAGATCTAGTGTAAAGGAAGTAAAGTGCAATTTCTTCTGTTTTTATGACTAATGATTTAATGATCAAATAGACGACGCGCTGGCCTAGTTGGTAGTGACCCGGCCTACGAAGCTAGCGGTCCTGGGTTCAAATCCCGGTAAGGGCAGATATTTGTGTGATGAGCGCGAATATTTGTTCCTGAGTCTTGGATGTGTTCTATGTATTTAAGTATATATATCTCGATTTAAGTATTTATATCGTTGTTTAGTACCCATAGTACAAGCCTAGAGCTTAGTTTGGGACGAGGTCAATTGGTGATATTTATTTATTTATAATTACAAAATTGACTTTATTCCATTCAATATAGATTCATATTCCATTGACAAATTTCGTTGTATGGCGGGCCTTAGCATAGACAGACTCACCGCTGGCTCCACGTCAGGCAGCAACGGCGGCACGAGCAGCGTACGCGCATCCCAACAGAGCGCGAGCTCGAACTTGTTCAGCAAGCTGATCCCGAGGGAGGAGGCTTCGTCCCCCCTCGCGAGAAGGGGGGAGGCTTTGAACACGTGCGCTAGGTCGTCGATCTTCATTATACCTAGATAATTATTAAGCTTGAGTGTGTGTGTGATTTGAAAAGATTCTTGCCAGGGGCACGTTTTATAAAGCTACAAGTAACAATTTTACAGGTCTAAACTAGCAACACAGCTCAAATGGCTGGTCGTCATTGGTCGAGGTTGTGTCAAATGGAAACTTGTAACCTGTAAATTGTAATTTGTAGCTTTATAAAACAGGCCCCTGGAGCCAGTTTTAATAAAGAAGCAACGTAAGTAATTATTATTGGAATATATTTATATAAAACCAGCTATAGATACCAAGAAGATGTATACAAAAATATACAAATAAAAAAACTGCAATTAAGACATGGACGACAATGACACAAATGAAGACATCGTAGATGCTTAAGACTATGACGAATATAGAAAGTGACGAAGATAATGATATTGGCGATATAATCAGTTATAATGAAGAAATACATAATAATGAACATGGTGATAATGATAATGACGATAATGATGCAGCATCTACCGCTGTTAGCAAATGGTTTGATCTCACGGACGGTGACCACATGGGCGAGAACGTCGCACAGCCACTAAGGCTTTAAGAAATACAGCTGCTTCACTATATTGTATTAGGACACCTGATAATTTTACCTAGAGATCAGAAATAAATGACAATGATGATAAAGAAGACGATATTGACAAGATTAACACCGAAACCGATGACGAGGACGATCATCATGCCGATAGTGACGTTCAAGACAGCAACTATAAAATTGATGACAAAAATTATGATACTGATTAAGAAATAAATGACGACTAAACTAAAATGATAGTTATTATTATGATTCATCACCGTTATTATGACAATGGTCTCGTAGATAATAATAATAATAAAAATAATATTGCGGCGCTTCTTCTACGCAATGATGGTCTTGTCCGAAGCGCTAGTAGATTCACTTTATACTACAGACGTGTAAAAAAGCCCGTATGTGGCCGATTAACTGGATAAATATTTTGATTTAGATTTTTTGATTTTGAATAATAATAACATCAAAGATGCCTAAGACTACGATGGTGAAAGTAACGAAACCGATGATAAAAATAATTATATTGATGAGGTCAGTCCAACTGCATTCGGCTTTTGGTTTAAAATATTGTGGGACGCCGACTTCAGTTGGACTGACCTACCATTTTAAAAGAAATTATTTCTTGCATTTTTGAAGGCGGGTTTTTGTTTTTTTAAACATTTATTTTATTTTATACTTTTTAGTGGTCCTATTTAGGCTGTTACGTAGCTCCACTTCTAAATATTAATGAGAAACTATAGAACATTTCAAGCTCGCCGCAGACGACGCCGCGGGAATGTCATAGTCATATTTAAACCTAAATGTGCTTCGTCATAGTAGCTCAACTACAGTAATCGAAATATCTTATCGCCACCCTTGAAATAGGTACCGTTAAGGAGTTCCGGTGGCCATCTGTGGTCTTCATCATCAGTTCCACTTCACCATATAGTACTTTCCAAAAGCAAATGCACGAGTTACAGTGAAAAATAGCAAAATCGCTATAGGTGTCCCTATAATATTTGAGGAGTTCTCTTGATTTCTCCAAAATCCCATCATCAGATCCTGACGTGTTGACAATGGGACCAACTAGAAAGTATACCCATTCAAACAACGAAAAATTTTTTCAAATCGGTCCAGTGGTCTTCGAGTAATCGGGGAACATACATAAAAAAAAACCCCGACGAATTGAGAACCTCCTCCTTTTTCTGAAGTCGGTTAAAAATAGAACATGGTGATGATTACGATGATGATAGTTATAGGAATGTTGAGAACGGTCCTCTACTAACCGTTGTTGGCGAACGGGTTGATCTCGCGGACGGTGACCACATGGGCGAGAACGTCGCACAGCCACTGCGGCTTGAGGAAGTATAGTTGCTTCAGGGCAGCGTCATCATAGTGGACCAGGACACCTAAAAACAGACAGAAAATAGAAAAGCTGAATTGGAACATTTTGGAATTCTTTATAACCCTTGAGTCAAAGAGGGATGTTGGAATTTGAACCTTTGTATCTGAGTTTGGTACTTCGTAGCTCCTAAACGAATGGACCGATTTGGATTTTTTTATAGAAAGCTAATTGAACTAGGACGGTTTTGAGGTAAGTTTCATGAAAATCGGTTCAGCCGTTGGTAGAGTACAACATGGCGAGGAAGAGATCTTTGGTAAACATTCTTCAGGCAAGAGAAACGCACGTGGTCAACGGTTGATAGAGTACGCACAAGAAAATAACTTAAAAATAGTTAATAGTATGTTCTACAGAAATCCTCTTAAAAAATGGACATGGCGTTGACCAAATAATCAATTCCACAGTGAGATCGACTACATATTGACTAACCAACCAAAACTCGTTATAAACTTTGATATTATAAATAATCTCAACTTTGAAACCGATCATCGTATGATAAGATGTGCTTTAAATCTAAATACAAAGAAAAACAGGAAATTTATAAAACCAAACAGTAACTATACTAGAGAACTACCATGCATCTCAGCCGTTTAAGAGATATCAACTTTGAAAGTAGAGATCGCGGTTATATCAAGGGTTTTTATCTATTTATAAGTTATAACTAGAGTAAGGAATTTTGGTGGCAAATCGTTGTTCTAGAATCCATGGAGTCGCTATTTCCTATTTATTATAATACCACTTTGATTTTGACCTTCAGTATTTTAATATTTCAAAATTAATTTAATCATTAAACCGCTAAACCAATTTAAATGAATTTTGGTATGGAGGATATCTCTGCTGTGAAAGCGTTACAAACAAGCAAATATTAGTCGGTATGGAATAACCGAACTAAAAATGTATTTAGTTCATATTGAAATATGACTATACTCAAGGTCAAAATCAAAGTGTCATGTATTATAATAACTAGTAACTCGCCCTCGCTTCGCTTCGGTTTATGCCAGTTTTCTGTAGCACCCGTCCATAATCCAAAACTTGTTATACATAAAAACCTTCCTCTTGAATCACTCTATCTATTAAAAAAAACCGCATCAAAATCCGTTGCGTAGTTTTAAAGATCTAAGCATACTTAGGGACAGACAGACAGCGGGAAGCGACTTTGTTTTATACTATATACACATAATCTCACGCCTTCGTTCCCAGAGTGGGGTAGGCAGAGCTACAGAATTACAAACATCTCTAAAAACTTGATGATAATTCTATAACCACAATTTGCACAATTAGGCTAAGATGTTTACCAGCGTATTAGTGACAGGTTGCAAGCCCATCGCCTAACAGTACTACAAGCCTTTATTCCCTTAGTCGTCTCTTACGACATCCACGGGAAGACATGGAGTGGCACTATTCTAACTCGGCAACCACACGAGGCAATACTATATAGTGATTTGGAAATAGCGACTGCATGGATTTTACAACCACGATATGCCACCAAAATCCTAACCTATGTGGGGTTAGGTTAGGTTAGGTTCGGTTAGGTTAGGTTAGGTTAGGTTAGGTTAGGTTAGTTCAAAAGCAAGTACCGTTCTCGTGGAGGAACATAGTGGCGTGGTGCAACTCTGCCGCGTCGCGGAAGAGCCGATGCCCCTTCTGTTGCATGTACTGAGTCACCTGTGGATCAAGAGCTCGAATCAATCCCTGTCAGGCCATAATAAAATTCAGCCAATGCACGGGTACTTTACGAAATCTAGGTCTTTCGAATTTCACTTCATTGGTTTTATAATTTCATCTAATTAAAAAAAAAAAACAACCATATCTTCTTTGACCTGTTATCGTGTTGTTCTCCTAGTCAATATTTTTAGTTAAATGTATTTGACATGTAATGTTTTAATTTTTACATTTGTAGTGTTTTTATTTGTGCTAGTTCTAATAATTTATATTTGTTGCTTTATTACTTTGTAATGTAACTTACTTTTAAGTATTATTGTATTTATGTTTGAAAAAATGACCTTCTGCTGGAGTTTCTTGCGGCGCTTCTTCTCCGCAATGATGGTCTTGTCCGAAGCGCTAGTAGATTCACTCTATATTACCGACGTGTAAAAGAGCCCGTATGTGGCCAATTTACTGAGTAAATATTTTGATTTTGATTTTTGATTTTGATCGTATTTTCAACATTTTTATAGCTTCTGTGTGAAAAAACTCTGTGTGTTATGTTCGTTGAAAAGTGTTTCAATAAATTGGTACCTAGTTATAGGTTGAAAACTTAAGTAATAAGTAATACATATCAGGGGACAATGTCACACCAATTGACCTAGACCCAAACTAAGCTCTAGGCTTGTACTATGGGTACTAGACAACGATATACATACTTATATAGATAAATACATACTTAAATACATAGAAAATCATGATACATCCATGACTCAGGAACAAATACTCACGCTCATCACACATCTGCCCTTGCCGGGATTTGTACCCAGGTCCGCTAGCTTCGTAAACAGGGTCACGACCAACTACGCTAACGAGTCGTCGAATGGTTCGTTTTTGTATAGCTGTGATGAGGAATCTTACCAGTCGCTTGTACTCCTCATGGTTCAAAACAGGCTCCCTCAGCTCGGCCGCGAGCGCCGTCACGCACTCCTCTAGAGCGAGATACGTGGCCGGTATACGCTGCTCTAGCAAGGGTTCTTTGCTTCCTGAAATAACAATCATCATCGTCATATCTGCTGAAATACGTTCACTGCTGGACATAGACCTTCCCCAAGGATCTCCACGACGGCCGGTTTTGTGCTACTCGCATATGGATTCCCGCAATCTTCACCAGATCGTCGGTCCACCTCGGGGAAGGCCTGCCAACACTTCGCTTTGCCGGTCCACGGCCGCACCTCTAGAACTTATCCGCCCCATCAGCCATCAGTTCTACGAGCAACAAACTACTGCCCCGCCCACGGCCACTTAAGGTTCACAATTCGCTGGGCTATGTCGGTGATTTTGGTTTTTCTGCGCATTTCCTTATTTGTGCTTCGATCTCGTAGTTTGGGTGACCTTGAGATTTTTTATGAGGCCTATTGACCGCAAATGAGTTGCCAAACCTGATCCGTTTGATAGTTGAAAAAGCATCAGAAAACAAGTTCTACGCAGTCAAAGTTATTCATACAAAATTGACTTACCAGGTGGTTTCACACTGAACGCTACGGAATATATGACATCAGCGAGCAAGCGGATGTTATGTTTCGTGCTGCAAGACACCTGGAACAAATTAATACATGTTCAAGGTCAGAAAGTCAAAGGATGGCCAAGATCAACGACTGAGAGCTTTTCGGTAAGATGCCTTTCAGAAGACGGTCAGTTTACGGTACGCTAAACTAAAATTTAATCAACGGCCGTCTAAATTATTCGGCCCATTGTCTTTTGTACGGTCATCTACATACAAGTTCTCGGACGATACCGTTCGTAGTAGGTCGGTTATAACTATTTGCGCTAACGATTGAACTAGGATAAACCTCAACGGAGTCCATGACGCGCGGTACCTTCTTGTCAGCATCAGGCGCGCCTAGGATGGCGAAGCAAACCAGCCGCAGCGTGCTCTAACACCAAGGGTCTAATGATGGAGTCGCAGCAGTAACAGTGCGGTACCTCGACGGAGTCCATGACGCGCGGAAGTCCCTTCTTGTCAGCATCAGGCGCGCCCAGGATGGCGGAGCGCACCAACCGCTGCAGCGCTGCTGGGCTCTCGCTCTCAGGCAGCGTGCTCTGTAATACCAGAGGTGATGATGGAAGATGGGCATAGGAACTCCTTAATGGCTAGGAGTAAGTTAGTAGTGTTTGGACTTGTTGGATTCGTCTTTGAAAGTATGTTTTCAGTGATGCAAGTACAGTTGGCGACAAGGTTTTATTTATCTTACGTTTGTTTGTTTATTGAACAAATCAATCTTGAACCAGTTTCTGTTATCAGAATGAATTGAAATTTAGAATACATAACTGAACATGATGCCGAAGTAATATGATAGTGTCTAAGAGCTGAACTGATGATGGAGTCGGAAGGTGGCGACAAGATCTCCGCTATACTTAACGTAGACACATCGAGTTTGGATTTATTCGTTTAGTCACGATAAGGAGATGAAGACTGAGCAAAAAAAATAGTCAGCATTTTTTTTTAAAAAATTTAGTTTTTGATTTAGAAATACACTCTGTAAAAAAAAGCATTGTCTACCTATTACGATTCATGAGACACAGCCTGCTGACAGACAGACGGACGGACAGGATGTTTAGTAAAAGGGTCTTGTTGTCAGCCTTTGGGTACAGAACTTTAAACACATAAAATTGTAAATAAAACAAATATGTCAAAGCGTCGGACAAACAAATCAACTTACATTAGCAACTTGATCGTAGTGCGTCGCCACCATGATGACAGGTGATCCCGGGGCGCGGGCTTGTATTGACCTGCATCGGATTATAAAACAAATATTAGATTCACATAATAAAACTAAAACCACGACCAACGAAATTAACCAATAGTTATTAAGTATTACGAGTATATTTGTATACCCATTTTACAAAGTAATGGTACATTTTTTATTTATAAATTAAACCCCTTATTCATAAACCTATTTTAGTGTAGTGTAGTAAGCCGGAATTTTCGTGGCACTTTCAATAACGCTAGTGACTTCTCGTTTATCGACTTCTGTTAAACATAATAATATATCGATAAATAAAATACAATACAGAAATAAAAACAAGATCACCAACAACTCTAACAACTTGTTAATTCTGTAACCGCATTTTTCATAATGAGGCTAAGATGTTTACCATGTGTTTATTAGTGACGGGTTGCAAACCCTTTGCCTAACAGTACTACAATCCTTTATTCCCTTAGTCGCCTCTTACGACGTCCACGGAAAGACGTGGAGTGGTACTATTCTAAGCCGGCAACCACAAACCACAATAAATAATGGCGAGACTAACCGTAGCCAGCTGATCGCCTCGGCCAGACCCTTCTTGCCATCTGTGACCTTCCACACCACCAGATACAGTGAGCGGCGTGAGAGGAAGTACTGGTGTGTTGCGTAGTACCTGCGAACAATAAAAAAAAATGTTGTTGTAGAGTAAATGGGATTGTTGGAAGAGGGCGGCCAAGGCGAACGTTCCACGATCAGATCGGGGACGTATTAAGAAAGGGCCAGGTCAGGAGACTCAGGAGTACCCTAAACCAACGACGCATGTGTATGAAGAGACTTATGAGTGTGGAGGAAGCGAGGGAAGTTTGTCTGGATCGTAGCAAGTGGAAGGAAGTGGTCTCTTCCTACCCCTACGGGAAAGAGGCGTGATTTTATATATGTATGTATAAAACCCCCGACTTGCGACTGGTATCAGAATGATAATTCTTGAAAGAGCCGCAAACTTTTCCCTTTTCTATTGTGCTGACTAAATTCCTTGATACAAGCGGAGAGTCCCCATGTGGGGCGTTAAATAAATGGGCTGTTAGGTGACTCACTCGCGCTGCCCGCCGAAGTCCCAGGTGCGGAAGGTCACGGGCCCCTTGGAGGCGCGCGGCGGCTCGTACGTCCACGCGCCGATGTCCACGCCGACCGTCGACATGTTGCGAGTGGACGACTTGTTGCCCATGCGCTTTGCCCAGTGCTAGGAAATCGGATAATACGTAAGTAAGTTTGAAAAATAGTGTGCAATTTCCAGCCAATCTTCATTCGATGCATTATTTTAAGCTTTAAAGATTCAAGGCTTTTTTTATTACCAAGCCTGTCGTTTAGTTTATGTGACTGGTGCATAATGAGAGGCATTAATACACGAGTGTGGTTTCATAATAAGATCACACGAGTATTTTAATGCCTAATTGCATACAGTCGCATACATAAGTTTATCTACAGGGGTGGTCACATAATTAGGGACACTTGTTTTTTTCCCATACAATTGCCTACAAATATGGCTGTTCAATTTTGACAACCAATCAAAAATTTCTTAACGAATTATATTTTTAGTTACACTTATCGTTAACTAATAAAGTAAAGTTTTAATGTATGTACAATTTATCTCTGTTGAGATCGGATCTTTCATTTTATAAGGATTTGAAAAAATAAATATTCGGCGCTCATACAAAGTTGTAGAATTTTGTATGGACGCGTCAGCACTTAGTTTTTAAATCCCTATAAGTTATAAGGTCCGTTTTTAATATCAGTTCACTGTACATCAGTTTAAACCTTAGTTAATTATGTAAAGTAAAATGTATTTAGCAATAAAATTGGTCGAGAACTTTTTGATTAGTGGTCAAAATTGAAAAGTCATATTTGTAGGCAATAGTATGGGAAAAAACAAGTGTCCCTAATTATGTGGCCACCGCTGTACATGCATATCTTTAGTTGTGTACAATATGTGAGAAACCTGTATCTGTGACCCCTAGTCCCAAACTAAGCTCTAGGCTCGGATTAAGGGTACAAGACAACGATATAAATACATACTAATACATAAATATTTCCCCATAGTGGAATCGAACCCGAGACCTGGTAGGCACGGTCACTACCAACTAGGCCAAGGCATCGTCTTCAAATTCACCTCCCTTGTGTATCAAATCTAGGTTACATAAGTTGTACTTACCTCCGTAGGTTTCCTCCTGTGCTGGATTGGGGACTCTTGTCGCAGACATTCAAGCAAGCTGGTCTTGCCGATGCCCTGGAACAAATTAAAAGCGTTGAGTGAGATATGAAAGAAAGAAAGAAAGAAAAATCATTTATTCGTGACATACATAAAAAAAAAGAACAGATTAACACGTACAAGAAGGAAGTAGCCACGAAATGGTCCCAACTCAGCGTAATGCTGGCATTAAAGTCAGCGCTGGTCTTCCGTTGGAACCATCAGGTGAAACCACGGAAGGTTACACACACATAATTATTTGAAAACAAGGAATGATTGCAAAATAATAAAAAAACTAGAGAAAAAAAACAATAATAATAATAAAATAAAAAAAACGCAAAAGTTTTCCATGGCCGTCCTCAGATAGCGGAAAGGGCAACAGTCCCTTAGCCTTACATGGTTCAAGCACAGAAAACCGACATGACCTATTCTATTTTATCTATGGCAGCGGCAGCGCTGACAGCACGCGTCATTATCTAATCTGTGACTTAGTCTCAGTAATCTGTGATGATTAACCATGCAATTGTTTTATTTTGATGCATGCAAAAGTGACTATAAATAACTTAACAACAACACGTAGTGATTAAACTCATATTAGACATTGACCATGACAGTAATAAATCTCATACATCACATCATTATGATAGCGACTCAGTGAAGTACGTTGGTTTTGGAGTAGGCAATACTGGTAAGTTGGTTTGTATACAATACAATATTTGCTTTTTATATACACTCCGGGGCAAAATTAGCGGAACAGAGTGCGTTATTCATACAAACGAGGTTATTTTGAAGCTTTGGTTCTATGCCTGGGGTTGCTTAGAGTGAGGTTTAATAGTGGATACTTTGAGGTTCAATAGAGGAGGTCAAAACTTCGTAAGATACTTAATTGATCGAACAGGCAGTTAACACCACGGTGAGAGAGTTTGTGTCAGCGTTTGGAACTCCTTACATTTTATTACCCCTTTAGATGTTTTTCTGAACATGTAAAAATCCGGCGTTAGCCGCAGATTCAATCGATTGGGTATCTTAGGTACTCTGGACGTCCTGTTTCGATGCAAGGGGTATCCATCATCAGATTTCACTAAAAACCATCCGCAGGCATAACACCAAAGCTTCAAAATAACCTCGTTTGTATGAATAACGCACTCTGTTCCGCTAATTTTGCCCGTGTATATAGATAAGGTCGTCCTGACTAGGGTGTTGAATGAGAATGAGATATCTACAAATCATATAAGAAAAAAAAATGTACGTAAACCCAAGCCCGAGTAATACCCGTCAAAAAGTGACAGATATCCTATACACGTTTATCGTCGACTTACACATGTCAAATGGCTTACGGGCTCTACTTAAATAACGATTTTTAGTCTCAATTTCAATTTTATAAGTAAGTCAGGGTCTGAAAGAAAGACAATGACAACACTGAATCTAGCTTGATTTAATAAAACTTTAACAAAGGTCACTTGCATTATTATTTTTAATCTTAGTTCTCATGGTTGGCAATGCATTTGCGGTCTCAGGATTGCTGTCTTAAGATTATAGTTTTGAGAATGTAAATGTCTATGGGTCACAGATCTCGCTAACCATCAGGCGGCCTGTGCACTCGTTTACTTTCTCTATGACATAAAAAAAAGATTTCACATCTTAGATTATTTTATTCTCAATTTACCTGCAACCCTACAAACATGAGCTTCATCCTGGTATAAGGCCGAGCCTCTTGCAGCACCGACTTGAGGAACCCGACGATGTCCATGCTCTTGTACCTGCCGCAAGCCAGCATGGAGCCCAGGGGTTCCTGAAGAGTGCATCCGGCAGTGTTGAGGTTCCAGAGGCGCGAGAGGAGGCCCATTTGAGGGGGGAGGTCGGTTATGTCTGGAATGAGTATCCTGTTCACGGCACCGTTTTGTTATAATATCGAAGAAGCATCCTGGTCGCGACACCGTTTTGTAATGATACTTATAAACTTGTTTAAGTTCAAAAAAATCTTGAATAAAAATGAATCGTTATATGTTTTTCCTCTATGTGTTCCTAAAGCATTGATCCGATTGTGATGGAAATTTGTAGGGTTCTTCTATATATCTGCGATGGTTCTTCGACCAATAAATCTATGGAAATTAACACTTTTTTACTTTACGTGGCATTGCAACGCATGCCGGGCGCAGCTAGTATGTTAAAAACTCAGTGAATAGATGGAATTTTGAATATTTTTATACACAAACAACAAAACAATGCAAATAATCAAATATGTTTAAATCATTAAAGTCACAGCCCAACACTCCATCATTCTCATCATTTTAGCCGAAAGACGCCCACTGCTGGACATAGACCGCCCCAAGGTTTACCACAAGGGCCGGTTCTGCACCCCTTAGGAATTTTACACAATAGTGCAATGGCAATTTAAATGTTGGGGTATGTCTACGTGAAACAAAAATATTCCAAATAATTTAATATCCGATACTGCAACATCAGAATTAACTATCTCATTTATCTTTATCAGTCAAATTACTTCGCGAAATTGTGATTTGACAATTCAGGCGCAACGCTTGCCATTTCCATTTCTTATAAAAAAAACACTTACCTTTATTCCCGCTTATATTAAGCACAGATAAGTTACTTAGTGCATGTATAAGCGGAGGCACGCAGCGAAGCATATTGCTCGATACATCCAGCATAGATAGTAGAGGAAACACCAGTCGAGATCGAAGACCGTGCGACGAATTCTGTGGGGGGATTAAGGGGTTTAGTAATGGGAATAGGGGGGGTGAGGGTTGTATGTAAAATAAGGTCATATGTTCGAGTATCGAACGATTGAGTATCACTTTGTTTTCATAGCCATCAGTTTTAATCATGTTTTTGCCAGTTGTCGATTTTTAGAACTTGCACAAATTGACCAGGTCCCAAACTAAGCTCTAGGCTTGACCTACTTATATAGAGTGATACATACCTAAATACATAGAAAACATCCAAGAGATCCAGCTTAAATATGTATGTGCCTAGAACGAATATTTATCTAAATTCATCAAAGAGGCATTATATTCAGCAATTAATGTCGAGCAGATTAGAAGTATTTATTTCTGTTTGTAAGTATATTAATTGTAATCCAGTACCCATAGTACAACATTAGTCGATACCTTAGTTTGGGACTAGGTCAATTGTATTTCATATTTCATATTTATTTATTCCATTTACAAATACATTTTGTGTCGGAAATATTACACTTAAAGTTAAAATAAAAACTTAAACTAAAATTACATTTTTACAACATGCACATGAATAAAATAAATAAATTAATATTTGATAATACTTACAAACCCTAATTAAGTTAACTTTATTTTATAACTCATTCACAAACTCGTCTACATCATAGAAGCATTTCTCTAGCAAATAGTTCCTTAGGTGGCTTTTAAAAATAGAAGGAATCGGTATGCTTTTTAAGTCACTAGGCAGGCTATTAAACATTCTCACCGCTTGATAACGCACACTGTGATGTACCACTCTAAGTTTGGGCGCAATCAACACAGGCATGTCGCTCGTAAGTAATACTAGGATATAGAGGCAAGGGACAGTAAGTATGCTAAGCCTCTCAAAGTGTTCCCGACACGACTGCCAGGAGGGAATACGTACTATTGTTCTTATTGTTTTAGTAGAATGTGCCCCGTAACTTTTTCAATTTCTTATGCCAAGCATGCCGTCTCTGTCACTCACCCACTCGTCGTCATCGTCAATATCACCGTCCCGCTCTGGCACGTGGCCGTCGTCGTCCGTAGTCAGCTGAATGCGGGTGAGCAGGTTGTTAGCGAGGATCTGAAGCAAGACATTTTCATCACTATTTTTGACCGATTTTTTTTATTCCTACCATAATAAAGTTGTTTATATTTCCCCTTTTCAGCTTCCAGGATCTCATAAAGCCTCATCAGAGTCCGGAGCGAGTCGAGTCGCAGGTGGCGATCGGATTGTAACAGCTGCTTTCTACCTATTCTTTTTAACTTCTGTTTCTGAACTACCAGAATCTCATAAAGCCTCACCAGTGTCCTTAGCGAGACCAATAGGCCATCCAGCCTGTAACAGCTACACAGGAACGCATTATTACTATTTTTATTATTTTTCTCAAACATGCAATGGAATGTTGGCGTTATGTTAGTTATTTTAGGCCTCAAAGTATCACGTTGCGGGCGGAACACCTCGAGAGAACTGTAAAGGAATCTCATACAAAATTGAAGGCCTAGGCCAGGAAGTAGTTTTTTTTTAATTTTCATGTAAACATGGCGGCTGTGTTTATGAACAGGCTAAATAGCTGTTTCTTTTTATAATACTAGCTTTTGCCCGCGACTTCGTCCGCGTAGAACTCGTTTATCGCAGTTAAATAAATTAATAGTTATAAATAATTCTATAGTTTGACGTCCTCCCTGGCAAGAATGATCTTTCAAACACATGTAATATTGAGCTCGAAATTTACCGGGACACCAACTTTAACCATTAACTCTTACGGGAGGGCACTCCCGATACCTCGGAAGAGTTCAGGAACTCTAACGGTAGGACGTGACTTGCTCTGTGTCTATGACATTGTTTACCAAGAGATACTCCACAACATCGCCTTTTACGTGAGACATATTTTTATATTTATCCGCCCGACGATTTCGTTTCTCGGTGGTAATATCGCCCTCTCGCACAAACATTATCTATTCTTTATATTGTTTTTTAGATCGGGGTACACGTTATTTTTTAGATCATCTGTGTTTTGTACAATATTACAGAATTCGCGGTTTAATGTATTCAAATCGTTACTATCTCTCGCCATACGATCTTTGACAATTTTTAGTAGAGCTGCCGGATATATTGCCCCGACTGTGTATCATGGTGTACTCGTAGTAACTGGCATATTTGTAGTTTAGTTTAATTTTTTATATATATACTCATATCGTAGATGCCGAAATGCATTTATTTTATCGGCTGGTGTGCCCCTGGTTATCACCGGTAGATGAGAATCTTTCTAAATTCGCTGTCTCAAAGCACCATCCCTCCCATGATAGTTTGGTTGCTCTTAAAATATCCATCATAGTTCAATATTACATATATTATATTATGAGTCTTAATACTAATTATAATGTAGGTATCTATCATTATAAATGGCGGAACTCCCTAACATCATCCGTGGCGAACGACTTTTTCAATAAACATCATGACGGCCATTTTGAATTCCAAATTTGATATCATTTTCGAAATCTGCGTCAACGCAACCTAAGAAAATGACACCCATGATGACTTTTTCAAAAAACACCAAACAATGTCGTTATTCCCTCGGGAACCTTTAAATTTTCCGGGATGGGATTTTTCTATGTGTTAATCCAGGGTGCTACCTCCATTTTAAATTTCATCCTAATCCATCTAGCCGTTGCAGCGTTAAGGAGTAAGTAACTAAATCCCCGTTTTACCCCTTAGGGGTAGTTTTTTCTAAATCGCTGAAAGCAGTATATTTTATTTATAAACAGTAGCCTAAATATCAATTTCCTAATGTAGCCATTTCGTTATCTCCCATACAAGTTTCTACTCTCCATTTATCGCCTGAGGGGGAGTTTTACGGAAATCAATGAAAGTTTTTTTTTATGTTAAACAGTATTAAACAGTAGCTTAAACACGAATTACCACGTTTCCAACTAAAAAAATTAACATAAATGACCAAATTGTCATACAAACTACCATCCCAAATCTCACCCCCTTAGGGGTGATTTTTGAGATACAAATTTAATCTAATTCAGTTCCGCGGTTTATCCTTGAATGCATAACAAACAGACAGACGACAGACATAATTACTTTCACGTTTATAATGTTAGTATGGATTTTCTTTGTACAGCAATATTATGTATACCTATCGATGTATAGTTTTTTTACCACTTGAGTATTGTTTGAAATTACATTTTAGAATTAAATAACCGACCAATTCGCCGAAAAATTAAATGCCTGTCCGTAATTATTTTCAAGTGATCATAATAACCGCCCTAATATTAAATAACAGCCGTAGAATTAATACGCCGTGAAATCTGGATATGTCAACACTGACAACTTCAATCTGACACCGCTCCTTTTGATATAGACTAACAAAACTGAATGTAGGTACAAAGCCTGTCTCATGTTGTCACACTGGATGGCAAAAGCCATGGGAGAAATAAATTATTCAATTGCGCAATTTTGTCAAATAATTACTAATCTTATTCTATATTAATAATTATTTGCGTCCCCAAAAACTAAGAAAATGTTACCCGTGACAACTTTAAAAAAAAAAATCATTGCCGCCAGCTTGAATTCTAAATTTGACATCATTTTCATAATCTGCGTCCCCAAAATGTAAGAAAATGATACCAATGACGGCTTTTTCAATAAACATCATGGCGGCCATTTTAAATCCCAAATTTGATATCATTTTCGAAATCTGCGTCAACGCAACCTAAGAAAACGACACCCATGATGACTTTTTCAAAAAACACAAAGATGTTGTCGTTATTCCCTCGGGAAACTTTAAATTTTCCGGAATAGGATTTTCCTATGTGTTAATCCAGGGTATAAGCTATCTCCATTCTAAATTTCATCCAAATCCATCCAGCGCCATTGCAGCGTGAAGGAGGAACAAACTAAAACTCCCTTTTAACCCCCTAAGGGGTAGTTTTTTCTAAATCGCTGAAAGAAGTATTTTTTATTTATTATCAGTAGCCTAAATACCAATTTCCAAATTGCTTATTTTAAAAATAACTTATCTCGTATACAAATTTCTACCCCCTATTTGAACCCTTTAGGGGATGAATTTCCAAAAATCCTTTCTTAGTGTACCCAAGGAATATTCCCTTCAAATTGCTAGTCCCTAGGTCCAGCGGTTTAGGCTGTGCGTTGATCGATCAGTCATTCAGTTTTACCCCTTTCCATCCCTTCGGGGATGAAATTATCAAAAACGCTGAAACACGTATAAATTAATTTTCAATTTTCAACCTAAACACAAAATTTGAATAGTCTAACTTAAACTAAAACTGACGGACTTTCATACAAATGTTCATCCCCTTAGGGGTGGAATTTCCAAAAATCCTTCCTTAGTGGATCTTTACACTATATAAGGTATCTATGTGCAAAATGTCAAGTCTCTAGGTCCTAAGGTTTGGGCTGTGCGTTGATATATTAACAATCCGTTTTACCCCTTTTCATCCCTTCGGGGTTGAAATTATCATAAACGCTGACGTATAAGTTGAAATTCAATCGCCAACCTAAACGCAAAATTTGAAGCGTCTAACTTCAAAACTGACGGACTTTCATACAAACGTTTTTCCCCTATTTTACCCCCTTAGGGGTGGAAGTTCCAAAAATCCTTTCTTAGTGGATCTCTACACTATATAAGGTATCTATGTGCAAAATTTCAAGTCTCTAGGTCCAGCGGTCTGGGCTGTGCGTTGATATATCAACAATCAGCTTAGCATTTTATATAATAGATAGAAGATAGATAGAAGAAAGAAGATTAAGCCGTGGATCCAACCAAGGCGTTTGCATAAAGGCACCAGGTACCAGGAGGGCAGAATTTATTAGGGGTGCGTAGCGCAACTTAGATCGCAGGCGATGTAGCACGGGGCGGCGCGCCGCGGGGCGCACCCGGCACAGCGCGGGTGACTGAGCACTGTAGGTTACTTTTAATGTTTATGCACTCCTAGTACGTATTTGACGTTATAATTTTTGTTTTAATTTTTTTAGTGAATTATTTATTTGTTTGAGAAAAGCACTACACAAACCTCGGCGTGAAGTGGGGTTGCAAGCCTCGTAACTATCCGGCCTCGCTTCGCTCGGCCGGTAACCCCCTACTTCCCGGCCTCTGTAGTAATGTACTATTTCTCAAACATGCAATGGAATATTGGCGTTATGTTAGTTATTTTAGCCTTCAAAGTATCACATTTCGGGCGGAACACCTCGAGAGAACTGTAAAGGAATTTCATACAAAATTGAAGGCCTAGGCCGGGTTTTTTTTAAATTTATTTTTTGTAATCTTGGCGACTGTGTTTATGAACAGGCTAAATAGCTGTTTTTTTTTTAAATATAAGTACTAAGCCGTGCATCCAACCAAAGAGTTTGCATTTTAAAATAAAGGCTCCAGGTACCAGGAGGGCAGAGGTTATTAGGGGTGCGTAGCGCAACTTAGATCGCAGGCGATGTAGCACGGGGCGGCGCGCCGCGGGGCGCACCCGGCACAGCGCGGAGTACTGTAGGTTACTTTTAATGTTTATGCACTCCTAGTATTTGACGTTGTAATTTTTGTTTTAATTTTTTTAATGAATTATATGTTTGAGAAAAGCACTATACATACATCGCCGTGAAAAGAGGTTGCCAGCCTCGTAACTATCCGTCTACATAAACTCGGCCGGCGACCCCCTACTTCTCGGCCTCTGTAGTAATGTACTATTTCACCGTTTATACGATTGTCTACCGATTTTACTATTCTTTACCATTTCAACCATTTTGTACCATTTCTACCATCCACTAAAAAAATCTACCATGTTTCTATTTCTAAAATATTGTCCTCAATCCTCAAGTTTTCTACCATTTTCCCGTCGGAGCTACCATGATCCCATAAAGCCTCACCAGTGTCCGAAGCGAGTCTAGCCGCAGATGTCGGCGCGCGGGGCAGGCGGCCTGTAACAGCTGCGCGCGCACGCCGCCCGAGCGGGGGCGGGCGCGGGGCCGCGGCCGGGCGGCGGGCGCGCGGCAGTAGCACGCCAACGGGTCGCCTTCTGACGAACCGAAGTTTTCCACCTGGAGATACCGAAGAAATTTTTATGCTAAAGGTTGAGGAAGACAAACGGTCACAAAGACAGCGTCGCGCTTCGCTCGCTTGGCCCTGCCAAGATGCGCTACGCTAACTAGCGTTTCTATTCGATTCGTTTTTGAACCAATCGCGTCACTGATAGACCGCGTGACTTTTCGTATCACGTCATCTCCCAGTGACGCGATTGGTTTAAAAATGAATCGAATAGAAACGTTAGTTAGCCTAGTGCATCTTGGCAGGGACCTCTGTTCTAAAACCGCCTCTACTACGCCTTTCGCAGAGGCTCTCGCCGCGCCTTTATCGTTCCTTACATTCATTCATTCCTTAAAATTAATGTCGACGCCAGTTCGACGCTAGCAAAACGTGATCAGTGTGAACGCGCTCCCTATAGTGCGGTGCAAAATTTTCTCTCAATTTTAAAGATGCGCATGAAAAATGTAATATGCCTCAAAATTATATATTATAGTGTACAGGAAGTGAACGAATTTATTAATATTCGTAACGTACCTGGGGCAAGCTCGGCCAGCAAGTGATCTCGTTGTGGCTGAGATCCAACTGACGGAGGCTCGTCGGATATGACGTCACATACGACATCGATCTGAAGAGCGAAAAGGAAAAAAAATAGGGCAAAGTTTCTTCTATAAAATAACGTTAGTAGTGACAAGCAACAGGAGTATTTAACTAATGCATCTGAAAATCAACATGTTCTAACGATGTTTGAGCATAAAAATAAACCGAACTTTAAAATTTGGTGCCGTGACCAGGATTTAGCTTATAAAAATCATTAGAACCCATAATTTTACTTTATTATTAGAAATAGGAATAGGACCCGGCCTAGGCCGTACAGTGGACCCATACATGTTGCATAACGTAAACGTTTATGACTGCAGAGTCAAAGAAAATGACTAAAACCTCTCGCGTGTTTCAGTTGCATATATTTCACTTTATTTTTAGCAAAATATAATCTACAGTAATTATCAAATTATTGTTTTTATTCATCACTTATTATTTACCAATATTTTTATAACCGTTTCACTTATGAGCACGTTTTAGTTAGTTTAGAATTTGTTCCCGTATCAAGTTTTCAATAATTTCTCGTGCATTGATGAAACGCTCGGAAAATCACATAGGAAAAGTTCAAGAATAAAAATGTATGTGTAGGTTTAAATTGGTGCCGCGACCAGGATGTAGTTTTAATCCAAAACAATTTTAAACTTACCTGAGCGAGTTATACGCCATGTTAAGCGAGGCGAGCCGCGGCGCCCTGCAAGCGAGCGGCGCCGGCACGCAAGTGAACTGGTTGTGCGATAAGTTGAGCGAGGTGAGCGCGCAGTCACCGGGTTCAGTTCCGACGGACACGCGCGGCTCCGAGCGCCACGGGTGCGCACGAGACGCTTCGGACCACCTGAGGGAAAAAATATATCAGCGTATATTTTTTTCTTCTAATCAATTTATATGTGTAGCAATTAAAAATATCTCTAATCAAAGGGCTGCCACAATAGACCATCCCCCAATAATAATAGTACGCTTAATACTCACACAGCGTTGCCGGTGCGGTCGGCTAGCACGGGCGTCGAGCCGTCGTCCGGCGACTGGCTCTCGACCGATGGGCTCCGCGACAACGACGTCTGACGACAACACAATAGTTTATAATGGTGAATAATTTAACAGCTAACCAGTTTAAACCAGCACAGATCAGCTTGTTATTTAATTATAACCAAGTTTCGTGACTAGTTATTTATCTAAGAGAATTAAAACTCCCTTATAGAAAACCAGAACATTTTTCGGGTATAAAGAAGGAAGAAATGGGATTTCATTTCCTTATAGAACACTGGTTAAACATTCCGTTTTCTATTATTATAAATATTTTATCATAGCTAACCCGGCTGTCGATATGGTGAACTACTAAGACATATTTTTTCTTATAACTCAAACTTGATTATCTCCAAGGAGCAAGCTCCTGTAATGGTTTGCTGCACCCTAGTAGGTCCATGTTTTGTACTGGTTCAAATTAATTAATTACACTTGTAGAGACCATATGGCTGCAAGGAATAAATTAATAAGAAACAAAGGTACTTACAGATTGTGAGAAGTTAAACTGTGATCCCGAGGACGATGATGTGCTGAGTTGTGGAGAGCCCTCCGAAGGGGTCGATAACTGCGTGGAATCCGCACCCTGCGGGTACGATGAGGGAAATATATGATGATTTAAATATATAGAAGATTGCGTGGAAGAGCCGTAAGTTTGCTATGGGTACAAAGATTTAAGCACCCAGACCACACAATGTGAATTGGGCATGTGCAGTTTGTAAACTTGCAAATGTTTAAAACCGATAGCAAGCCGCTAACCGCTATTCCTGCGAGAACCGCTGGCGGAAGGTTAGCCGGTAAGACAGTTGTTGTAATACAGACGAACCTTGCACGTGGTCCTTCATATTGTTAAATTATAAAGCCACGTGACTTTTCGTAAGCCTTCGAGTGCATCCAACGTAAACACTGCTCAGAACCCAGCGTCAAAACAGTGTTAAAGAACTTAAATTTGTTCTTTTTAACCGACTTCAAAAAAAGGAGGATGTTCTCAATTCGTCTGTTTTTTTTTTAAATGTTTGTTACCTCAGAACTTTCGACTGGGTGAACCGATTTTGATGATTCTTTTTTTATTTGAAAGCTGGTGCTTCCTGATTGGTCCCATTTTTATCAAAATGAAGATCTGATGGTGGAATCCATGAGGAATCGACGGAACTCTTCAAAATTTATAGGCTCACCTATAGCGATTTTGGTATTTTTCATTGTAACTCGTGTATTTGGTCTTGGAAAGCACTATTTGGTGAAGTGGAACTGATGATGAAGACCACAGATGGCCACCGGAACTCCTAAACGGTACATATTTCGAGGGTGGCGACAAGATATTTCGATTAAGATAGTTGAGCGACTATAGCGAAGCATATGTATGTTTAAATATATCACTATGACTTTCCCACGGCGTTGCTTGCGGCGAGATTGAAATGTTCTATTGTTTCTTATTAATTGAGAAGTGGAAGAAAAACAGCTTAATTATGATCACTAAAAAGTATAAAATAAAATAAAAGTTTAAAAAAACAAAAACCAGCCTTGAAAACGCAAAAAATAACTTCTTTAAAATGGTAGGTAAATAGGTCAGTCCAACTGAAGTCGGCGTGCAACAATATTTTAACCAAAAGCAGACTTCAGTTGAACTGACCTATTTACCTACCATTTTAAAGAAGTTATTTTTTTCTTTTTGAAGGCGTGTTTTTGTTTTTTTAAACTTTTATTTTGTTATGGCAATTTAAATAATATAATTATAAAGCTTTATGTCATTGGTAAGTGGGCACGTAATTCGTCAATGAACACCGGAGTTGCGCAAGGCACCATTCTGGGTCCATGGGAATTTACGAAATCTAATAATGCTAGGTTGGCTCACGGAACACAAAACTAATGTAGATTTAAACTAATTAATTTTTAAAAAACAATAACATACTCATGAAAAAAGAATCTGCAAAACCGGTTGACAATTGGCGAAGAAATCAACTAACATACATACAAAAAAAATCACAGACGATTTGAAAACCTCCTCCCTTGTTTGGAGTCGGTTAAAAAAATATGCAACTCCATTTCCCCGGGTGACTCACATCGTCGTCGCCGGGCAGGTCCCGCAGGTGGTTGAGCGCCGCGTTGAGGTCGCGCAGCGCGGGCGCCGCCCACAGCCGCGCCGGCAGCGCGCGCAGCTTGTTGTTGCTCACGTCCAGCGTGCTCAGCGAGGGCAGCGAGAACAGTTCCGGGGGAAGGTGTTCTAGGCGGTTGTCCTGGGGGAAAGACATCATGGGAAGTTTGGTGGGGTCCTTACGGATACACTTCGATCCTATGGGATCTCTTGTGTAACTACCCCTCTTTTTATTTAGTGCTTAATCCAATGCAGCCTCCACCCCTTCCAGAAAACGGATAGTGGAGTGCAATGGCAGCTTGAAATTGTTTGGTTCTGGGTAGCCACAACCAAGGATTTTTATTGTTACTCCTTGCCGGAGTAAATATCACATTCACACAGTATCATATCGTTTCCTCTTTAACGCACATTGTATAATCAGTGTTGTCATAAAAACACATCTTTGCTAGATGTTTAACCCCGAGGAAAGTTAGTTAGATATTTTTCCCATTTTTACGAGTAGGTTGCAGAAATAGTACATTACTGCACAGACCGGTAAACAGGCCGTTGCGGGACGAGTAGAGTTAGCGTGGCCGAGACGCAGTCGAGGCTGCGCTATATACACGTACGAGTCCAGCAACCGCCCTTCCCGGTCGAGGCTTGTATAGTGCTTTTCTCCAACAATGTGAGGAAATCGAACACAATTATTAAAAATATTAAACACAGTCCCAACATTTCCTTGAAAAAAAATAACAGAAACGTTCGATTTAGTATGACACTGAAAAAAACATTAAATAAAATCACAAAACGTAATAAATTCAATTTGAATAAAATATAGTTCAAACTATAACATTTATTACGCGTTTATGTTATTTCGGCAATTTATTTTGTTTATGAACGCAATTTCTATTAAAAGAAAGTCAAACTATTTGACACACTTTTAAATACGCTGTAAACGCTGTTTGAAAAGGCTTAACTTTTTAGTCTATGAGATTTAAAAAGTAAAATATACAAGGAAGAATTTTGATTGCACGAGTGTTTGGCTGTTTGGAGATAGTTATCCTAGTACAAACATGGTTTTAAAAAGTAAATCAACAGGTACGTAATGAAATTTCATACATTTTTCGCGGCCGCTGCCGTTGGTAAATAATAACTTTGTTTTTTTTTTTAAATTTTGCATGGGCCTGGAACTTAGAACTTCGCGGGCTGATTTGACAACAGTAAGGTTAACATTTTCGAGCATGTGGGAGAAAAAGTTATTTATGCAGCGATACATAATTAGCCCTTAAGGTAATCGTGTCTGTTATAAGAACGCTTGGGAGGAGAGGCTTTAAGAGGCTTCATTATGTGACAGTTTCAATAAATGAATATGCTAAAATTAAGCAGGAAGCACGGGCATTAAACCAATTTACACACATCATTTACATTTCAGTCTTTTTTTATATTGAGACCAATGCCTAAATCCAAACCTCTAAACCTCTAAAGTTTTGAAATTCCCAGAAATTATTACATACATACATAAACTCACGCTTTCGTTCCCAGAGGCAGAGCTACAGAATTACCTATAACTCTAAAAACTTGTTGATAATTCTGTAACCACATTTTGCACAATTAGGCTAAGATGTTTACCAGCGTATTAGTGACAGGTTGCAAGCCCATCGCCTAACAGTACTACAAGCCTTTATTCCCTTAGTCGCCTCTTACGACTTCTACGGGAAGACATGGAGTGGCACTATTCTAACCTTGCAACCACACGAGAAAAATTTAAACATTGTTGTTTTTTAATCATTTGATTATTATTTGACAATATTTACTTGTTTTTTTTTAACAGATTTTATATACCAGTACGTATCTCCTACTTCGTCAACGAACCTGCAGATAAAGTTCTTGCAAAACTGGCGCGCTGTACACGGGCGTGATGCGCACGGGCGCGCGACGAGTCTTGCGCGTCCCCTCGTCCTCTTCGATGGGGTCCGTGGGGAGGGGGAGACGTTCCAGCTTGTTTTGAGCTACGTTTAGATATCTGGACAAATAGAAGTTGATGTCACACAGGAAAACTGTCTAGAAATAGAGTGCGCCGATAACGATTTATGAAAAAACTATCTACACTAACATTATAAAGAGACAGTGCGAATTTTGTGAGTTTGTATCTATCAGACGGCTAATATCTGGAACCGCGGATCGTATTTGAAAAATTCTTTCGCCATTTCAAAAGGTACATTATTCCGGAAGGGCGGAATACGTTAGTATTATCATAAAGGTATGATATTTTTTAAAATCTGACATTGTAGATGGAAGTCATTGAATATACTGGATATCTCGTGTGACTTTTCCAAAGGATTCGACTGCATTAAACTTACACACTGATTAGAAAATGCTTAATTATAGAGTAAGGTCTCAAATTTACTTATTCAGAATACTTTTTCACCAATACGAATCAAAAAATCACAACATATTTCTAAGAAAGTCATCTAGTTCCAAAATTAGCATGGGAGTTCCACAAGGCACCATTCTAGGCCATAACCTCGTAAGGCCCAGCATACAACGAAATTTATCAATGGAATATGAATCTATTGTGAATGGAATAAATTCGATTTTCTAATTTGATCATTAGTTATAAAAACAAAAGAAATTCCACTTTACTTTCTTTGCATTAGACCTTTATTTGAATGGCCAGACGAAGGCCTTTTAAAAGTACTTTGGGCCTTAGGAGGATAACATACAAATGTTAATTTCGCAACTCTAAGGAATGCTAGAAAAAAAAAAATTAAACTAGGCAATGATAACAATTGACTAACCTGAGACTGAGCAAAGAGAACAAGGCAGTTGGCACAGCTCTCAGCTCGTTATGAGCCAGCTCCAGCCGAGTGATGGCGTGCAGAGCCAGCGAGCCCCCGCTGACGGTCGGGTTCACTCGCAACGCCGCCGCGCTCAGCCAAGACATACTGTTGACAAATTAATGTTATAACACTTTGACACACACAAGATAACTAATTTTAAAAAGAAAAGTTCCCAATGTTCTTGTTTGAAATCTTTCTTTAATTGTCAATACTAAGAACGGTAATAAGAATGCCATAATGTTTTTACATACATACATGCATACAATACAATACAATACAAAACACTTTATTGTACACCAAATAAAAACATAACAGAGAAACAGCACATTTAAAACACATACATACATTAAATCACGCCTGTTTCTCAGAGGGGTAGGCAGAGACCACTTCTTTCCACCTGCTACGATCCTGACAAATCTCTTTCGCTTCTTCAACATTCATACATCTATACTCGAAACTGTAATTAAAGACCAACGTGGGTTGCCACTAATTAAACAAATATTTGCCTTAGTATATTTCCACTTTTTAAAAGACCGCACTAAGAATATTTATTTGTAGGTAGTTTTAAACCTTCCATTTAAATAAACAAGTTAATTCAAGTTACTTACACAAATACAAGATGGCCTATTAAATATTTAACCATAGAAGATTTTTGGTAGCAAAACTGTTATTGCACTTGTAATACTTCAGGTATCAATAACATTTGGTACGATAAATAAACAATAATTGTCAACAACGTTAGATGCAATTTAAATATTACATACGTTTAGCTATTCGACAAAATAACAGGCCAAAAGTGTGTAGCTCACTTTATAATGACAATCATAGGGCATTTTACCAGCCGTGACATCATGGGGTCCATGGGTAACTGTCAAGTTTAAATCAAGCATAAGTGTAAGGCATCCGAATTTAGCTTGTCATTTTGTTGTAGCTGATAAAAAAATCGCCATTGAACACACACACCCGCCATTTAATGACTTAACACACTATATGAGAAAATATTTGTTTTGGGATATTTTTATGTTTTGAATATCGGGTAGAAATGCATATTCCCTAATGTTAAATATAACTTTTGATATTAAAAATGTTAGTCATATCTACAAATATTTACAACAATTTGATTATCACTGCAAAAAGGTTGGTTAACTCTGAAATGTTCCATTGACACCGACATAAGTGACTTTGACACTTATGACAGTGACGTATCTGTCGTAGATTTTTGGTCTTTAATTACAGTTTCGAGTATAGTCATGCTCGCACGTCGGCTTCGGGTACTTAAGATTCGGCCCTTTTCCATTATTTCTCCGATTTGTTTCGAAAAAGTACGCCTAGGGCGGCGCCTTCCGACCCTCCCACTCACTTTCGCTCTGTATATCTCTTTCGTCAATCTTCTTTCATCCATCCTTTCCAAATGGCCGATTTTTTGGCTGAAACTTATTTTAGAACCTTTACCGTATGGTGTCAAGCTGGCTGTGCAGCGCCCGCCAGTGCACCATGACCGGCGTCTGCGGGCAGAGCGCGCTGTACGTCAGCGCGTTGTCACGCGGCCGCGCCTTCAGGACTAGCTCGGATACCGCGGACTTGTTCATCTTGTACTCCGGGTCGGGGTACGCCTGGGGACGAGAGTTACAATCAGAATCATATGGATTGGTCTTTGAAAAACAGTAATAACCTAAGAAAAGCCTAGTTGGTAGTGATCCTGTATACGCAAATATTTGTGTGATGAGCGCGAGTATTTTTTCCAGAGTCTTGGATGCTTTCTATGTATTAAATATGAGTTCCTGTAAATTAGTATGTTTATCGTTGCTTTGTATCCATAGTACAAGGCTAGTTTCGGACTAGGTAAATTTGTGTGAGATAGTTTACTTAATTTTGAATCTATGACCTCGTGAAAGCATTTGATTGCGTAAATTATTGGACGCTTACGTTATGAAACTAAAAAATATGGATGGTTTCATAATCTACTGTTTAATGCCTTCATATTTCAACAACAGAAGACAAAGCGTTCTTATAAATAAAACCTAGTTCAATAAGGCTATAAATTCTATAGGAGTGCCTCAGGGTTCTATCATAAGTCTCTCTCTCTTTTTAGTAAATAAATTAAATCATCCAATTTTAAGAAGGTATAAAGTAAATGTGAACGTCACTCATCGATTCAGTGGTACTATAATTATCAAGCCTATTGTACCGAGCGTCGGTTCAAATGGAAATTTAAAATTGAAGACCGCGATTATTTCTTGCAGAATCACGAATTTGACTCATCTACTTGTTCAAATAGCACGGGTAATCAGAGTTCAACCTAGATCCAAATATTCATGAATGAAGAGTACGTGACTGACCCGGGAAGCCAAGATGGCGGCGAGCAGCTCCACGAGCCGGTGGCGCACGCACTCGCGCAGCGCCAGCCCATGGGGGTCGTCGGCACCGGCCTTCAGTAACACATCGGCTACTTGCACTTGCTTGTTGCGGACCGCTACCGCCAGAGCCGTCCATGGTGCGTCCCCTGTACAAAGAAAAAAATAGAAAAAAAACCCGGTCTAACGACGCGGTTGACCTGGTTGTCAGTGCTTGGTTTGAGTCTCTGTCAGGGCAAATATTTGAGTGACGAGCGTGAATGTTTCTTTTTGAGTCTTTGATGTTTTCTATGTATTTAAGGATGTACATACATACATACATAATCTCACGCCTTCATTCCCAGAGTGGGGTAGGCAGAGCTACAGAATGACAAACATCTCTAAAAACTTGTTGATAATTCTATAACCACAATTTGCACAATTAGGCTAAGATGTTTACCAGCGTATTAGTGACAGGTTGCAAGCCCATCGCCTAACAGTGCTACAAGCCTTTATTCCCTTAGTCGTCTCTTACGACATCCACGGGAAGACATGGAGTGGCACTATTCTAACTCGGCAACCACACGAGGATGTATTTCTCTATATAAGTATGTTTATCGTTGCCTAGTACCCATAGGATAGTCGTTTGGGACTAGGTTAATTTGAAACGGTTGCATTATTAACCTCCTACGGCCCAGCATACAACGGAATTTGTCAATGGAATATGAATCTATTACGAGTGACATAAAGTCAATTTTCCAATTTTTTCTTATGTCATAAAAACAAAAGAAATTACACTTTACTTTCTTTGCACTTGATCTTTATTTGAATGGCCGTATTTTGGACTAGTTTTAGTACAAGGAACCCCAGGAGGTTAAAGGGGTTTGGGTAAAAGTGTTGTCATATGTAAAATTCATACATTTTCAAGGTGAGCGGCCATTCGTAAAAGTGGTAAATTATGATAGAATTATTAAAAATAAACATGTTTTGTTATGTAATGTAATTCTCTTAAGTGCATCGGAGCCGAGATATTTAAATATTCATACTTGGGCGTACTTTTGTACTAAAAACTGAACATTTAAATCTTTAAAATCTCCGCTCCGATATTATTTAACGCCATAAATTATATATATCTATATGTATTTAGAGGTCCTCTAAATAACTATATAAGAATCACCCGTGGCCGCTGAAAAAAAATATGTCAATATTCTTCAAACAAATTTACCCAATGCCCTTTAGGCATTTCTCTTTCTTTTAGTTTAGATCCTGGAATAGGACATAGGATAGTTTTTATCCGGGAAAATAACAAAAGTTCCCGAGGGACGATAATCGAAACCTACGCGGACGAAGTCGTGGGCAGAAGTCTCAAATAAAACTACTGTAGCAATCACAACCTCATGGCTAACAGAACAGGATTGAATCTACTCTGGCAATCGTATCTGAGATAATTTTTATTGGCTTCGCAGGGCATTGTACTCACGGTCGTTGCTGCACCGGCCGGGGGAGGGGGAGGGGGACACGTGCCCCGCCGCGGACGCGCTGCGCGAGCGCCGGCGGGAGTCGCGCGTGCCTGAGCCTTCGTTCTACAAAGAAACATACAGTGTGAGTCTTTATAATGTGCACATAGCAAAATGAGAACTACGCCCAATTTGATCGACACAAAAAATGGTAAAAGAAATATTTTGGTTATTTTGAGTTTTCCATGTTTTTTTTCGCAATTCCATATTACATGTAAATAAAACGTTACTGCTCTTAAACTACACCGTCTATCGACTCGAATAAAAACGAAAATGATCATTAACCTTTTGAACGCCATACGTCGAATACAAAATGTGCCACCCACACGCCAAACATGTTTGCTATGCTATGCAAATTACACCTTATTGCTACCAAACAATAGTACATTACTACTGAGGCCAGGACAAAAGGGGTTGCCGGCCGAAGACATGTAGACTGAGGCAACCCCATATTTCCCACCGAGGTAAGTATAGTGGTTTTCTCAAACATCAAACATAATAATAATTCATTAAAAAAAGTAAAACAAAAATTACAAAGTCAAATTACTAGGAGTGCATAAACATTAAAAGTAACCTACAGTGCTCAGTCATCCGCGCTGTGTAGTGTGCGCCCGCCCGCCCGCCGGTGCCCCGCACTACGCACTCCTAATTACCTATGTTCTCCTAGTACTTTAGATAAACATGCAAACGCTTTGGTTGGATGCACGGCTAAGCATATTAAAAAAAAACAGCTATCTAGCCTGTTCATAAACTCAGCCGCCATGTTTACACTAAAATTAAAAAAAAACGTTTATTGATTTTTTTAATACGCATAGTGGCAGAATGTCATGATGCCTGTGCCACAAATTTATGTGGAATGGAAATTAAAAAAGAGGACTTTGCAGGCCTAGGCCTGCAAGATTTGTATGAAATTCCATTATCGACCTTTTGTCCTAGCCGCACCTGAAACGTCATACTTCGCAGCCTATTATGAGGCACATAACGTCAACATTCCATTGCATGTTTGAGAAAAGTCTCTTTTAATCTTGAACTCTTGTCGGCTGTAGCCGACGTGGCGTCAGTGGCACGACTTTTAGTTGACGGCCAGAGCCGACTGTGGCGTTGAAAAGGTTAAACACAGGCTAAGGCACTAAAATTATAATTGCCGAAAAAATCACGCCCCAAATTTATTATTACGAGGTTTTTGTAAAATTGTGTTTACTTTTCCAACTTTTTTTTCAAAAATAAAAATAACTCAATAAAATCTCGCGTTAACTAAACTTTTTTATTATTTCATGTTATTCTACATCGTATTACCTTTCCAACAATAAAATTACCACGTTTATGACTGAGATACAACTTTTGTTATCAGCGGTCAAAGAATGGCCTTGCGCACTAAGCACGTGCTACGATGTCGCAGGTAAAAATACCACGGGTCCATTCGTGGTCGTCTCGATGCTCCGTTTTTTTTAAATAAGAAGGGGCATGAGGAACCGGTGCTGGGCTGTTGACCCCCGACCAGGAGCCACCAACCACCGCTCCTCTCCAC
Organism: Acleris literana; assembly: GCA_946894065.1. Classification (NCBI taxonomy): domain Eukaryota; kingdom Metazoa; phylum Arthropoda; class Insecta; order Lepidoptera; family Tortricidae; genus Acleris; species Acleris literana. The sequence goes on along the minus strand of OX335693.1, from coordinate 12,693,058 downwards.
CTCTGATAACGGAGTCTGGCTATGACGTCACATATCTCAAGACCTGTCCAGTGCACATTGCACCTGTGGTGTGGGCCAGTACCTCGGGCGGCGCGGCCTGGGCGGCGGGCGGCGCGCCGGCCGCGAGCAGCAGGCGCAGGCAGCGCGCGTGGCCGCCCCGCGCCGCCGCCGCCACGCAGCTGTCGACGCCGCGCCCGACGTCGTGCCGGACCGGCTGCACACGCTTCTCTTCTATGCCCTCCTGGTACAACAGTTCGATATACACGATGATAAGTTATTTAATTTTTCGTTATATGGGTAGGCAAAAAGGAAAAGTAGTGCCCGAAAATCAGTATTTACTTAAGAAGTTTTCTTGGTTTTTTTTTTAACTTGATATGTAGCGTACTAAATTTAAAATGAGCCACAAACACAAGGCAAATATTAAAAATATTGAAAATTGTGAAGCAATTATTAAATCCGTACAGGAAAATATTTAGTTAAAAAAGGAGATAAATATACATTATGACCTTCTCCAACATTTTTTTTTATTGATTTATAATAAAGATAAAAGATAAAAGAAATTTATTCAGTAAGTAGGCCGCACGGGCACTTTTACACGTCAAGAATCTACCAGCGCTTCCCAAGAGAAGACCACCGCCGAGAAGAAACGCCGCAAGAAACTCAGCAGTCAGTCATTTTTTTAACATATTTCTTATTACAATGGTACTACTTAGTCTAGCATTATATAAAGCTATAAATATTAAATATAGTATCAAATAACATGCGTAGTTCAGCAGGAAAACATGCCAATTAAGAATCTTACGGGAGAGATAGAGAAAAAAAAAAACACATACTTATGTGTATATAAGATGGTGCGAGACGACCACATAAAAGTTTCGACATGTTTTCCTACATCAATGGTGTCCCCTAGACAAGATAAAGATTTTGCATTTAAATAAATTATTATTGACTAAGTTTCGGATTTAGGCCATGCATTTTTGTCTGTTAGATAGTCCTCGATCCTATAATACGCTTTAGACATTAACGACCTTTTCAAGTAACTTTTAAGTGCTGAAAAGGGTAACTTTAAAACTTCGTCAGGTAATTTATTATAGAAATGAATGCATTGACCAACAAATGATTTATATACTTTACGGACGCGGAATTTTCGGATAGCGATTTTATTTCTGGTATTTAAATTATGTATATCAGAATTTTTGGTGAAAGAATCTAAATTTCTAATAACGTAAATAATATTCTCATAAATAAATTGAGACGCTACAGTCAAGATATTAATTTCTTTAAAAAGTTCTCTTAAAGAGTCTCGGGAGTTTAAGTTGTAAATAGAACGAATGGCCCTTTTTTAATAATTTTATAACATATGATATTTGGATGATATATTGTACAATTACAACTGAGACTTGATAGAACATGTAAATCAAGCCGATACTATTCTATCGACATACCCTCATCACTAATAATTTTCTATAGTTCGTCAACACTTAATCCGTCAAACTAGTCGCTCTAATTATAGAGTTCATTATAGCAACTCACCTGACTCCCAACACCGGTGAGTTTACTGACGATAGCATGGATGCCCATCGAGATGCGCTGCGGAGAGAGCACGGCGGACTGCGCCAGCGGAGCTGGTTCTTCTGGCTGGAAAGTACAAAAAAAACACGAAAATCTATCTATTTATTAAAATATTTGGCATTTCCATAATATTATTAAGAGAAAAATCAGTTTAAATTGCTATTTTCTATAAAATTATAATGTTTCCTGGTTGCGGCACCTATTGTTTAACAAATTCACGTCTCACATCTCGAAGCCAAAGAATTTTGTACGATTATAAATTTGTTGCTTCAACGGTTTGTTACATTAGTTTTTTTGTCTATATTTGCATTTGAACATTTTGGACACGGCACATATTCCTGTACAGTGTTTTAATCCACTACGTCACCCCCAACTTTAAAATTTTACTTAAACTGACGCAACGTCAATTTTAATGACATGGTGCGACTTGGTGGATTGAATATATTAGCAAATATCCTGGTCACGGTTCCAGTTCCTTAATAAGTTAGTGACCGTCATCCTAGTCAAGGCATCATCAGTTCCTCTAAGAATGAATGGCAAGTATCCTGGTTACGGCACCATTTTTTTGTAAATTAGTCACTAACATCCTGGTCACGGCACCAGTTTCCCTATATGTGCGGCGCGCACAAAACGGAGTCGGCGACATCAAAGGGTTGCAAAGCACTCTATTTGAACGACCGAACTATAAATGATTAGTAAACATCCTGTTCGCGGCACCACTTTATTTAAACGCAGAAACAAGTATCCTGGTCACGGCACCTGCTCCTTGATAGGCCGGCACGGCACTGCATGCCGCAGCAGCGCCTCGGCGACCGCGGCACACCCGAGCGTGCACGCCACGTACAGAGCGCTTTGCCCGCGCGCATCGACCGCGTTCACGTCGAACGCAGCTCGATACTGCCATTTGCCTGTCACGTCACTGGAATAAACGGAATAACACTTTGAAATAAGCAGCAAAACATCCCCTTATTCATAAAGGCTCAATTTTAGTAAAACCATGCGTTTTCACTATCTGTCCCATTCAAATGTCACAATACAAGATAAAGTCATAGCATATACTTTCTACTGTGCGTGTATTGCTCAGTTTAACATAGAAGTATTCCTCTCTGAGCATTAGATGGATTGCGTGCTCTTTAGCTTTCGATCATCTACCCGCTTTTTAGGGTACCCAAAGGGTGCCGATTCTCTTAGATTCTATTACTAAGCCTCCGCTGTCCGTCCGTCCATCTCGCTGTCTTTCAGAGGGCTGTGTCTCATGAACTGTAACAGCTAGACACTTAACTTTTGTACAGACTGTGCATTACTTTCGTAGCTATTAAAAAAAAAATGAACATAAGATTAAGCAATGATATTTTATATTTAGATACGTTATGCTCATACTAAACGCATTCGAAAACCGTCGCCAATTACTGACAGTTGCTACGTTGCCATATTTCTACAGACAAAGACGGCTATTCGTAGCGAACGCTATTGTTTGAAAGAGATAAATAGTTGTTTCAAATTGCGTACCTGAATGACGCGGCGTGCCCGCTCATGGCTGCCATATAGCTACCCGTCTTTATCGCACTCATGCAATATCTAATTGTATATCTCATGTTTCACAGGTGACAGTGACGCCACCGGTGCAAATTAAACAAAGTATGGCGATGTAAAACAAAATGTAAAAAATATTTACGGTACTTACGATTGACTGAGACATCCTTTCTTCCTTTTATAGTTACAGTATAATTTCGGCAGCCTCGAAAAACATAACACGGCATTTTTTATGACTTATATTTGTTGCATTTCGGTAATAAAACTTTACTGTTTTTGACGCGTGCGTGTCATCGGCCACGGCGCGACTGAACGATAGTAAGGCAATTACCTTCCTTTTCGAGGAACGCTTTTGCGCGCAGTTGAAGTATCTTAATATAAAATATCATTGAGATTAAGGGGGTCCCCATACAAGAAACCTGTTTTTTTTTTTTCGGCGTACTGAACGCCTCATGTACGAGTCCGACTGGCGCTTGGCCGATTTGTTATTATTAATATTAAATGTATGCTTACGTGTAGGTCCCAAACAGCTCTGAAGGGTAGGAATACTCGAGCAGTAGCGTCACCAACGAAGCGTGACCGCCGATACATGCTGCGTGCAACGGCAGCCATTTTTCTACCGTCTCTTGCTGGAACGAAGCAATGGAAATGGATTTGATAAAAAATGTCCCACGCATTCGTACATTTCGCACGTGCAATATTTGCAATTTTGCACGCGTAGTCTACCCGCCGCTTTCCGTTTCTTCCTAACAAGGGTTGCTTTTTTCATTAAATCCTTTGTCAGCCGCAAACTCAATGAGAGCGGAGGCAATGCGGGCTTTTTTTTCGCATTTCTAGAGTGTCGGCGGCGTTTTTTGTGCGTTTGCGTCTTATATGATAATTATGGCTATGATGGTTTAAGGGTCCAATGGTTGATACATGACGCGTGATGCAAAAGGGTGGTACTTAGTTTCACTTGTCCTTTTTTTCACGTCAACACAATGCAACTTGATGACACAAGAAAGTTATCCCTTAAGATACCATCAACCTAGTCAGATAAACCATACAGCATTTTTTGTTAATAAAGGTCACATTTCAAGGTCGCTTCTTCAAGGTAACTTTTTCAAGGTCACATCTTCAAGGTCACATATTCAAGGTCACTGCCGGATCCTTTACCAACCTGTACGGCCTCGGGAAAGTGCTGTAACAGCGTAGCAGCCAGCTCCCGATGTCCGTGGTAGCAGGCGATGTATAGCGGACTATACTTGGTGACAGGATGCGCTCGGCCGTCCGCGCCGCACGCCAGCAGAGCTGATGCTGCAGCCGCGTGCCCAGCTTCTACCGCCCTGGGGAGAGAATTTTAAAAGACATTAAGGAGACAAACAATACTGGCCACCTGATGGTAAGTGGGATCTGAGATCCATTTGAATTCTCAAGACTACAATCTAAAGATTGCAATGATAATTTGTACTGTGCTAGCGACCTTGCGAGTTTTCTGTAACGAACGTACAAAAAACAGAATTTATTATACATCTAACTGATGATGAAAACTGCGTCAAAATCCGTTGCGTGGTTTAGGAGTTAGCGGATTTACAGACAGACAGAAAGACGGAGACCAGTCGCCTATTTCACCATCTTGACAACGTCACGTGACGGTGACAATTCGGTATACATTGCAAAGTTAACACGCTGATACATCACTGGGTTTCATATAAGCTGCGCAGTGTAAACTAAAATGTCACCTTTCACCTATCATAGACAGGAAGGTGAAATAGGTTGCAGGTACTTTCTTTTATACTATGTAGAGCGAGCGAGCCAAGGGCTCCGCAGAACAGATGATATACTTACACGTAGAGAAGCGTGCTGGCGCCCTGCGGCGTCAAATTGACCACAAGCCCCGCGGCGGGCCCTAAGGCTGCTAGCTTGGCCCGGAGCCCCGAAGCGTCTCCTCGCTGCACCAGCTCGCGTAGGGCTGCATGCTGGGACAGACGCTCGCGTTCAAGCGCATCTGAAAAAAAGTACATACTTCATAACCTCGGAAGGCCCAGTGTGCAGTGTACATAATCAAGGCAATTTAATTTGAACTGTGTTGTAATGGGAATAAGGTTTATTTTCCTATCTTCATGAAGTGAAAATGGCATTATTGAACAAACTTAATTGAACTTTATCGCCTTGATAGTAGATTCAAAGTCCCACTCACAAAAAACTCCCTGTTTGTAGTATGGTAAGCTTTACGAGGTTATGCAATTTTTTTTTGTATGTCATGGATTTGTATTAGCGGTGGTAGGACCTTGTGCAGGGTCCGTCCGGGTCGCTACCACCATCTTATCATTTAACCCACCGCCGAGCAGCATTCGCGTTGTGTTCCGGTGTGGGGGTAAGACAACCGGTGAAGTTACTAGCATAGAGGCGTTCCCTCTTAGTCCTTGGGGTTGGCAACGCATTTGCGATCTTAAGATTGCAGTCTTAAGATTGTAGTCTTGAGAATTTATGTGTCTATAACTCACAGATTTCACTTACCAGCAGGTGGCCTGTGTGCTCGTTTGCCTGACATTTGCATTCTCAAAATCACAATCTATAGATTGCAATCCTAAGACCGCAAATGCGTCGCCAACCCTCAGGACTAAGATAGAATACCCCTATGGGTATCCCGCCATTTTCAAGAAATTCATTTGTACTAATTTCATTTGCCATATTGTCACTGGCTATAAACTTCATTTGCCCTAATATCATAATATTTGAGTGCCATAATACTCAAGTGTCATAATGTTCAACCTCCCTAATATTAGATACCATAATAACACTTCCCATAATATTTACTTTCTATAATGTTCAATATCCCTAATATTTTATGCCATAACAAGTGCGTAGCGACCTTACAGTGCCAGATTTTTTTTTATACGACACAACAAAAACAATGCTGTTTTATGGTAAAAAAATATTCCGGCGTTGAATTTTCACCCATACGATTCTAGTACACTTGATAATATGGAAATTTGAAATGTATAACAAATGATCATTATGGCATATGAATCGTTATGGAATATAAAATTATGACAAATGACATTCAGGCAAATGAGATTATTGCATATGAAATTCGAGGAAATGGCAGAGAACCGCCCCTATGCCTCTATACCTCTAATTTCACTGGTTGTCTTTTCCCACCACCGGAACACAGCAAAAAAACACCCAACCTCTTTATTACCCACCTTCCTCTGCCCAAGGATCCGCCACATCATCTATGAAGTAATGGCTCACGTCAAAGGCCGCATCCGGTTCCGCTTCTTTAAGTTCTTTCGTCTCTTTCGTCTTTACACTCCTAAGACGTCGAAACATCGCGTATAGACGTTAAGTCTCCGTCATGGTTTTTGAACACTTTTTTTTTAACCCATTGTTTTGTTTTTATTACACATATTACACTTTTTAGCTAGGAAATGAAATTAATGTTGTTATGATGTTTCATGATCGGTTCTAGAATGCAATTTCCCGGGGTTTAAGTCCGTTATTTTAACATGGATATGAATATGACTTCAGCCCCGGATCTAGGGGGGGGCTAGCCGGGGCCTATGCCCCGGGCGACAAGCTCAGGGGGCGGCCAAATTCACACTTTATAGACGAATGGACAACTCATCATTTACTTAACTTTGACCACAGAATAAATGCTTGGCTCTCTCCTTAAATCTTGTAGGTGTTCATTCTGCCTCATCATGCCAGGAAGCTATTAACCTATTAGACTAGGTCCAAAACTGAAAAACGCGTCTCTAAACCATTGCAAGCGGCAAATCATGTAACAGATGCGGTGAAAACGTTATCGTTTGACCCTGTAGAATACGGACCTGCCTGTCGCCATTCCGAAATTTGAACCGGAAGTGTGCTATACCGGAAAAAGTGCAGCCTATACAAAATAAATTCGTCGTATAATTTGTAAATCGTTGTTGCGGTACCCTAAAAAAGGTCCGATTGTTATGGTTTTTTAATAAGTTGTAAAGGACAACATAGCCATGGTAACCCAAATTTTTCGTCCGTCCAGCTCTATTTCATTCTCCGCCATCTTGCAAAAACTGTCACTTTTTTCTGTTTTTTGCCGATACTGTAGTTGAAGTTCATTCTAGTGCTAATCATGATTCTGCAATATTGTAGAGTACAAAATTTGCTAATCATGGTTCGGCAATATTGTAAAGTACAAAATTTCCTAAAACTTCTGGGTTCAAAGATTTTTTCCACGATCCCTAGGGACGAAGAAATGGAATCGTCTATGGGGAGCTAGCGTTAAAATTGCTACTTTTTTCTAGTTTTCCTTCCATATTTACGTTTTAGTGCATTTTAACGTAAACTGTACTTGGGAAATATTGTAGACCACAAAATTTCCTTTAATTTTTTCCACGGCCTCTAGGAAAGAAGATATGGAATCATATATGGAGTGCTAACGTCAAAAATTGTTTCCCATTCCAGTTTTCTTCCCATATTTACGTTTTAGTGCATTTAAACTGAAGTTCTGCAATCTTTTAGGAGACAAAATTATCTACAAATTGAAAGTTTCTACGACACTTAGTAATAGTAATATGGAATGCTTAGGCTTAGCCCGTAAACCTCGTAAAAATAGTGACTTTCAAACCTTCACATCTTCGAAAAGGGAGTTAAAATTCAAAGATTGACGAAAACGGTGGCACAACTTGGTGCATGCCAATTCGTTCTTCATACACGAGCACATGGGAGTCAGGTATTGGGATGAATTGAAAGATACAATATCCGTGCAGACTTTCAGGACGGGCTCGAGGGTCATTAGAATGAGAATATATTGGTTTTGATGAAGTCTTCACCCATATGACGTATTTTCCATCACCACCGGTCGAGTATGATGAGCATTTTCCCATACGTTCCCCTGAAAGACTTTAAATAAATATTCAGTATCGCAAAAGCAATTGATTTTACACTAGCACTCCATAGATGATTCAATTTTTTCTTAGAGGTCGTGGAAAAAATGTTTTAAGGAAAAAAAATTGTGATCTACAATATTGCCTAAGTACAGTTTGCGCTAAAATGCACTAAAACGTAAATATGGAAGGAAAACTAGAAAAAAGTAGCAATTTTTAACGCTAGCTCCTCATAGACGATTCCATGTCTTCGTTTCTAGGGGTCGTGGAAAGTTTTAGCATATTTTAAACTCTACAATATTGCCGAACCATGATAAGCACTAGAATGACCTTCAATGACAGTATCGGCAAAAAACAGAAAGAAGGATTTTGCAAGATGGCGGAGAAATAAATAGAGCTGGAGGGACGAAAAATTTGGTTTACTATGGCTATATTGTCCTTTACAACATATTAAAAAACCATAACAATCGGACCTTTTTTAAGATACCGGAACATTATCAACGATTTACAAAATGTACGACGAAATATTTTGTATGGGCCTTTTCCGGTATAGCATACTTCCGGTTCAAATTTCGGAATGGAGACAGGCAGATCCGTATTCTGCAGGGACAAAACCCTCTGATAACGATGTCACCCCAAACTGTCACATGATTTGCCGCTTGCATTCTAATTCATCAAAAATAGTCCTAGACTATATTTGGATTGATTCAAAAAGTATATTGCTTTTTTACTGGCTCCACTACTAGGTGGGACATTATGAAAAAATACGTTAAAACAAATTTAAAAATCTTCTTCAAGAAAATCGAATTGCACATGAGTTAAATTATGACATGTTCATAGGTTTATTTGCTGAACAAAAAACTCGAAAAGTAAAATTGTAATTTCAATTCACAAATGCAATAATATACTTACATATTTTTATTTTAAATCCTATCCTGTGCTGTGTATAAAATATATATCCTACACGTTCATGTCTATATTTCTGTAAATAAATAGGCTTATCACAGAACGAACAGCGATGGATGCATTATATCCGGAAGGCCTATGTCCAAATGCCAATCAATTAGTGGACATTTGATAGATGAAATTATGATGATAAAGGTAAAAATAAATATAAAGGGCGGGGGCGGCATTTTTCATTTTTTGCCGCGCCTAAAAAAAAATGAAGATCCGGGGCTGTATGACTTACAATCCCGCAAGTCTTTTTGTTACCTACCTTTATAAAAAGGTAAATAACTTTTAATATTAAGTAGTTTACACTATTAAATTAACAAAATATGAAATAACAACAAAAAAAATACAGAACTGCATAGAAGAACTGAACGTAACTTGCACGTCTTATCTTTTATGGTATTTTTATTATCTTTATCAGTTATTATTAGTTTAACCCTTGACAAAAGTTATTAATTATTAACAATAACTCATTTCCCAAAATCCCGAGTCACACATCCATGTTAAGCATAACGTTTCAAAATTCAAATTCAAAATATTTATTCAGTAAATTGGCCACATGTGGGCTCTTTTACACGTCGGTAACATGGAATGAATCTACTAGCGCTTCGGACAAGACCATCATTGCGGAGATGACGCGCCGCAAGAAACTCCAGACGCCGCAAGAAACTCCAGGTCGAGGAGACGTCAGGGAGAGGTCGTTCACCCCAAATTGCATCCTAGATCCGATCTCTGTTCATGATAGAAATGCTAGACATGTATTTAGATGTTGAGGATCAAATGTTAAAAATAGCCTATGACTATGACAATTCTTGGATAAACCCATACAACGACACCTCGCATTTAATAATCCAATCGAAAAAAAAGGAGGACTATCTCACACAAAATGACCTAGTCCCAAACTAAGCTCTAGGCTTGTACTATGAGTACTAGCACAGAATAAATAATAGTACAAGTACAGAAGGCTCACTCCCTTGAACTTACAAAAGCCGCTTTTTTCTTAGCCAAAACATTATGATTTATGGCCCTCTGACGTCGTCGACTCTAGCGCAAGCCAAAGGGAACGTTAAGGCTGTGTACGAACGGTGAAAATGAATTGGCTCACTCGCCGCGTCGCTGATAGTGAGGGCTGTCAACGACTTAAAATAAAATAATAATGTGTTGCCCATTTACTACTTACATTATTTCATTATTTATCTCTAAAATAATAAATCTATTAGGTACCAATTACTGACAGTTGCTACGTTACCATATTTCTACAGATAAAGAGGGCAATCCGTAGCGAACGCTATTGTAAGAAAGACATAAATAGTTGTTTCAAATTGCGTACCCGAATGACGCGGCGTACCTATCTATCATGGCGCCAATTAGCTACCCTTCTTTATCGCACTCATATAAAACTAGTGGCAGCCCCTGAATAGTACCCATCAGATGGGTAACCGGCATGTACTTGTAGCGTTAAACGTAAATCGCGGAGTGAGCCGCGCCTGGTACTAGACAACGATATAAATATTTATATAGAGAAATACATAATTAAATACATAGAAAACATACAAGATCCAGGAGCAAATACTTCCGTTCATCACACAAATATTTGCCCTTACCGGAATTTGAACCCAGGACCGCTAGCTTTGCAGGCAGGGTCACCAACTAGGCCAATGCGTCATCAAATATAGGTAACTATACTAAATCCATACTAATCCATAATAATATCATCAATCGTCCGTTTACTTTCTCAACCTCGTATTTGATCGAATAGTTAGATAGGAAAAACACTCATGTTCCCTCAATAATAAAGATTACGTCCCTTTTTACGGACCTTTTTGTACTGCTGCGACGCACACATGCGATTGAGATTGTACTTAGTTTGTAAGTTAGTTTGATACTGTTTTTTCCACTAATTAAGACAATTGTATGTGTGTGATTGAAGCATCGAATAAACGCTTTATCTATCTATCTATCTATCTATCTACGAGGTTGAGAAAGTAAAGGGACGAAATGTGACAGAGACTTCGACTGTTTGTAAAGCTTTCACAGCCAAACCGCTGATCCGATATTGATGTAATTTGGTATAAAGATAGCTAGAACCCCGAGAAGGACATTGGATACTTTAAATCCCGGAAAATTGGACAGTTCCTAAGGGAAGAGCAATAAACGACTACGCGGGCGGGTTTGCGGGCAACAGCTATCTATAGTAAAAACCGGGCAAGAGCATGTCTGACCATGCTCAGTGTAGGGTTCCGAAGCCGTTAATAGACAAAAACTATCTCAAAAAATCACAAGTATGAAGTAATTCTCTATTTAAAGTTATTTGGTGCTGTCTTAGGTCATTTTAGTAGGTATTAACACTTTAGTCACCGGTATCTCAGGAACCAATCAAGTCTACTTAGTCGTCATAGTTTTGCTTTAAAATTCGTTATATGTGCTTTCATTTAAGATATTTTTCAGATTTTTAGTATTTGTAGTTTTGGCTGTAGGGGGGGACACTTGACTCTAACAAAAATTAGCGCTTTAAAGCTAAATATTTCATAAACGGATCCCGCAATCGAAATATTGTTTGTACAACCCCGTAATATTTTTGAAAGGCCTATCCAACGACACCACACTATGGGGTAGAAGAGAAAAAAAAAATACATCACTACATTACGTGTAGGGGAGGTAGGTACAGTAAAAATTTTCAAGATTTTCTTTTACAACTTTGTTGGCGTAACTAATATGTATATTCATGCCAAATTACAGCTTTCTAGTACCCAAAGTCTCTGAGCTTGGCTGCGGACAGACGGACGGACGGACATGGCAAAACTATAAATGAAAAATGAAAATGAAAATGTTTATTGCATAAATGAAACCTTAAAAGTGGTAGAAACAATACAGTGGGTCCTGTGCTAGGGATCCCTGTGTTACAGGAGCCGATTAAGTAACAAGAACAGTTTTAGTTTGTACAGGGTTATACAGGGTTACATGATTTCTTATTTAAATGCTTTAACTAATCTAATTCTAAAGTGTGCGTGAGTGTGTGTGAGCGTGTGAGTGTGTGTAGGCGTGTGTAGATAGATACTTGAACATAATTAATATGATTATTATTGGATAAATGTATAAAGGTACCTGGCGACACTTATTTTATCACGGAAAGAAGGAGTTCAGTCTCGTGTTAATCCTGGGGCATAAGCCATTTTGTTAGTAGGAGTTTGCTGGGGGCCCTGCGTACGTGATTATTTTTAGTAAAGGTTTTCATGACTAGTGGTGAAATAAATGTATGGAATCGTTGCGCGAATTTGGTGCAAGTTTTTGGGGTTTTCCAACGCTGGGTTATAAGGGTTCCTAGTTTGACTACGGAACCCTAAAAAGCTGTGTTGTTTTGTGTTAAGTGTGTCCCTTTCCGTCTCTTCACCAAGCGGTTCCAACGGAAGACCAGCTGGCTTTACGGCTAGCGAATGCTGAGTTGGGGCCGTTTCGCAACAATTTATTTGCCTTGTTCTTGTTTGTATCAATGTAATGTAATTTTCATTGTTGTGACAAGACAGCAATGTGGGTTTTTGCTGCGAGTGCTGATTTTGAATGCCGAGTAAACGCATCAGTTCAAATAACTTTGGTCTCGTGTTGCACATATAACTTTTCACCTCAGCAGCGAGAATATATCAATATATTATTTATTTAGATAAAGGTTAAAGATTGTCATTGTATTGCACCTACCTACTTTTTTATTTCTGTTTCACCTTAAGGTTGGTTGGTAGAGAATGCTTGTACATTATTACATGACACATACATTAAATTACATTATTGTACATTATTGTAGGCGCTGAGGTGAAAACGATATTTTCTTACAACTTGAGTCAGCATGCTAAAACGCAATGAAGTACACTATTGGTTACACACTTGCGCAAACGCAAGGCCTAGGCGATTCGACTCTGCATAAACTATTGCGTAACAGTGGAGATGTTATGATCGAGACGGACATATTAAACGCGCTGCGGTCGCGCCGGTGCAGCGACAATAGACGGGTCAAATTACGACGAGCATCCTTGTATCAAGTGGCCATTTCTAACTAAAAGGTATATAAATAAATAAATATCAGAGGACAAATCTCACACAAATTAACCTAGTCCCAAACTAAGCTCTAGGCTTGTACGAGGGGTGATCCATAAGTTTTGATAATCGGTATTAAAAATGGGAGATATGTAAATCGTTATATTTTAATTGGAATGAGCACACTTTCTATATTTCCGAACACTTATTAACGTCATTCAATTGTTTTATTTTACCACTATAAAAAAAATACTTTTGGAGGTCAAAATGGCCAAATTTTGTACCTTCACTATGTCATCACCAGCTCGTGATTTTTATGTAGTTGTTTTTGAACATTAGCGAATGAGAAGTAGTAGTCGAAAGTTAGGGCTAAATAACGGGGAGAGCGGTTATCAGTTCTGATCTTTGGTCGACGAGCAGCACCCTTATCAATTAGAAGGCTCTGAAGCACAATTCCTGCCGAAAATTCGTAATTTTTTTCTTCAGCTTGTTTTTATTATTTTGCCATAATTAGGATACAATAATGTTATATAACTCTCCTAGATTATTTGAACTCAATTTCTAAAAACTAATGTCGCAGCATTTATTTGTAGGCCTCAATTCTGGAAAAGGCCGAAAAAACCACCCTAAATTTTGGTGACAGAGCTGGAGATAAAAAAATCCACTGCAATGATAACTTATGTATCCTTTAAATCATAATGATGAATCGAGGTTTCATTTTCAATAACAATATTTTTTATTAGTGTACCAGAACTTTTTCCACACAGCTCCAAATTATTACAAAACTAACTCTTATTTTTGCCGTCTTGTAAAATTGTTAATACAGATGTTTTTTGTTTAGCTATCACAGGATAACAAATGAATAATGTATACATTTTTTTTCTCTAATCTAAGTTTCATTAGTGCCATGGTATAGTCCACATTAAAAGAATATCATTATGTAGATGGTTCTTACTGATTCTCAAAACTTATGGATCACCCCTCGTACTATGGGTACTAGGCAACGATAAACATACTTATATAGAAAAATACATAGAAACCATCCATGACGAAGAAACAAATATTCGCGCTCATCACACATTATATCTGCCCTTACCGGGATTTGAACCCAGGACCACTAGCTTCGTAGGCAGGGTCACTACCAACTAGGCCAACGCGTCGTCATTATCCACTGATATTTTCTCTAGGGGACACCGTTGATGTAGGAAAACATATCGAAACTTTTATGTGGTCGTCTCGCACCATCTTATATACACATAAGTATGTGTTTTTTTTTTCTCTCTATCTCTCCCGTAAGATTCTTAATTGGCATGTTTTCCTGCTGAACTACGCATGTTATTTGATACTATATTTAATTTAATATTTACAGCTTATAATGCTAGACTAAGTAGTACCATTGTAATAAGAAATATGTTTAAAAAATGACTGAAGCTGAGTTTCTTGCGGCGTTTCTTCTCAGCAGTGTTCATCTCTTGGGAAGCGCTGGTAGATTCTTGATGTGTAAAAGTGCCCGTGCGGCCTACTTACTGAATAAATTTCTTTTATCTTTTATCTTTTTTATCTTTTTATTTTGATATTTTTATCTCTACAATATGGGCTAAAAGAGCACGGTATGCTAAGTAAGTTTTCTAGCCTCTTAAACCGTGAAAATAGGCCGACTATGTTAGTGTCCAACATTTCTATTAGAAGCTACACATTCCCAAGGCCTCCTATATCTATACAGTATGGGCTCCACGGGGAGCCATGGGCATGTATGTGATAATTGGCGTAGCGGTAAGCCGATATGTCTGATCGCGTTATACGCGTTGGCGGCGCCGTCGTTTGCTAATCGCCTACCAAATGTTAGACGCATTGTTGCTATAGCGGGACTTACTCGATGTGATACTATATAACTTACATGGATATCATTTAAACGGCATAACAAATCTACAAGAAATTAAGCTAAGAAACAACCCGATTAAAATATGTGTAGATGGAGGATTTTTTATTAAAAACATCCAAGACTCAGGACAAATACTTGGCCTTACCGGGAATCACAGATACACATACACAACGACACATAGATAACGTAAACACCTCAATCTGTATGAAAACCAACCGTGTCACTTTTTGCTACCAACTGGGACACACCGAGAGAAGAGAATTTTCCGTTTTCCGCGCAAAATCGATTCAAAGTCGCTTTTTTGAGCTATTGCAGTTTATTATCACGCAACGAAGCATTTTCTCAATTTTCACGGCCTTCATAACTAATGTAAAATTTTACAATTGTTTACTTTATAAAACGCTGGGTGGTATAAGTTACTGTTTGATAAACCATTCGTTATAGTACATTGTTGCCTAGGCGCGGAAAGTAAGGGATTTCCTGACGAGGTGGTTAGCAGGCCGAGCAACAGCGAGGCCTGCTAAAATACGAGTCAGGAAATCCTCGTTTCCGCCGAGGCACACATAATGCTTTTCTCAAACAATGCGAGGAAATTATACAAATACATGATTATATGTATTTTTAATAACCTTTGACAAATTCGGAGAGAATGTTTGTTTGCGTCATACGAGTATTAGGTAAGATAGTTTCACGCACAACGAGCCGCCGCGGCCGCCGCCGCTCCGCAGAGTCCCGCCGCGCCGCCGCCCCTCACTGCGCCCCCACAAGTTGGGTGTACGGGATTTTTTTCATGGTCCTTTCGATTTTATACGCAATAGAGAGCACTTTTGAAAAAACAATATGGACATGGACGGAAAGTGTTTTCATATGGTTTTTTTACTCCTAGGAGTAAAAAGAGGCATTTTCCGTCCTTGTGTTTCAGTCGGAAAACCGTTATTTCCGAGCATGTTTGAGAAAAAATTATATTTAACTAGAGGAGTAGAGGACGCCCGCGACATCGTACGCGTAGAATTAGTTCCCCGCTACTCCCCCTATTTCTTCCCGTTGGGGGTCGATTTTCTGAGAATCCTTTCTTAGTGCTCACTTACATCATGAAAGGAACCCCTGTACCAAATTTCAAGTATCTAGGTACAGTAGTTTCGGCTGTGCGTTGATATGTCAGTCAGTTAGGATTGCCTTTTATATATATACATGTCGTATAATTTGGTCTCAGCTTTATAAAACCGGCCCTTAGTGGTCCGCAAACATCATTTCAAAAAGCCGCATATGTCCTAAGTCATGGATGTTTTCTATGTATATAAGTATATATTTATCTACATAAGTACTTATATCGTTGTCTAGTACCCATTGTACGGTCACGGAAGTTAATTTGCTACCCATTTCAAAGAAAATCTGCTTGAAGTGTCATTGTCAATAGAGATGCCAAGTCATTTGTAATTGATGGGAAACTCAACCTTATTGCTGTAGAATGTCGGATTGACTATGGAACTAAGGTGGGTCACAAATTAAATTCCTTGACTGTACAAGCCTAAAGCTTAGTTTGTACTAGCTCAATTGATGTGAGATTGTCTCCTGATATAACTTACTGATTACTTATAATCTCCCAATTGACTAAGTTTCAAACTAAGCTCTAGGCTTGTACTATGGGTACACAAGGATATAAATACTTTTATCTACATCCATATCATAACTTCCCTACAATATGTTCAGAAGCGATAAGCAAATCGCCTATATTAAGAAACCTGTATCTGTGGTTGCATCTTAATGTTTACATTAAAGTATAGTGCATCGTAATGTTAACATTAAAGTGTCGGTACCTAAACATTAAAGTATCGGTAATACTGTACCACTAACTTGAAAATGCAAGCTATATATTTTTTAAGCTTTTGTACTGCAAACAAGTTAACAGTAACACTAACTTAATAAAAAAACAGGCCATATCTGAACATATTATAGAAAACTTATGATATGCATGTAGATAAAGTTATGTATGCGGCTATACATAATTAGACATTAAAACACTCGTGTGATCTTATTATGCACCAGCCACATAAACTACTAATATAGAGAAATGAATACCTAAATACATAGATAGATACGAGACTTGTTAGATCAGTTTCCCAAAATCTTAATTTCTAGCTGTAGAATTTACATTCACATCTCTTCCCGAATTGAGTTTTCACAATATTTTTCCAGTCAGTGTTGCATCCAGAAATGAAATGTAATGGCCACGATGGAGCCCCGAGGTTCATCATGTCAGCCGAAAGACGTCCACTGCTGGACATAGGCCTCCCCCAAGGCTCTCCACTCAGACCGGTCTTGTGCTTTTCGCATCCACCGCGATCCCGCGATCTTTACAAGGTCGTCACTCCATCTTGTTGGAGGCCTACCTACAGCTCATCTCCCAGTCCGCGGACGCCACTCAAGAACCTTCTGACCCCATGGGCCATCAGTCCTGCGAGCAATGTGCCCCGCCCAATGCCACTTAAGTTTGGCTATTCTTCGGGCTATGTCGGTAACCTTAGTTCTACTGCGGTTGGGAGGTTGCGGAGCTCAAATTTCTGGGCGCTTTGGCCCTTCGGGTTTGCTGCTAATCTAACAGCATAAACCTATACCTAACCTAAATATCTATTTCGACCGAGCCAGTGAGAAAATTTGCGACCGGAAGAAATCTTGCATTCAGTTTTGAGGAAAACCTTGAATAGAAAATTCGCGTTAGATAATAAAATATTTTAGGTAAGTAATCTTACATAATATAGTATATTATTATTCCAAAAAAATACCGGTATTCGATATTGGTATCTCGCTTATTAGGTATTGAATAATTTTGTTCTTCAATGAATTTATATGACAGTGTTTTTACCTAAATTACAATCGAAAATATCAAGGAAATGTTGCAACTTAAGGAAGATATTTAAGTTTAAATAATACCGGTATCGATGCCAGGGGCCCGTTCCAGAAAGCCACTCTGCAACTCTGCACTCCACAAATCCTACTCTTCGAAAGTATTTCTGTTCCACAAAGATATTGCAGAGTTGAAGAGGCAGAGTCAAATGCAGAAGGTGATTTCTGTTCCACAAGACAATGGGAACGTTGAAGAAGCAGAGTCAAATACAAAGTGTGGATTTGTGGATTTGCAAAGTATCTTTTACGAACAGAATCTTTGCAGAGTTTGCAAATTACGCAGTGTTTTCTGGAACACGTTTACTCTGCACTTTGCATTATCGTGGATTTGCAAAGTGCAGAATGTAGAGTTGCAGAGTGGCTTTCTGGAACGGGCCCCTGGTTTAAGCAGCTAGTTTGTTTTACAATCGTCGGTATGACTATGGTGCCATTATTAAGTACTAGACTGTTCGCATTGTTGTGTTCCTGTATGGGACAATAAGACAATCGAACAAATAGCTAACATAGATTAAGTCATGACGATTCCCGGCATGAGTACAGTCAAGGAATTTAATTTGTGACCCACCTTAGGTCCAAAGTCAATCTGACATTCTACAGCAATAAGGTTGAGTTTCCTGTCAAATACAAATGACCTGACATCTCTATTGACAATGACATCTTCAAGCAGATTTTCTTTGAAAAGGGTAGCAAATTAACTTCCGTGACCGTATTTATGTATGTATGTAAATTCTTTATTGTACAAACGGGACAATAACAATCAATAAAATAGACAGAAGCACAAAAGGTATGTACAAAGGCGAACTTATCCCTTAAAGGGATCTCTTCCCGTTAACGTTTGAGCGATTGGGAAACGTTTGAAATAACAAATAACCACACGTACAACCGTGAAAGAGACTAGATGTCTCATAATTACGTATGTATTTCTCTGTTTGATCATGAAAATCGTTGTCGAGAAAAAGTCATTTTTTTAATGTAATTTAATTCGTTTAATTAAAATCTTTGGAGTCATTTCCACATTATTGCAAGTAATGGCGCCCATTTTTCCGATCTCTGATTACACCTTAACCTAAGTTAAAATATTACCCGAATAAATTTAAAAATACGCAGGGCCATTACCCAAGCACGGGACAAACTCTCTATCTTACTTAGGTGCGTAACGCTTCCATTCCATTCATTCGTTCAACGCGACATAGTAACTATACGAGAGTTAGATATCCATTCATTAGCTTGGTGAAACAACGTACATACATACCTTCACGCCTTCATTCCCAGAGTGGGAAAGGCAGAGCTACAGAATAACCAACAACTCTTAAAACTTGTTGATAATTCTATAACCACATTTTGCACAATTAGGCTACAGGTAGCGGTTCGCGCCGCGACAGAGACAAGCGACCGAGACACGAGACCGCGACCGGAGACCGCTACTGTCACTTGACCGTAGGCATCGTATGAGCGACAATTCGCGAACGAGACAGAGACAGGCGACGGAGACGCGTCTCCGTCGCGAATCAAGTGACAGTCGCGGTCTCCGGTCGCGGTCTCGTGTCTCGGTCGCTTGTCTCTGTCGCGGCGCGAACCGCTACCTTAAGATGTTTACCATCATATTAGTGACAGGTTGCAAGCCCATCGCCTAACAGTACTACAAGCCTTTATTCCTTTAGTCGCCTCCTACGACATCCACGGGAAGACGTACAGTTATACTGGGATACATACATAATCTCACGCCTTCGTTCCCAGAGTGGGGTTGGCAGAGCTTCAGAATAACCAACAACTCTTAAAACTTGTTGATAATTCTATAACCACATTTTGCACAATCAGGCTAGGATGTTTACCATCATATTAGTGACAGGGTGCAAGCCCATCGCCTAACAGTACTACAAGCCTTTATTCCTTTAGTCGCCTCCTACGACATCCACGGGAAGACGTACAGTTATACTGGGATACATACATACATACATAATCTCACGCCTTCGTTCCCAGAGTGGGGTAGGCAGAGCTACAGAATTACAAACATCTCTAAAAACTTGTTGATAATTCTGTAACCACATTTAGCACAATTAGGCTAAGATGTTTACCATCATATTAGTGACAGGTTGCATCGCCTAACAGTACTACAAGCCTTTATTCCCTTAGTCGCCTCTTACGACATCCACGGGAAGACGTACAGTTATACTGGGATATCTCTCTTATAAATTCAATGTTGGTGAAATCGACCCTTACTTGAAATCGTAGTCGCGTTTTATTTTTAACTTTGTCTTGTAATAATTTACTCTAAGAAAAACAAATATTCCTGTTATAAACGATTACCACATAGCTCCGTCAACGATACGTGTAATAAGATTAGGCGGCGTATTGCCCGCGCTCCGCGAACCGACGTTCCACATTCACGGCCCTTGACACACCAACAGTATTAAAACTACATGCTATTACTATTGGGAGGCATTGAACATATAAAGCATTGTAATACGGAGCACTCCTATTCGTGTCAATTTTGTATCAAGATTCATTTTCTGGGCATTGATGTTGTTATCAATTCTGTTACGAGTGTTAGGAACTTCCGTTCTTAATAATATACATGAGATGTTTTGACGACACGTTGGCCAAGTTGTTAGTGACCCTGCCTACGAAGCCCGTGGTCCCGGGTTTGAACCCGAGTAAGGGCAGATATTTGTGTGATGAGCGCGAGTTGTTCCTCATTCTTGGATGTTTTTAATATATTTAAGTATTTATTTCTCTATATAAGTATGTTTATCGTTTTCTAGTATACATAGTACAGTCGACGTCAAAGATATGTTTACACCTTAGTACCTTGTCACTTCATCCGCTATGACAATTTCATATGGCAGTTAAAACATGACGTTAAATAGACAGGGTACTAAAGTGTAATAGTAGTTTATGCGGCTGGTGCATAATAAAAGGCATTAAAGTACGAGTGTGGTTTTATGAAACGAGCCGAAGGCGAGTTTCATAATAAGATCACACGAGTGTTTTAATGCCTAATTATGTATAGCCGCATACATAACTTTATCTACATGCATATCATAAGTTTTCTATAATATGTTTAGATTTGGCCTGTATTTTTATTAAGTTAGTGTTACTGTTAACTTGTTTGTAGTACCAAAGCTTAAAAAATAAAAAAAATAAAAAAACTTTATTTATAATGTACAGATATGGCTTGCATTTTCAAGTTAGTGGTAAAACCACAAACGTACTTGAATGCCTCTTATTATGCACCAGCCACATAAACTACTATTATGCATCATAATTATTATATCGTTGGATTATTATAGAGATCGAAATTATGCAATTTGTGTTATGTAAAATGAAAATTAGACCATTCGTTTTTATACTAAATATTACATACACGTATATAAGTACTACGAACATTATAAATGCGTTTTTTTTTTGTGTACAGTCGCCATCAGATATATTGTAGCGGGCGAGGTACTCAAATATTTCGGAGCAGCATTACTTTTCAATAAATTCGTTACACTAGTTATGGTCAATAACACCAGAACATGCAATTTGTCATAAATATAAGAGCAGCGACTTTTCAATAAATTCGGAACATATAACTAGGTAAAAATATCAGAAAGCACAGAACGTCAAAGGTATCTACGCACTCAGGGTGATCATAAAGATCGGAACATTTATGGAAAATATACCTTAAGTCTGTATCACACAGTTTAAATTCGTTACTATAATTATTATGCATGTCGATCTTTGGCATGACGTATTTATGTTTTGTTTGGAATTCGAATCTACTCGTGACGTGTACACGAGTAGATTCGAATTCCAAACAAAACATAAATACGTCATGCCAAAGATCGACATGCATAATAATTATAGTAACGAATTTAAACTGTGTGATACAGACTTAAGGTATATTTTCCATAAATGTTCCGATCTTTATGATCACCCTGAGTGCGTAGATACCTTTGACGTTCTGTGCTTTCTGATATTTTTACCTAGTTATATGTTCCGAATTTATTGAAAAGTCGCTGCTCTTATATTTATGACAAATTGCATGTTCTGGTGTTATTGACCATAACTAGTGTAACGAATTTATTGAAAAGTAATGCTGCTCCGAAATATTTGAGTACCTCGCCCGCTACAATATATCTGATGGCGACTGTATGTTAGCTTGTTACTTCATCACGTTGCTCCGGCTGGACGGATTTGGATGAAATTTGAAATGGAGAGTTCCCGGAATAAAGATAAACAAAAGCAGAAGCCCCCCCCCAAAGAACCCCGGTGACCGGTTTTAATCCCGCGGAATCTCGTGACCTTCAACACATCAACTCGGTAGACCAGCCATATACGTACACGAGGCATGCCCGTGTACAAAAAAAAAGTCGCATTCGACCAGAATTAGCAATACCTGTATATCTGGTAAATAACAAGCGAAAATATTTAAAGATGTCCGCAAACTAAAAAAAAGATTACAAACCCATAATGGCGACCTCTATTTCAGAGCTGATCTTTTAAACGGCTAAACCGATTTTGAAAGAAAAGAAAGAAAGAAAACATTTAATATACATTCTAGTACCCATAGTTACAGCCTAGAGCTAAGTTTGGGACTAGGTCAATTTGTGTGCCATAGTCCCCTGATATTTATTTATTTACAACAATAACACACAGACAAAAAAAACAATCAATGAATCCTTATAAGTTAAAATATGGTGTTATAATGTTAAAAAAATATCCTTGCTTTACATGTATTTTTTTTACAGGACAAAAGCGGAGGGGCCGCCCTAGTCGTACTTTTTCGAATCAAATCGGAGAAATACTGTAAAAGGGCCGAATCTTAAGTAGGTACCCGAAACCGACGTGCATGCATGACTTGATGTATGAATGTGGAAGAAGCGAAAGAGATTTGTCAGGATCGTAGCATGAGGAAAGAAGTGGTCTCTGCCTACCCCTCTGGGAAACAGGCGTGATTAATGTATGCATGTATGTATTTTACAACTTCGTAGGCGTAAATGAAACGTAGAACTATGCCAAATTGTTAGTTGTTGGAATATTAAATACGAGTCAACATCCCAATCAAATCATATCAGTTGTTGTGGGTCGAATATAACCGATCATCCCAGAAGACAGTGGACGGCTGACTCTAATCGCCGGACGAGTTGAAGGTGACCCGGGATCAATTGGGATCATTTGAATGACTCAGTTTCAAGATACAAATAAAACTTGATACATCCTTTAAATTTTGCCATTTTCAGTCAAATAACATACACATACATACATAAACTCACGCCCTCATTCCCAGAGTGGCGTAGGCAGAGCTACAGAATTACCAACAACTCTACAACTCGTTGTTAATTCTGTAACCACATTTTGCACAATCGGCTAAGTTCTTTAACAGCGTATTAGTGACAGATTGCAAGCCCATCGCCTAACAATATTTTTTTTCCCAACTGCGTCAAAAGGGGGTTTATATTTGGGATTATGGATTTATAGGGTTATCGAACTTATCGATTTTAATTTTTGAGGTGTCGTTAGATTCGTATTAATTGACGACATTTCAAAAAAAAAAACATTTTTGTTTTTTCGCGTTTATTATAGCTGGTTAAAAATTAGACTACCCGTGTTTCTCGGTTTTTCTTTATTTAACTTAAATTCGTCGTTAATAATTTATTAAAGAAATAGTCATTAAAAATACCCTATATACAAAGTTAGGAATACTGATGTCGTGATCTTAGCATGATATAAAATAAAAAAGTAACTTTAAACAGAAACAAAACTGACATGTCATGTCATGTCACTTGTCAACAATAACAACTGTAACAACATAAATTCGTCGACTTGGGGCAGATTGCGGCTATCCGCTTTTACAAATCCGTTAGTCACTTTCATTTTAAATAGCGTATATCAAAACAATAGTATTACGAGAATCGAAAGGGTGTCGTTAGAATCAAGTAATCCGTCAGACAGATAAAAAATGGACATGACAGTTGTATATTTTTTTCAATTCCTATGGTAATAAATAGACTAAGGGCACTATAAGTGAATTCCTAACATTCACAATCCAACTTTTTTTACTGTTTTTCCTTAATATAAAAAAGTACTGCATAAAACATCCAGAAATATTTTTACTGTAATCAGCAGTGTAAAATCTACAAACGGTATTTTAATTTACTACCTTAGCCCATATGAATTGTTGTCAATTGTGGCAGTGACATAGGCTACAATATTTTAATTAGGTAATGAGGAGGGGGTTCAATTTCTTTAACATATATCAAAAATGCAGTAGGTAGAGTTTTCAAAGCTTGCTTTTAATTATTTAATGCGATAGGCCTTAAATACCGGAAAATTGTGAAAATACAGCTCCCAAGGGAATAGCTATATACAATGCGGACGAAGTCACGAGCGACAACTAGCAGATAATAAAAAGTTTTTAAATTCCTTATCTAAACTGTATTAACATAAGTCCCCCATTATTTATTTTCAAAGATAAACAGTAGAGATAAAATTTGTAAACATAATGTTTTATACGAAAACATAACAAACTCAAGGGCAATAATGAAAATCCTTGAACTAATTTCATCAAAACATAAGCAGCTATAAAATGCCCATTTTCTATGAATTTAAGTATGTATTTCTCTATATAAGTATTTATATCGTTGCCTAGTACCCATAGTACAAGCCTAGAGCTTAGTTTGGGACTAGGTCAATTGATATGAGATGGTCCCTTGATATTTATTTATTTCATTTATCTAGCTTGCCTTAACTTTTGCACTGACAACTTATTTAAAAAAAACTTTTAATTCACAACTTTATAATTTTTGTCACTTTAACTTGTCATTATTTTAAGATCACTAAAACAAGTATTCACTGATATTTTCAACTGTATTTTTGTAATATAAAAACTAAATTGTTTTGTTATTATATTTACTTATCACTCAAACACTAATACACAGTTTATTCACTGACATTCCTAACTACATTCATATAATTTCACACTGTTATTTTTCATTTTATTTACTTATTGCCGTGTGTTTTACGTATACAAGAATTGGCGTGACACGTGCGTTTCGCGCCAAGTCGAAACCGCTACTGAAGAGAGATATCATTGTATACATCCGGTACGTCATAAAGACACATGTGACGTTATCTATGTAAAGGGACCTTATTGTCGATGGCGCTTCCGCCATTATTAAAGATGCTCCGATATAAACACAACGTCGCGTGACGCAGTGCGGCGTAAGCGCCATCGACAATAAGGTCCGTTTACATATATAATGCCGCATATACAGTGGCGGTCACATAATTAGGGACGCTTGTGTTTTCCCCATATAATTGCCTACTAATATGAAAACTAATCAAAAAGTTCTTAACTTATTTTATTTTTGTTTACACTAATCGTTAATTAATAAACTACGGCTTAAATATGTGTATAATTAATCTCTGTTGAAAACGAATCTTTGATTGAAAATGATTTGAAAAAATGTTTGGCTCTCATACAAAGTTGTAAAACTTTGAATAAACGCGTCAGCACTAAGTTTAGTAGTTCATCAGTTTAAACTTTAGTTGACCATCTAAAGTAAATTGTACTTAGCAACAAAATTGGTCAAGAACTTTTTTAATGGTGGTCATACTGGTATACAGTACTGAGCAATATAAATAGGTCAGTATAAAGAAGTTTGGAAAAATAAGAGATTAGGAAATTCGTTTTTAGACTATAGGTAGATTTCCAACTGCGTACCAATGCAACTTTAAAATCTTTTAATAATATCGTCAAAAACGTTATCTATACATACAAACATACATTAAATCACGCCTGTTTCCCAGAGGGGTAGGCAGAGACCACTTCTTTCCACCTGCTACGATCCTGACAAATCTCTTTCGCTTCTTCCACATTCATACATCGAGTCATGCATGCACGTCGGTTTCGGGTACTTAAGATACGGCCCTTTTCCAGTATTTCTCCGATTTGATTCGAAAAAGTACGCCTAGGGCGGCGCCTTCCGACCCTCCCACTCACTTTCGCTCTGTATATCTCTTTCGTCAATCTTCTTTCATCCATCCTTTCCAAATGACCGAACCATCGAAGCATGCCCTTTTCAATCTTAGTCACTACATCTTCTTTTAGTCCACATTTCTCTCTGACCTTTTCATTCCTTACTCTATCAATCAGTTTCACACCACACATACTACGCAAAGATTATAGGTATCTATTTATATTACTAATTACAATAAATCTATAGCAACGAACTCGGAATATAAAGCAGGACATAAAGACAAACTGGTTTATTGGTATTAGGCGCATTGCGTAACCGCCTCGCTTAGGTCAAGGGCATCTTAATGTTTAAGTAAAGGTGTTTTTTGATTAAACGAACCAGTTTGACAACTTGAAATGCACCAGCGTTACCATGGGTCATGCTGTTTGTATCGACATTTAAAAAACCGGGCAAGAGCATGTCTAAGTATGAAGCCGTTACTGCACAAAAACTATCTCAAAAAAACCGGACAAGTGCGAGTCGGACGCACGCACAGAGGGTTCCGGATTTAAGATAATATGCTTGGTAGTCGCAAAAGAAAATACTGAATGTGTCATGACGTTTATTTTCTATGCAATAAGGTCCATTTTGACTGACCTAAATTTTAATACAGATTTTAAACGTTTTTTTGTTATTTCTCAACAACTGTAAATTATACACACTTCATTTTATTTTTCCCATATAATACAAATAATTAGTTATACGTTTGGAATTTTTCAGATTTTTTGATCCATAAACCTTGGAAATATGGGGGGGACGGTAATTTTTTGTACATTCATGGCTAGAAATCAAAAAGAACGTCACATTTTTTTAAATAGTAGTAACTATGCCAAATTTCAAGTTGATAGCATTTCTAGTTGCTGAGAAAAACTGCTTTAACATACAGACAGACAGACAACGAAGTCTAACCATAAGGGTTCCTTTTTTACCATTTTGGTACGGAGCCCTAAAAACAACAAGTATGAACGAATTCTCAATTTAAAGTTATTTGGTGCTGTCTTGGATGATTTTAGTAGGTATAAACATTTTAGTCGCCTGTATCTCAGGAACCTATTAAGTCTAATTAGTCGTAATAGTTTTTCTTTAAAATTCGTTATATGTCCTTTCATTTAAGATACTTTTCTGATTTTTAGTATTTGTAGTTTTGGCTGATTGTGAGATTGACGAAACAGATATATGAGGCAAGAGTAAATGGGAATGTTGGAAGAGAGCGGTCAAGGCGAACGTTCCACTATCAGATCGGAGACGTATTAAGAAAGGGCCAGGTCAGGAGACCCAGGAGTACCCTAAACCGACGCACGTGTATGAAGAGACTTATGAGTGTGGAGGAAGCGAGGGAAGTTTGTCTGGATCGTAGCAAGTGGAAGGAAGTGGTCTCCGCCTTCCCCTACGGGAAAGAGGCGTGATACTTTTGGCTGTAGGGCGGGCGGACACTGGACTCTAACAAAAGTTAGCAGTTTAAAACTTTAAATTTCACAAACGGATCCCTTAATCGAAAAATTGATTTCACAAACCCGTAATACCCTTGCCAACGACACCCCACACCATGTGTTGGAAGAGAAAAAAAGATACATCCCTACGTTACGTGTAATGGGCTTCCAATGTGCTTGAGGGAATCTGGATCTGTCGCTTCATTGAAAGAAAGGCTAAAGAAGTTGTGGCTTAATCAACAAGATCAGTCTGAGTGTTGATTCATACCTCTGTTGTAGGTCTTAGCTGCTGTTTACGTAGGTATATGGTAGTATATATTAGTTTATTCTATTATCAATTTATGTATTTTATTAAAGAAGATATTTCATTTTCTTCCTCTTTCTCTGTTGTATGTAATATTTATTGTTTCCTATAATTTTGTTAATTTGTCTATCGTTCTGCATTGTCCTTGCTTATTCTAATCCAGGGTTAACTGGAAGAGATCCCATATGGGATAAGTTCGCCTGTATACAATATCTATATTGATGCAAACATGTCTTGTAATTGTTTATGAGCAATAAAGAGTTTACATACATACATACATACGTGTAGGAGAGGTACGCTAAAAAAAAAAATATTTCGTTTCACCACTTTGTCGGCGTGGCGTGACTAATATGTATTTGGTATTCATGCCAAATTATAGCTTTCTAGAACTAAAGGTCTTTGAGCTAAGCTGCGGGCGGACAGACGGACGGACATGGCGAAACTATTTATAAGGGATTCACTACGGAACCATGACTTTAACAAAAAGCAAGCTTTCAAAACCCGACTGTTGCTAACCTACTTTAAATCGTTATAAATCCTAAATGATCATTCAAAATGAAAAATGATGAAAGAAACCTGAAGATGATTTTTAAATCCCTATTCAATGATCCCACTTGTCATAGTTGTTCGACTTTTTTTTTTGCATATTATGGCGTCTGGTTGCCGCCATATTGAATTTTGATTACTGTCATATCTTCAGTGACACTCACCAGATTAAGACGAATCGATTGACATAAGAATCATCAAAATCGGACAACGGGTTTAGTTTTTATAGTGCCACAAAGGAACAAACATACATATATAGGTTGTGAAACACATTATCCTCCTCCTTCGGCAGTCGGGTAAAAAGGGGAGTTTCCCCATTTTTTGGTGATAATGGCATTGTTGATATAATTATTTATATAGATAGTCATAATTTTTATATCGTTGGACCCGTAAAATTTTCGAAATTTCTTAAAAGTATGTAACGTTAGACAAGGCTAGGTTAAGTTAGGTTTGATATATAAAAATCCTGGAAAAGTAACATTGTCTTAATATAACTTCTTTAAAATGGTAGGTAAATAGGTCAGTCCAACTGAAGTCTGCTTTTGGTTAAAATATTGTTGGACGCCGACTTCAGTTGGACTGACCTATTTACCTACCATTTTAAAGAAGTTATTTTTTGCTTTTTGAAGGCGGTTTTTTTGTTTTTTTAAACATTTATTTTATTTTATACTTTTTAGTGATCCTATTTATGCTGTTACGTAGCTCCACTTCTATATACTAATAAGAAACTATTGAACATTTCAAGCTCGCCGCAGACAACGCCGCGGGAATGTCATAGTCATATTTAAACCTAAATGTGCTTCGTCATAGTCGCTCAACTTCCTTTATCGAAATATCTTATCGCCACCCTTGAAATAGGTACCGTTAAGGAGTTCCGGTGGCCACCTGTGGTCTTCATCATCAGTTCCACTTCACCATATAGTACTTTTCAAAAGAAAATGCATGAGTTACAGTGAAAAATACCAAAATCGCTATAGGTCTGCCTATAATATTTGAGGAGTTCTCATGATTTCTCCATGATCCCATCATCAGATCCTGACGTGGTGACAATGGGACCAACTAGAAAGTATATCTATTCGAACAACGAAAAAATTTTTCAAATCGGTCCAGTGGTCTTCGAGTAATCGGGGAACATACATAAAAAAAAAAAAAAAAAAAAAAAAAAAAACATCCCGACGAATTGAGAACCTCCTCCTTTTTTTGAAGTCGGTTAAAAATACGTTATGACTTGCGATAAATATGACCTAAAACACATTACAACTAAAAATAATTATGGCACACGATATAGAGTTGTAGACCCATAAAACAGTAAACGTTTCAGGATTACTTATGTTTTAATTCCTGACAAAAAAGAGGGCATTATAAGTTTCTGTGGAACGTCTGTGACAACGTAGCTTCCAAACAGATGGACGTTTTTTTTTTTAAGAAAGGTAGTTTAATCCGGAGCGCCGTCCGCGCTCAGAGACAGTCTCTCTCACTCACCCCGGGCGTCCCTCAGCGCGCGCGCCGCCTGCCTGTGGCCCGCGCGCTCAGCCAGTGCCAGCGGCGTGGCGCCGAGCGCGTCGCGCGCCCACAGCGCCGCGCCGGCCGCTAGGAGAGCGCGCACGTTCTCCGCGTGCCCGCGCTCTGCAGCGATGTGTAGTGCCGTCTGTGCAGGGAAATGAAACTCTTTCAAGAGTTACAATTACGAGCGAGTCGAATGCTCTGTTCCTCGCACTCTGAACAATATTGTGAGGTACGGTAATTGTACAGTCACGAAATTAAATTTGGTACCCACCTTAGGTTCAAAGTCAATCGGACATTCTACAACAATAAGGTTGAGTTTCCTAAAAGTTACAAATGACTTAACATCTCTAATGACATTGACGACTGCAAGCATATTTTTCTTGAAGTCGGTCCCAAATTAACGCTCGTGGCTGTAACTGATGGTAAGGGTAAATAAGCAAGATATTCTTTCAGAACAGCTTTTAAAAAAAGGGAATATTCATAACTTTTTTCATAGCTTCAATGAAAGCAGATTCATGTAAGAAACAGTTCAGAAATATATATTTTTAATAGCTGTAATAATAATTAATAATCAAGATTTGTTCCTATCTAGCAAAACCAATATGGCCAACCTGTTACATGACGTCACAGTACGTAGCAAGTCTAAACTCCATGCCTATTCCCTATTGACACAGAGATCCTCCTGGGGTTCCTTGTACTAAAAATAGTACAAAATACGGCCATTCAAATAAAAATCTAGTGCTAAGGAAGTAAAGTGGAACTTCTTTTGTTTTTATAACTAATGATCAAATTAGAAAACTGACTTTATTTCATTCGCAATAGATTCATATTCCATTGACAAATTTCCTTGCACGAGGGGTGATCCATAAGTTTTGAGAATCAGTAAGAACCATCTACATAATGATATTCTTTTAATGTGGACTATACCATGGCACTAATGAAACTTAAATTAGAGAAAAAAATGTAAACATTATTCATTTGTTTTCCTGTGATAGCTAAACAAAAAACATCTGTATTAACAATTTTACAAGACGGCAAAAATAAGAGTTAGTTTTGTAATAATTTGGAGCTGTGTGGAAAAAGTTCTGGTACACTAATAAAAAATATTGTTATTGAAAATGAAACCTTGATTTATCATTATGATTTAAAGGATACATAAGTTATCATTGCAGTGGATTTTTTTATCTCCAGCTCTGTCACCAAAATTTAGGGTGGTTTTTTCGGCCTTTTCCAGGATTATTGAGGCGTACAAATAAATACTGCGACATTAGTTTTTATCAATTGAGTTCAAATAATCTAGGAGAGTTATGTAACATTATTGTATCCTAATTATGGCAAAATAATAAAAATAAGCTAAAGAAAAAAAATTACGAATTTTCGGCAGGAATTGTGCTTCAGAGCCTTCTAATTGATAAGGGTGCTGCTCGTCGACCAAAGATCAGAACTGATAACCGCTCTCCCCGTTATTTAGCCCTAACTTTCGACTACTACTTCTCATTCACTAATGTTCAAAAACAACTATATAAAAATCACGAGCCGGTGATGACATAGTGAAGGTACAAAATTTGGCCATTTTGACCTCCAAAAGTAAAATTATTTTTATAGTGGTAAAATAAAACAATTGAATGACGTTAATAAGTGTTCGGAAATATAGAAAGTGTGCTCATTCCAATTAAAATATAACGATTTACATATCTCCCATTTTTAATACCGATTATCAAAACTTTTGGATCACCCCTCGTATGGTGGGCCTTAGGAGGTATACCTTCCCGCCGGTGGCGTCATCGGAGCGCGCGTCGACGTCTGCGCCCGCGGCGCACAGCGCGGGCAGGCAGCGCGAGCGCTCCGCCAACGCCGCCGCGTGCAGCGCCGAGCGGTGCCGCGCGTCGCGCGCGTCCGGGTCCGCCCCGCCCGCCAGCAGCGACACGAGCAGCTCCTCGTTGTCCCAGAGCGCTGCCTGAAGACCAGTGGAGATAGAAGCTTTCCGTCCACGTACGACCAGCTCCCTACCTTACCATGAGTTACAATTACCGTACTCCCTAGCGACTCGAATGCTCTGTCCCTCGCACACTACAACAATACTGTGAGGGACAGAGCCTGAGTCGCTAAATGACCACTTTGCTTTTTTCATCTTATGTCTGTCTTAGCAATGTCGACGGAGCCCCGCATGGCGGGGCTCTTATTCCTGGGCAATTTGCCCTACGGGCATTTGATGGTACATAACGAACCTAACCTACCTATTAACGCAAACGAAGTGGTCATTTGGCAATTCGGACTTTTTGAGATGTAGTCGAAAATCGATCTGGTCGTATTGCGATCCAGGCACAAAGCGATTTAGTCAAATCAAGATGTAGTCGCAAAGCGATCAGCCGCCTATTTCACCATCTTGACAATGACATGTGACAGGTGAAAGTTAACACGCTGATACATCACTCGAATTCATATCAGCTGCGCCATGTACACTGAAATGTCACCTGTCACATGTCATTGTCAGGATGGTGAAATATGGGGCTGGGTGTATTAGCTAAGCTAAGCTGGGTGGTCCTAAAGCTTCTATACCGACCAGTGTTAATAATTATGAGGTAGATTAAAACCCTTGATACAATGAAGACTTGTTGGCCTAGTTGGTAGTGACTCTGACTACGAAGCTAGTGGTCCTGGGTTCAAATCCCGGTAAGGGCAGATATTTGCATGATGAGCGCGATTATTTGTTCCTGAGTCATGATGTTTTCTATGTATTTAAGTATATATAAGTATTTGTATCGTTGTCTAGTACAGTCAACAGCATAAATAAGTGATCATTTATGTACCTTGTCACTTTAACGTTGTGTTTGAAATGTCGTACAAAATTGTGAAACGATTGAAAGCGACAAGGTACATAAATGATCACTTATATATGCTGTTGACTGTACCCATAAATAAATAAATATCAGTCGACAATGTCACACCAATTGAGCTAGTCCCAAACTAAGCTCTAGGCTTGTACTATGGGTAAATATACTTTAAAGAGATAGAAAACATCCAAGATTCAAAAACAAATACTCACAATCATCACACAAATATTTGCCCTGACCAGGAATCAAACCCGGGACCTCTAGCTTTATAGGAAGGCCCCTAACAAAACCATAGGCTAAAAATCTCGTCATTTGAATGAACTTCATGTGTTGGGAATTCTTAGATAGTCACTGACATACATATGGGTGATTCCACGGGCGTTTCAACCGCCGTCAGTCTGCTGTCATAAATATTGAAAGAATGAGCTACACCAAGCAGCTAACATTCACACAGACCTATACTGTTATCGTACTTCTTGCCAGAATTGATCGAATTTGGAGTCTAACATCGCCTATTTCTTAAATACTTAGGACATCGGACTGACGGCGGTTGAAACGCCCGTGGAATCACCCATGCAGCGTAGACAAAAGAAAAGTTTTCTATTACTGGTAAATACACAAAAAAAATATCAACACTGTACAAATGCACACTACTAAAATAATCATATTACTTACTACTAGTATTTTATTACTTACACATTTAGGAAACTTATATGAAAAATATAGTCTTGCGAGTAATGTGTTGTTACGATTATTTCTAAATATTTTTTTAGACAAGTTCTTCAGAAAAACTAACTACTAAAATAAACCCAATTCTATAATTAACAGTAATGAAATTTTTTTAGGCCAGAGCTTCTTTGGAGACCTGGCATTGTTCCTTGCCTCTAAAATAATGCCTCCCACATACATGGACAAACACTAACCTTCTTCAAAATATATTGCCAATTATTTTGCTCCATTACTTACAACTTAATATATTTTTACGACGTCTTACGACAGACTCGCGCCGCGGCCTTGCGACATCTACTAACCACGGATTAGCGTGACATCCCTCGAATTATAGCCACAACAATGCATTTTAATCCCATTTGGACGGGGGCAGTTTAGACGTCATTTCTCACTTACCTGGTGAAGCAAGCGGCCCTGGAACTGATCCTCGTCCGGGGATAAGTCCATTTCAACGTAGTTCATTCCAATTCTGAGACCGAAACTAACATTTCCGGCTTTGAGAGCCGCTCAAGCGTTGCGAAACTATTGACACCAACATAACTTGGATAAACTAGTGATTATTCACTGAAAGTCAGCATAAACTGTATAAGATTCACATTTTTGATTATTTTCCCACATAATTTGGAATATAAACAACGCACTGAGGCGCAGTGTGTGGTTTTAATTCAATAGAAAGTGTTTATCGATTTAAAAGTGCAATTATTTTGAGCGAAACAGCTGTCATTGCAATGCATTTTTCTTGTTTACACGTTTTTTGTAGTAGGTCAGCTGTCAAATTAATCATCCTTCTGATTGGTAGATGTAGAAAAAGCTAGCTGTCTCATTGGCTAAAATTAAGATATTATAATAAGTGTGAAGTGCAACGAACTCGTTTAGAGAAAACCTTTCATTTTACGCAGCAAACGTTAGTTGATCAAATTGTCAAGCCCTACATGGTCCTCGAGTAGTTCTATTTAAAAATTCGTATCGAAGCTGGTGTCAGCGTTCTTTTGGCACATTTAAAAAAACTTGCAAACATGTCATTACAACTACCAACCTCCAGAATGTACATAAATTCACACTACCCTCAATAAATTGTCGAGCGATACACTCCATTATTCCGTCATAAGACGATCAGGGTTTGTAATATTAACATCGATGCCGACAAGATGCAGCGTCCTTACAACGATCGATGGGAAAGAACGAAGTGGTATCTATTCCGAAACCTATTGGAGGACCCTGGTAAGACAACCTTTTTATCTTTTATTATCTTCTTATATCGAAGATTACATTCCTACGGATAAAAGACAAGAACGATTGGAGATTGAAGTTTTTTGCTACAAAGACATTGGGCCCGTTCCAGAAAGCCACTCTGAAACTCTGCACTTCACAAATCCCACTCTTCAAACATATTTCTGTTTCACAAAGCTATTGCAGAGTTGGAGAGGCAGAGTCAAATGCAGAGTATGGATTTGTGGATTTGCAAAGTAGCTTTTAGGAACAGAATCTTTGCAGAGTTTGCAAATTACGCAGAGTGTTTGCTGGAATACGTTTGCGCTGCACTTTGCATTATCGTGGATTCTCAAAGTGCGGTGTGGCTTTCTGGAACGGGCCCATTGTATTACTTCATATTGAACGTGTTCTACTGCTATTGCCTATTACGCTACAGATAATGAATAAATACTTTATTTATTTAATTTTTTCAAAGGTTTCCGCCTCTCTCCGGTACCGGAAGAGTCTAGATCAGAAAGCTCTGACGATAGGCCCTACAGTCCTCTTCCAGATCTCATTATTGAAAGGGAACCCAACAGACATGACGAAACCGAAGAGTTCTACCAAGGACTAGAAATCAGAATGAAGCGGTATTACAAAAGGCTATTTGTTGATGGCGAGGAGGAGTGTGGAGGTGATAATATTTTTTTAGCTAAAATATACTTAAAATCTTAAATAAAAACCAACGAATTCTGACATGTGTTGTCTCTTTTATGCTTGTCTGGTTATAGTGGATGATGATTATGACGACGGTGAGGGACACAGTGACAGTGTTGAAGATTTTGATGATGATATGCGTTTTCAGGATTTTGGGGCGCCAGATACTTTTGTGTTATCCATATTCTAAACCGGATTTTGACTGTTCCCTCATTTTTTAGGTCTAACCGATAGTGATGCAGATATATCCGGATTTGAAGTTAATCAAAGTATGGCTAGCACATTTATAATTAATGCAAATGATCATGAACTAAGTGAAGCAAACGACCTAAGAACAAGTGAACATAGATTTGACTCTGAGAAGATAACTGTAGGTAGAGGTGACCGCTTTGATGAAATAGGAAACTCTAGCAACAGTAACACCACTGATTCTGAGCATTCATCACAAAATGAAAGAACTGAAGCCATCACTGCTTTAGAGAAAAGTGAAGATATGCGAGTACAAAGTAATGAATCTAAATCTATTGATACTGAATCAGATTCCCCACAAGATTGTCATAAGATATCAGTTACGGAAGTAGAAATTCATGAAGAATTGAAACGATCAAAGCCTTTGAAGCGAGTTTTTGAAGATGGTAGTCCAGTACTGATTCCTAGATGTATCAAATTCAGTAGAATTGTTTTTGGTAATATGTCTAGAGATATAATAAATGCGATCCCATCCGATGATAATGTAATTTTAGAAGATGTTGGCAAGGATAAATTAGAAGAGGACGAAGGATCCGGTAAGTCTGTTTCTTTGTCGTTACAATTTGCCTTACTTTATACTGGAAAGAGAATATTCCAACAATACTAATACCAATAATGCTATGTCTTGTTTATTTAAATACGTCAACATAACACAGCTCAACTTCCACAAAATATCTATACTTGATAATGTTATCAAGTACGAAAATTACTAAAAAATTACACAGTATAGGTACAATCCAATTGAAGTTTTAGTTTACTTTTTATCTTTTCAGTTAATATTATAGAAAGTCATTCAAAAGAGCCAATATATTTAGAAATAAGTTCAGAAGACTCAGATCTAGAAGTACAATGGTTAATGAAAAATCCGAGAGCTTCTTCAACCGCTTATTGTCAAAGCTTGGAAAGTGAAGTTACTGACACCAGTGAACCAATAATTAGCAAACATGAAGACCAAGAAGGAATTGCAAAAGATCCCGAAGAAATAGACGATGATAATCATGAAGCCATGGCTGAAGCTCAGAAGATTTATATTTTACAGTCAAAAAGTGATGATGAACAGTTTATGACCATAGAAAGTATAGGGACTGATGAATTTAATCCTACTGGTGCAGTTTCTGATATAAGTATAGTTGATAATTCTATAGAAATGGCTATAACAAAAGGAATGTTTGAAACAAAAAATAGAACGAAAATCTCAAGTTTCGGAACAAATGAAGTTGAAAATGTCAGTGAAGAGTTTGAGGATGTAGAAGTTATGAGAGGAACTCTACATACAAGATTTCATGAAAGTTTGCGAAGAGAATCGTCTTCGAGTCAGGAGAGTCCGATTGTTAGCACATTTGCAACAAAAACAAGTATGTTTTTAACAAGATATCATTAATACTCTTAATTATTCAAGTAATGTTAACTTAGTAATATTTTAGTCTACCTAATCTTTTTTTAACTTTATATAAAAGTTTGTTTGTGTTGTATTTTGGTTACTATTTTGTAACGTTAATCTAATGTTTTTAAATTATAATCCAGCTGCAACAGAAATTGAAGAAGATTCTAACCCTGTCAACGATCTGATAAATGCGTCAGTTGAACAAGCGGAAGACATTCCAACCGAGTTCCATCAGTCTTTTCGAAGAGTGTCCACATTAACTGAAGATAGCTCTTTTATTAGTATATTAGCAAGACAAGCACGTACGTATCGAATCTTAATCAAAACGTCAAACATAATTATTTATATTTGAATCTATCTCGTCTTTCAGCTACTGTAAATCTCGGCTTTATTGATGAATTTGTTGCAGAAGAAAATGAACACCCCAACGAAGAAAGAAAAGAATCTAATGAGATAGCAGATACTACACCATCTTTTAAACATACTAAATGCGTTAAAGATGCGTGCAATGATTTTTGGTCCGTGTCTCCCATACAAATTGATTTTGAAGAATTACCATTACATGCACCACATATACCAATCTCAGTTGGCGGAATTTTTAACGAAAATAAAAGAGAGTCGAGTGAAATAACTGAAGACACTGCACCAAAAAGCAAGAGAACGAAATATAAGAATGCCGAAATTCAAACTAGTGCAACTAAAATACCAAGAAATACTTGGAATAATATAAAAACTAACTTGTTTGTGGGCTCACCACTAATTTATAAGTTATGCGGCTGTAATGATCATGTTTGTTCTTAATTTTGTACATTTAAGTGAAATTTTAAGTTTTTTTGATGATTATTAGTTTTTTAATTTTGATTTTTTAGTCAAATGTGTAAGCACAATCATATTATAATTTATTTTTTGTTATGTTTGTTATAATAATAGATTATATTACTACGAAGACGTTTTTTAATTACTAGAATCCAATACGTGGTCGTATTTATAATTTCCAAAAAAACACCTTCATACTGTCAACCAATTTGAGGTTATATTTATGTCCCTCTAATTTCACCTCGATAGTTTTCTTATTATTGCGTTGTCTTTCAATAAATCTTGAGAAAAATGTCCCCGTCAGAAGCTTTAGTAAATGAACTGGATGAAAAACATGTCGATCTGGTTGCTAGGTTCGCCGCCGAAGTTAGAACAGGGTAAGTTACGTGGCGAAGTATAAAAGTTTTTCAAACATATTTCATCACCTTATTATGATATGATGTGATGAAGTATTAGCCATTTCATTGTATTCAGGGTTAGGAAAATTCGATAAGCTAGTAACATAAGTCAATGCTCCGGTTTTAAGCGGTGAAATTATACAATTTTCACAAAATATCGTAGAACTTTTCATGGTCTCTTCTAAAAGTAAAATATTGACTGTGAGCTTAAGGGGCTACCATGGGCAGATGACCTTCGATCTGATCCTCTAAACTTTTAGTTGTTGTTAAAACCTATTTGCATTAACACTGCTGTTCTAAACTAGCTGCCATTAAAATTTTTCTTTTACAAGTCACTGATATCGAGATTTATGCTATCAAAGTTTGTCATTTTTACTCTAAAAAAGTAGTTTTTTTGCCTTTATTTCCATATTTTTCACCTTAGAAAAAAAACCTTCGTTGATTTATTAGATATATTAATGAAGAATATTTAGATGTAGTTTCCATATCAATTGAGGCCAAGATGAAAAAGTTATATCCAATTTCGTGTTTGTATAGTCATGTTTTTAAAAATGTATAAACAAATAACCATGGATTATTTTGAAATTCTGTTCGTCAAAATCAAAGATGAATATATGGAGAATAATAACTTTTTTTCAAAAATTTACCTTCAGTTTTGACTAAGTTATAAGAACTTAAACTTCATCAAAAACGTCTGTTATGGGCATGGTAGCCCCTTAATTAATATTACCATGCATAGCTTTTTACGA
Organism: Acleris literana; assembly: GCA_946894065.1. Taxonomy (NCBI): domain Eukaryota; kingdom Metazoa; phylum Arthropoda; class Insecta; order Lepidoptera; family Tortricidae; genus Acleris; species Acleris literana. Next base: position 12,654,481 of record OX335693.1, on the reverse strand, counting down.
TAGCCCTCAGCTGCGTATTAATGTTGAATGACCAGTTATTATAGACACATTTTTATGACACTCCACTGCATGTTAAGTTTTTATTATACACTTCATGTAGATAAAGAGGAAAGTTGTAATTGGCACTTATATAATTGTTATTATCATCCGGCTGCAGGTATTTTATTGGGGAGTATAACATCAACATCATCCTGCCCAATGTTCTTGATTAAGAACGAATAGATTTAGTATATTTGCTAAATAGTGGCAGTATCTATGTAAAGGGACCTTATTGTCGATGGCGCTTACGCCGCTCTGCGTCACGCGACGTTATTTTTATATCGGAGCATCTTTAATAATGGCGGAAGGGCCATCGACAATAAGGTCCCTTTTCATAAATAATATCACAATGTAGTTGCCCTTTCTTTTTAAGCAGTAAGAGTTGAAAAAGGATATATGAAAGTAGTTCTTATAAAGGAACAAGCATGAAATCACATACAAGGGTTAGCTGGTAACAAGATTAAGGATTGCAATCTTCAGATTGTTGTCTTGAGAATTCAAATATCTATGGGTCTCCGATCCCAGTTAACATCAGGTGGCCTGAGTGTTCTAAATTAGAAATTATTTTGCATTACATTTCCAGTGTAAAAAAAACCAAACACGCTTTGGGTCAGTACAATTGTCTTAAGTTTTTGGTCATACAAACAACTATACTTATCAGATAGCAAGACTGAGTGCAATGATCATTATTTCGAAAAATCTAATTTACAGGAAAATAGAGGGCTCAAACAACATAGCGCTGGCAACGGTGACTCTTCTGGAGCAGATCATCAGTGATTCCAGCAATGCCACTGTCGTGTAAGTAGCTATTCCCTGTCACTACTTAGTGACTACAAAATAAAGTACTCAAGTAGTAAGTCATTAACTAAAATGTGATTATGTGACTAAAATGTTATTTTTCTTAAACATGCCATGAAATATTGATGTTATGTTCCTTATAATAGGCCGCCAAGTATGACGTTTCAGGTGCGGCTAGGATAAGAGGTCGTTTATGGTTATGGTTATGGTGATGGACTCCTTTTTCCGCACTTAGCCCGTGTTAAAGAAGTCGTTTATGGAATTTCATACATATCGTGCAGGCCTAGGCCGGCAAAGTCCACTTTTTTAATTTCCATTCCACATAAATTTGTGGTACTGGCAGCATGACATTCTGCCACAATGCGTATTAAAAAAAACAAGAAACGATTTTTTTGTATTTTAGTGTAAACATGGCGGCTGTGTTTATGAACAGGCTAGATAGCTGTTTTTTTTTAAATATACTAATCCGTGCATCCAACCAAAGCGTTTGCATGTTTATCTAAAGTACTAGCAGAAAAAAGGTAATTAGGAGTGCGTACCGCAACTTAGATCGCAGGCGGTGCGAAGCGGGGCACCGGCGGGCGGGCGGGCGCACACGACACAGCGCGGATGACTGAGCCCTGTAGGTTACTTTAATTGTTTATGCACTCGGGTTGGGTTTGGTTGCCCGCCTCAGAACTATCCGGCCTCGCTTTGCTCGGCCGTCTATATATGTTTTCGGCCGGTTACCCCTTTTGTCTCGGCCTCTGTAGTAATGGACATAAGTGTATTAAGTTTAATCTGTTCAATAATTTGTTAATACGAAGCCTGGGGACAACCTGAGGCCCTACTTTGAAAATCGAAGTTCGTAGTTACGTTAGCTTCATCCCTGTCACTCGTCATTCGATACTAAGTCGAGAGAAAGAGATAGAGCTAACGTAACTTCGAACTTCGATTTTTAAAGTACGGCCTCTGGTCCAATGTGTTACTATTTAATAGAACAAAGTTGAAATTATACATAAACTTGTGCATTGAACAGTGCCCTGTGCAACTCCGTGCGCGCGGCCGGGCGGCTGTGCACGCGCGCGCTGCCGCACGAGCTGGCCGCGGCCAACATGGCGCGCCGCGTGCTGCGCGCGCTGCGGGACGAGTCGCGCGCCGAGCACGCCGACTCGCTCGCGCGCCTCGTGCTGGCCGCGCCGGCGCGCAGGCACACCGTCGGGCCCGCTGAGGCGCTGCGCGAGCCCATACGGGAGCACCTGGCCGAGGTTAGAGACACTGTGCATAGGTTTTCTCATTATTAGTGTTTACGAATCATGTAGCAAGTTCACAGCTTGATTGGTAACTTTCTCAAGGTTGGTCCAAGTTTCTCCAAGCGAAGCCACGGAAGTACCTCGCCGAGGTTAGCTGAAGACACTGTTCAGTGCCGGATTAAGCAAGCGCGGGGCCCGTAGCAAATTGTATAAAAAGGCCCTTCTTTTGTTTTAGGTATTCCTAAGTTTAGGGTGCTAAATAAAATATAACTGGGTGGAAATACATATCAGGGAGATGCACAGGTGCGCGCGGGGCCCGTAGCATTTGCTACTCTTGCTACGTGGCTAATCCGCCACTGGAACTGTTCATAGGTTCTTCCCAACAAAGATCGCTGATGCGTTGGTATCTGTTGAATATGTGTGGGTGACAGTATGAATGCTGTGAGCATGTGTGAGTAATCCTATAAGCTAGTTAACATGTATTAAAAAAATCAGTTGCTAATAAACCTCAATACGATATCCACGTCTTTCTGTGACAAAATCCCTACAACCTAAAGTGAATCTTAATCTAAAGAACATATGGTCGAACATCGAACCGGATAGTAAAGTGAGTTACGACGCTGTAACATGAGAACTAAACAATAGAAGAGGCGATTGGAATGCAGCAAAAAATATAAGTGCGAGCCGGTGACGCGTTGTTTACAAGAATATTATGCACCTCGGATAATTACTTATGGAGCTATCGAATAAAAGTTAACGTTTTAAGTAATTGACTACGCAGCTACCTATAGCAAGTTTTTGTTATGACTACTCCGGACCAATTGATAAACATATTGGAAAGTACCGCTGAACTGTTGACAAAGGTACAAGCTAACCTTAAGAAATGCCCTAAACAACGGCTTACGCGGGGTTACATAGAAACTCGATTACAATCAGTGCAGGAGTATTGGAGTACGTTTAAGAACGCGCACCATCAGCTTATTAAAGTTGTACCTAAGGAGCAAAGAGCGAACATTCCATATTTAGTTAATGAAGACTTCTATGTGTATGAAGATTTGTACACGTGCGTAAACGCTGATCTAAAGGATCTTTTACTGAGTTACACTACACCGTTGGTGCCAGAGTCACGTGCAGAAGTTGTCGTTCCGAACAGACCTAGCGACGGGTTAGTTAAGTTACCGAGAATAAATTTACCGTCGTTCGCAGGTGTTTATGAAGACTGGCCGGCGTATCAAGATTTATACACCTCACTAGTGCACGACAACTCATCGCTCAGCAAGGTTCAGAAGTTACACTATTTAAAAAGTACACTCACCGGGGAAGCGGAGTCTTTACTAAGACATGTACAAGTAACCGAGAATAACTATGATCAAGCATGGCTCACGCTAAAAACACGATATGGAAATAAACGAATCATAGTGAACTCCATTCTAAAAAGGCTGTTCATGCAGAAAAAGATCACCTCGCAAACCTCTTACAATATAAAGTCGCTGTTAGATACTACGAAGGAATGTATTAATAGTTTGAAGAATCTAGAAATTTCAACCGACTCTTGGGATCCTTTAATTATATTTCTGGTTGTACAGAAATTGGACCCAGAGACGCATAAAGACTGGGAGCAGTTTTCGTACCAAGAAAGTGCAGAAAATTTACCAATCTTCGAAGATTTAAGTACATTTTTAGAAGCTAAATTCAGAACACTAGAACTGGTAGCCCCACCAACAAGAATCTTCAAACCCAAAGAGTATGCTGTACACGTTTCTACGATAAACAATAACAAACTAAGATGTTGTACTATGTGCCATGAGGATCACACGTTATGCCACTGCAGGGAGTTTACGAAAATGCAACCCACAGAGAGATGCGAGTATGTCAAGAACAACAACTTGTGTTTTAATTGTTTGGCTCCAGGACACGCTGCAAGAAAATGTCATCTTAACATGTCCTGTCGCATATGTCATAAACGTCATCACACACTCGTTCATCAATCAACGCCGATGACGTCATCAAATCAATCTGATAATGTTCAAGCCCATTACCATCAAACAGAAGAGACTCAAGAAACCACGGACACGGAGGCGTCGGAGATTGAGCTGTCGTCTCACTTCACAGCATGTTCGGCGACTGCGCTATTAGCTACGGCTCTCGTGCCAGTAAGGGATGAAACTGGACAGGTTACGGTACTCCGCGCCTTGGTTGATCATGGTTCCCAAGCTACGTTCATTAGTGAGAGAGCCGCTCAGAAGTTACAACTAAAGCGGACATCGGTAACTGGCACTATCACTGGAGTTGGATCCTCAACCACCACGGTAAAACATGCCGCGCAAGTAGAACTCTTATCAAGACATGACACAAGTTTTCATTTAAAAGTTAAATCATATATTATGTCGACGCGGCTTACTACCCAATTACCATCACGGACCATTTCTACAAGCACCTGGCCTCATCTACAAGGGCTCATTCTAGCAGACCCAAGCTTTAATCAACCTGGGCAAGTAGATATGTTGCTTGGTGTTGACGTATGCGCCCAAATTATGAAGAGTGAAGTAATCAAGGGTCCCCCAGGCACACCATGTGCTCAAAATACCAGCCTGGGTTGGATCTTATTTGGGAATGTACAAGTTGATGGGTCCAGAGATGAAGTTATAGTTATGCATCTAAATCTCGATCTAGATGATATGTTAAAAAGAATGTGGGAGCATGATCAAGAAGAAAAGAAAAAACCAACAGCAGATGAAAGAAAATGTGAAGAACTTTACCAAGCTACCACAACCAGATCTAAAGACGGACGATATATTGTCAAGTTACCACTGAAGACTGAGATGCTTTTATCAACACAAGGAAAAACAAGAGACATTGCGTTGAGAAGATTATATCAATTGGAAAGAAGATTTAAGCAAAACCCCAGCCTACACGGAGAATATGTGAAGGTTATGGAAGAATACGTAGAATTAAATCATATGCAAGTAGTACCATCGCATGAAATGGACAATCCATCTGTATACCTACCACATCATGCGGTGGTTAGAGAAGAAAAAGAAACCTCAAAACTAAGAATAGTGTTTAATGCTTCACAAAAAGGGAACAACAATGTGTCTCTCAATGACGAATTGCTAGTTGGACCGCAATTACAAGACGATATCAGAAGTCTCATAATGAGATGGCGAACAAAGAAGGTATGTTTCGTTTCTGACATTCAAAAAATGTACCGTCAGATCATTGTTACGAAGGAAGACAGAGATTTGCAAAGAATACTGTGGAGAGCTGATCCTGATGAACCAGTGAAGGATTATCATCTTTCAAGGGTGACCTTCGGGACTGCGTCTGCACCATATATTGCAGTTCGAACTTTACATCAAGTTGCTGAAGACGAAGGCACGATAAATCCCGATGCTGCAAAAATTATAAAGCAAGACTGTTATATGGATGATCTTATGTCAGGAAAAGACACACTAGAGGAAGCTATAAGAGTAGCCAAGGACATAACCACTATTTTACAAAAGGGTGGATTCGTGTTGCAAAAATGGTGCTCCAACAGTGCTGAGTTCCTAAAGCAGTTTAAACCTACTGAAATTAGCTCTCACGTCAATCTTGATATAACCATAGATGGCACTATACGAGCGTTGGGCTTACATTGGAACATGGGAAAGGATATGTTTCATTATAGCTTAAACTTACCTGCTTTACCGGACAAAATTACAAAAAGAAACATACTAGCAGATATTCAAAGACTTTTTGACCCACTAGGATGGCTGGCCCCGTCTATTTTACTTACAAAATTACTAATACAGAGGCTATGGCTGCAAGGCATCACATGGGATGAAGAAGTTGGGACCGCTATAGCTGAGGAATGGACTGATTTACGAGAAAGTTTCAAACACCTACCTGATATTGAAATTAATAGGTGGTTGCACACGACTGAAAAAACAGTAGACAACGTTTCGATTCACGGCTTCTGTGATGCGTCAAATCGCGCCTTTGCCGCTGTAGCTTATTTGAGAGTTCGTACAACAGGTGGAGACGTAAAGACAACAATTATCGCTTCTAAAACACGAGTAGCATCTACGAAAGCAAAATCTCTTCCTCGATTAGAGTTGTGTGGTGCGGTACTACTAGCTGGACTTCTAAAACAAATACGTGAAGCTATGAACATTCCATCCAGTCAGATATTTGCGTGGACAGATTCCACAATCGTCTTATCTTGGTTATTGGGAGACCCTGCAAGATGGAATACTTACGTGAAGAACAGAGTTGTCGAGATACTGGATAATGTTGGCAATCGTAATTGGTACCACGTTCAATCACAGGAAAATCCAGCCGACGTAGCCTCGCGCGGTCAGCACCTCTTTGACCTGAAAACCAACGAAATTTGGTGGACTGGCCCAAGCTGGCTTTTTGAAGGAGAAATTGCATATAGTAGACCGAAGAACATAATGACAACTCTGGAAAGTAAAGAAGTTATACAGTCAAACCTAAAGATTGAAAGTGAAGATAATCAGATCTGTAAAAGATTAGAAATATTTGACGACTTACCGGAAATGACAAGAGGAATAGCCTACTGTAAAAGGTTTCTTAAAGGAAAACACCTGAAAAATAAAAATGATATTATAAATACAACGGAATTGGACGAAGCTTTAAAATCATGTATACGGATAACACAAAGAGGATCATTTCAAAAGGAAATCGAAGACCTAAAGGATAAAAAAAGAGTTACGAAAGATAGTAAATTGCAATCGGTACAACCTTACCTGGATGAAGATGGTATCCTCAGGGTGGGCGGTAGACTACGTCATGCTGACTTAATCGAGGATGAAAAACACCCTATAATTCTAGATCATGATACTTACCTAACTACACTTATCGTGGATGAAGCTCACTCTAAGACACTGCACGGTGGGCATCAACTGATGCTAGTATACTTACGCACAAAGTACTGGATCCTGAAAGTAAAAAGGGTTGTAAAGTTAAAAGTAAAGAAATGTTTGATATGTGCCAAACAAAAAGCCGTAGCAAGATCACAACTTATGGGTGACTTACCGCGTGCACGGGTTACTCCAGCGAAACCTTTTTTACACAGTGGGGTTGACTTTGCTGGTCCCTTCCAAGTTTTGATGTCTAAAGGAAGAGGAGTTAAGACCAACAAGGCGTACATAGCAATTTTTCTATGTATGTGCACCAAAGCCATACACCTTGAGTTGGTAGGAGATCTCACATCGGAGGCATTTATTGGCGCTTTTAGAAGATTTGTGGCAAGGCGTGGAAGATGTGCCCACATCTGGAGCGACCAAGGAAAAACCTTTGTCGGAGCCAACAAGGATCTGGCTAACGCTTGGGCTGAGGTAAACATGCAGTTCGAAGGACCTATTGCCGAATCACTAGCAATGGACGGCACCCAATGGCATTTCATACCAGCTTACAGCCCACATATGGGAGGATTGTGGGAAGCAGGTGTGAAGTCTATGAAGTACCACTTGAAGCGAATATTAACCTCAAACCTGACTTACGAAGAATTTACCACGCTCTTGTATCAAATTGAGGCATGTCTTAATTCTAGACCATTAAGCCCTATCGATGACGCAGATATTGACAACACGCAACCATTGACTTCCGGTCACTTTTTAATTGGAGAAGCGCCAATCACAGTTCCTGCACCACATATGAATAATATCCCCATGAGTCATTTATCAAGATGGCAACATATGCAGAAGTTGCTGGCTGACTTTTGGCATAAATGGCAGTCCGAATACTTGTCAAGACTGCAACAAAGACCTAAATGGCACAAAAGGGTCGAAGAGTTTGACGTAGGACACATAGTTCTAATAAAACATGATCATCTACCCCCTGGAAAATGGTTGATGGGTCGTATTTTAGCTAAACACCCGGGCCCTGACGGTGTAACACGTGTATACACTCTTAAGAGTGGAGGCTGCATCACCCAGAGATCTGTTAACAAATTATGTCCGTTACCGATAGACATCGTTTAAGATGAATCTTTAACTTATCTTATCTCAAAATTAATAGTGAAACTCATGCTTAAATAATCTTGGTCTATTAATAAATAGTTTGTGCATGCTTTAACTATTTATATATCTGTTGATCTTGTGATTTTATTCAACAGTTATGTTTATGATTCTAAGAAATTAGAACTAATGTACCAACCTAAGAACTAATCATTTAGATAATAGGTTAGTAGTTGTCTATGAGGATATATTGTTTCATTTAATCTTTATTTATTTATTTCTATCTCTTATTTATTTCTGTATCGAGTATTCGAGTCCTCGGTATTACATTTATGTAACTTAACGAAACTGGTGTAAATTATTGTCAATGTGAAAGGACTACTAGAGTCCTTTGGTGGGCGGTATGTTGAATATGTGTGGGTGACAGTATGAATGCTGTGAGCATGTGTGAGTAATCCTATAAGCTAGTTAACATGTATTAAAAAAATCAGTTGCTAATAAACCTCAATACGATATCCACGTCTTTCTGTGACAAAATCCCTACAACCTAAAGTGAATCTTAATCTAAAGAACAGTATCTTTCACAAGCTTGGTCCAGATTTTAAGGCAACTAGAGCTCGCATTCATCCCACCTCCTTATTCCGAATAGTAAATATAAATATGAAGCCGTCCACTGCTGGACATAGGCATCCCGCAAGACTTTTTGACTCTGTGACACAAATGCATTGTAAGAAATTATTTAAAATACCATATTTTCATCAGTCCATCAGTCAAGGATCATTCTCCGGTTATTCTGACAAAACTGATGGCCTTAACTAATGAAATTACTGAGCGTGTAACCTCCTCTAATAACTATTTCTCTTTTCTTCACCAGCTCCGCACGGAACTGGAATCCACGGGAACCGCTATCAGCTCTCAAGCCAAGGAGCACATCCACCCGGATGAAATGATCCTGACGTACGGCGCCAGCAGGCTGGTGGAGCGGTTCCTGCGCGCCGCGCGCCGCTACCGCCTGCTGCTGGCCGAGGGACCCGACACCAGAGAGGTGAGGGGAGACGAGGATAGGAGAGTAGATACAGCTGTTCCAGGGACTGGTGTTGCTTATTGAAGTAGACACTAGGTGAGAGCCATCAGCTCTTGAGTCAAGGAGCACATCCATCCGGATGAGATGATCCGGACATACGGCGCCAGCAGGCTGGTGGAGTGGTTCCTGCGCGCCGCGCGCTGCTACCGCCTGCTGCTGGCCGAGGGACCCAACACCATCATTATCATGCCTTTGGGATAGGGGAAGAGAGATAGTAAAATAAGGAGAGGAAAGAGCAGCATAAGATAATGGTGTGGGAAAGTGTGGTGAAGTCAGAAAGCTGTTTCTTGTCAAGAAGTACATATTAGGTTGGCGAGAGCACGGAGGTGAGGCGGGAGAATGCGGGAGTTCGTTGTTTCCCCTCTTTTTTGGTCATAGAGTCTTTGTTTACTTAATCATTAAGAGTCATGCATATTTTTTCCATCACTGAAATTCAGAATTTCCTCAATATCTAACGGCTAGGTTAGGTTAGTTAGGTTGGATTTATAACAATTCTGAAAAAGTAACAGTTTCTTAAATTAAAACATAGTTATTTGTGCAACAAGAGAGCAAAGTTTTTTCTGCGAGTGTTGATTTTGTATCCCGAGTAAGCGAAGTATTCAAAGACATGAGATGCAAATAACTTTGTTTTCGTGTTGTAGTTACACACAACTTTTCACCTCAGCAGCGAGATCCTATAACCCAGAGGTAAAAAAATACAACCTGGCGGGTGCCACCTAGCCAGCCACTCATTTATATTGTGAAAAATAATTAATACGTTACTTTGTCTCACGCTCGCAGCTAAATCGAATTTTGCTTACTGTCTTTAAACAGCAAAACCTGCCTTTTTTTACTTGAGATAATTATGATCTAAATCACATTATGGCATAATTATAGAGTCATATTGCACGTACAAACTGTTACATATACTATCGCGATCGTTAATTTGTGACCCGTTTCAAGAAAAATAGGCTTGAAGTTGTCAATGTCATTAGAGATGCCAAATCATTTGTAACTTATAGGAAACTCAACCTTATAGTTGTGGAATGTCAAAATGACTTTGGACCTAAGGTGGGTCCCAAATGAAAGTTCGTGACTGCACATGTCTGTCTCCCTGTCCGCAGAGCCACGCGATGGCGGCGCGGCTGAGCGCGGCGGGCGTGCCCGTGACCGTGGTCGGCAGCGCCGCCGTCTGCGCCGTCATGTCGCGGGTCAACAAGGTAACACCGCCATTTTATTGTCATACTTCTAAACAAAAATTTAAACCATTTTTAGGATTTCAACCAATCAATCAATCGATCAAATGTTTATTGTGTAAAAAGCACACGTCAAAAATACATTAAAAAGTAAAATCAGAAGGTACATAAAAAAAAAACTAATTCCTAATTCTAACAACAAACACTATTTATTCAATTTACTAAGTCACCTATATTTATATCATATTGATATTTATTATCTATACTTACACTTATATTATTATGCAATAATTATAAATTATTTATTATAAAATTTCTTAACACTATAAAAAGCCTCTTTTAAAAGAAAGTCTTTTTTTTACATAAACCTCATAGGAAGGCGCACTTTGTATTTCATCGGGACGAGGATTAAGATTCCGCTGTCTGTCTATCCGTCTGCCTGTATCCATCCCATAAACATACCTATTTTCGTTTTAAAAAAATGCACACCATTGATTTTTTTTTCCATCTTGCACGTTGGTTGGAATGATCATTTTGAACAAGAAAAATAGTGCTCCCGATATGTCCCCAAAAATATGTATGGCATTATCCCTTATGTCATCAAGTAACGTATTGGATTTTGATAACAAAACGGAACTCTATTTTTTTCTTGTTCAGAATGATGATTCCGAACAACGTGCAATTTTTTTCCCGAATATGATGAAAAAGTCAAAGGCAATTTTTTTGAAACTCCCCAGCTAGTGCATTTGCATTTTTCTTGCCGTAAAAAATTTAAACTGCCCCCGTGGAAAGCGCGGCCCCCCTTGGGAGACGCGGCCTCCCTTGGGAGACGCGGCCCCCCTTGGGAGGCGCGGCCCCTCTTTGGATGCGCGGCCCCCCTTGGGAGACGCGGCCCCCCTTGGGAGACGCGGCCCCCCTTGGGAGACGCGGCCCCCTTTGGGAGGCGCGGCCCCTCTTTGGATGCGCGGCCCCCCTTGGGAGACGCGGCCCCCCTTGGGAGGCGCGGCCCCTCTTTGGATGCGCGGCCCCCCTTGGGAGACGCGGCCCCCCTTGGGAGGCGCGGCCCCTCTTTGGATGCGCGGCCTCCCTTGGAAGACGCGGCCTCCCTTGGGAGACGCGGCCCCCCTTGGGAGGCGCGGCCCCCCTTGGGAGACGCGGCCTCTCTTGGGAGACGCGGCCCCCCTTGGTAGACGCGGCCCCCCTTGGTAGACGCGGCCCCCCTTGGTAGACGCGGCCCCCCTTGGTAGACGCGGCCCCCCTTGGGAGACGCGGCCCCCCTTGGTAAACGCGGCCCCCCTTGGGAGACGCGGCCCCCCTTGGGAGACGCGGCCCCCCTTGGGAGGCGCGGCCCCCCTTGGGAGACGCGGCCCCCCTTGGGAGACGCGGCCCCCCGTGGTAGACGCGGCCCCCCTTGGTAGACGCGGCCCCCCTTGGTAGACGCGGCCCCCCTTGGTAGACGCGGCCCCCCTTGGTAGACGCGGCCCCCTTGGGAGGCGCGGCCCACCATGGGAGGCAGTGCCCCCTTTGGAAGCTGTGCCCCCACCATCCCCCCCCCCGCAGGTGGTGGTGGGCGTGGACGCGGCGCTGGCGGGCGGCGCGGCGCTGGGCGCGGCGGGGCTGCACGCCGTCACGTGCGCCGCCAACCACTACAGCGTGCCAGTGAGTACACCACACATACCAATAGCCACTGCTAACGATATTTTTCCCATATTTTTTTTCTGGTAGCAATCTTTCCATTCGCAAAATTTACCAGTCTTTTTTTTCAAGCTTTTTTTTTAGCAGAAATAATTTCATTATCATAATTTCCCTATCTATTTATCTGAATAGTTAATTTCATAGAGTCGACGGAGCTCCGCGCCTTCCTACTTCTGGGTGGTTTGGCCCTTCCTTTGGGTCTGCTGCGACACCAACATAACATAAACCCATTTGCACCTAATTGCATTGGGAAAATTAGCGTCTGGGAAAAACCCAGAATTGTACATATGCGACCAGGAAAAATTAAGAATCGGAAAAATGCGATTCGGTAAAATCACGAATCGGGAAAATCGCGACTGGAATAATTCCTACGCGGAATTATTGAGTTTGGGAAACAGATTGAAACACCCATGAAGATTGATTTTGAATTAGGAAAGCATGTAAATGGAAACATGGAAAATCCAAAATGAAAAATATGCAATTTGTAAAAAAAAAGGAAAAATGGTATTGGAGAAAAAAAAACGGGAAAAATGCGATCGAAGAAAAAAAAAACGGGGAAAATGCGAATGATAAGTTTGCTACGCGAAATTAATCAGTTTGGGAAACCGACTTACATTCTCCTAGTGTTTCCGTGACATCTACTACCAAATTTCATGAAATTAGGATCAACTATACCATAACATTACCGTGTTTTTTGTATCTCGACAAGGGAATCGATATAAATAGACACATTTAAAGCTTGTTTTACGAATGATTACGAGCAGGTGCTGGCGCTGTGCCCGCTGTTCGCGCTGAGCCCGCTGCACGCGCGCGGCCCGCACCACCTCACCGCGCTGACCTCGCCCGCGCACGCGCTGCCCTACCAGTGAGTATACAGCGCGCTCGCTTCGCTCGTCCCATCCCGACCAGGAGCTAGCGCTGTGCCAGCTCTGCAAAAAAAAAAACCGGCGAAGTGCGAGTTGAACTCACGTAGAGAGGGTTCCGTACAATGCCAAAGTCCAAGTTAACTAGGTACTACTAGCGCTATCTAGTGGTGTTTTAGTAAACTATTTTCCGTAAGTGAACGTAGAGGTAGATTCACTAAAGCTGGCACGAATGGAATGAACAAAAGTAATGTCCCCTATCACTGTGTGAGCGCCGTCCTTTGAACCGATGTTCGAATTTCAAACCGAAACCCTGTTATTATTTTACACACTTGTACACTTTCGTTCACTCATTCAATCCATTCGTGCCAACTCTTGTGAATCGACCTGTATTATATTGAGTTTACCACTTTATTTTCAATTGGTTGAGTTCTTATAGGTTATATATATTCCTGTAATCTACAACTAGTTCTACTATATTTTGTATTTTTTTTCAAAATTTTAGTCTCCGTAGTTTCGGAGATCAGGGGGGGGGGGGAATAGTAAATTTTCGTCTTCTTTCATGAATAAAATCAAAACTATTTATTTTAATACCAAAATAAATTTGAGATTCTCATAACGAGCCCTTTCATTTGATATATGACGCAGTAAGGTTTGCAAAACTTTTTTTATTTTCCTAATCTGTCCCTCGAAAATGACCCTTATAGTCATAGGATTACACCATCCTACCAAACTTCACTTGATTTGGTCCAGTAAATTCGGAGCAAATTGGCTGTGACAGACAGACGGATAGAAAGACAGACGCACGAGTGATCCTATAAGGGTTCCGCTTTTTCATTTTGAGTACGGAACCATAAAAAATTGTAAAAATTTGGTTTGTAAAAGTGGAATTGGCGACATGATCCAATTCTCATCAGTTTTTTTTTTTAGTTTTTATGCTATGGAGAGGGCAAGTGTTCTTGTGTATAGTTTGTTAATTGTTTGCGGCAGGCACGCCGAGAGCGCCAGCGCACACACGTACGCGCCGCGGCACGACCTGGTGCCCGCCGACCACGTCACGCTCTACATCACCAACCTGTGAGTACCATCACCACCATCACCATCATGATCAACACCATCTCCACCACCACCATTATCACCATCATGATCAACACCACCATCATCATCATGATCAACACCACCACCATTATCATCATCATCACCATCATGATCAACACCACCACCACCATCATGATCAACACCACCACCACCACCAGTATCACTTTCATGATCAACACCATATACACCACCACCATCATCACCACACCACCACCACCATTATCACCATCGGTTTAGTAGCGAGATGCCTACTATCGCACTTAGTTACTTTTTTTACATTTTCATACAACAGGTTGCGTAACGCCAACTTTATAAAACCTCCATACACATAATCGCGCTATGACTACTTTTTTGTTAGCAGTGACTTCCCCACGGCACTACATAAATATGAGGTAGGTTTAGGTTATGTTAGTTCTTCAGCAGACCCGGAGGGCCAAAACGCTCAGAAATAGGAGCTCCGTCGACTCTGTTAGATTTGATTTTGAAATAGAAATCATTGGTCAGTTGGCGTTGTGCTACGTGTTGTATGAAAATGTAAAAAAGGCAACTAAGTGCGATAGTAGGCATCTCGCTACTAAACCTCACCATCATGATCAACACCACCACCATTATCATAAACACCACCATCACCACCACCACCATTATCACTTTCATGATCAACACCATCTACACCACCACCATCATCACCATCATGATCAACACCACCACCGCCACCACAATCATCACCATCATGAACAACACTCTTATTGTATTATTTATATGTTGTTAATTTCAAAGATTTATTATATTGTGGTTTGTAATAAACTGTAGTATTGTCTTGAAATCGATCCACTCTTCGATTTCAAGGCAATACTTTAGTTTATTAGAAAATACAATAATATTAAAGAGGGCGCCACTGGACGCTCGGTACAATCACAACGACAAAATAAATATGCTCATCAAAAAAAATCCTTTCGTTTCAGCGGAGGCAGCTCCCCATCCTACATCTACCGCCTACTGTCTGAGCTGTACGACCCCAAAGACTACACTCTGTAGGGCTCCGCTTCCGGCTCGCAAGCTAGACAGAAAATAATATCAAGGGACGATCTCACACAAATTGACCTAGTCCCCTGATATTCATTTATTATAACTATATTGTTGTTGTTTCTCTGAATTAAAAGATCTATTAAGCAATCAATCATTTGACGTTTCATTTGTACAGTCAAGTTACAAAAGTAACCCAGGCCAGGCAAGTAGCCCCAGGGCCTCTAACACAGTAAAAACCATATCGTTTGTGACCTGTTACCTTATAACTCATTTACTTGACAGTAATGGCGGCCAATTTAAAAAACAATAGAGCTTTAGGGCGGCGGCCACATACATACGGAATTCCAATTCGGAATTCCGTATACACATCGCACACATACGTATATTTTACAATTACAAGCCTCAGTTGAGAGTAGCTAGTCATGACATTCTGGCAGCGAATAAGTATAGACTTCAACGACGATTTTCTGATCGCGATTGCATCGTTGATATATTCTACTAGGAAAAAGAAAAACACTCGCCGTTACTGGGTGCATCCCCTTAACACCCAAAGAATGAAAATTATAGTTTCGGAAAAAATATCAAAAAAGTTTAAAAATCTGTATTAACATTTAGGCTAGTCAAAATGGACCTTATTGCATAGAAAATAAAGTCGTCCGGCGCAGACTGAGCGGCGTTCCGAACGGAATTTACGATTGTGTGATACGACGCATACAAAATCTATGGAAGACTCGTATTCGGAACGGTTTTTTCCGTTAGGTATTCCGAACGCAAAGGCCATCATTCGAAATTCCAAATCGAAAAAAAACCGAACGGAAAACTACAGGTCGAGAGTTGGCACGAATGGATTGAATGAGTGAACGAAAGTATACAAGTGTGTAAAATAATAACAGATTTTAGGTTTGAAATTCGAACGTCGGTTCAAAGGGCGGCACTCACACAGTGATAGGTGACATTACTTTCGTTCATTCCATTCGTGCCAACTTTACGAATGTACCTGTACATTCGGAATTAGCTGCATTCGGAATTTCGAAACGGAATTCCATTTGTATGTGGCCGCCCTTACTGAGTTTAGTTTCAAATTTCGGCAGCTTCAGCAAGTTGGCGACATAAAATCAAAAATCAAAAGTTTTTATACTGGAGTCAATGCAGTTTTATTATTTTTACATATATACATACATAAACTCACGTCTTCATTCCCAGAGTAGGGTAGGCAGAGCTACAGAATTACCAACAATTCTAAAATCTTGTTGATTCTGTAACCACATTGTCACAATTAGGCTAAGATGTTTACCAGTGTATTAGTGACAGGTTGCAAGCCCATCGCGTAACAGTACTGTCGCGAATGATCGCGATATGCATTAAATATGCTAGTGAATGAACCCCTTTAGTTCGGTAGTAATTTTTAGACGAAATAATTATGCCTGGCAACTCTGGGGGAGGTGATATAGCTTTGGAGGGAAGAGGAGATGAAAAAAGATGGACGACGGTTGAGGTTTGGAATTGTTGTTTATGACAAGTTTGTGAGGTGAGAGATAATGGTTCTGTACACTGGTAAGTGTTTATATGTAATATTGACGATGTAAAGAGATGGCAAAAGATTAATATTGTTTTGGAGGCTTTGGGTTGATCTGTAGGGGTGTGAGGAGGGTCAACAGGGGGCCTTCGGGTCCCGCCCTTGGGCTCCGTGCTAGACGACAGGGTCTAACCCGTAATAAGGGAGAAATTGCTCTCGGACGGGAACCCCTGTGGCGTCGAACGCGGCACCCAAGGAGTTAACGTTAACAGTAAATTAATGCGAAGCAGATTTATATTACTATCTCTCTATATTATCATGCATGTGAGTTTGTCGCTCCATTATTACGATAATGTCTTGAACCAGAGGCATAACGAGACATGTATGATTATGGAAAACGTGGCGATAAGTACTACAAGACTTTATCCGGTACTATACTGACTGACCCGGCAACCACACGGGGTTTTTTTCTTTCTAGAAAATTCAACAGTCGCATGAAGTCGTATTTAATGATACATATCGAAAGGTCGGACCGATGACCTGAAGAAGGCAGCTGGCAGTGACTGGATGCAAAGGGCGGGAGATCGCGCGCTGTGGCGCTCCTTGGGGGAGGCCTATGTCCAGCAGTGGACTGCAACAGGCTGATATGATGATGATGATGGAAAGGTCTTTGATAGAGATCATTTATATCTACAAAACTAAATTAAGGCCGTAGAAAAAGGACTTTTCTTTCGTTTTTATTGTCTCTATTTATTTTAAGTATATGTATGTTACGGAGTCTAGGAGGATACTTCATTTTGTTATATTTGTTGTCAGGAAAACGTTTGTATTGAGAAAATTCACCTGAGCAACTTAGGTCAAAGGGCATTGGGTAATTTTTTTTGAAGAATATTGTCATTTTTTTTTCAGCGGCCACTGATGATTTTTACTTAGTTATTTAGAGGACCTCTAAATACACATAGATATATATATAATTTATGGCGTTAAATAATATCGGAGCGGAGATTTTAAAGATTTAAGTAGGTATTCAGTTTTTAGTACAAAAGTACGCCCAAGTATGAATATTTAAATATCTCGGCTCCGATGCACTTAAGAGTATTACATGACATAACAAAATATGTTTATTTTAAATAATTTTATCATAGTTTACCACTTTTACGAATGGCCGCTCACCTTGAAAATGTATGAATTTTACAAATGACAACACTTTTACCCAAACCCCTTTCTAAAAAAAACATAATTGGTTTGCTTACGCCATCTCTTGGCGAATAGCCAGTAACTTGCCAACCTTTACGGTTTTACATTGATTCTATATTCAAACGATTTTATATTTACGGCTTTGTTTTTTTTTTTGCCATACACGAATGTAAAGTTATTATCAGTAAGTACAAAGATATTTCAAAAAACTATTTTAAAGCTACTCCTCAAGAGATGGCGTTGTACCTTTAAAACATGGAGTTAATAATTACTACGTACAACTGGATGCTTTATTAGAGTAAATAGTGCGTGCCGAGCCTTATAAATACTTGTTTATTAATTCTAGTATAACCAAATAACATTTATCTACTCTAGGTAAATAATGATCAACCCTAACAAATTGTTAATTACCTGAAAAAATACATCTGATTAACAAGGATCCACTGATCAGTATGTACGGTTTTTATTAAGCCGTTTCAGAAAAAAAAATGTCTTTCAAAAGAGGAATCAAAGTAAGCACTATGTGTTTGATATTTTGTTTGGTGAATTAATTTTTCCTTTATGAGAGTGGTGTTAGGATCTTGTGCATTATCCTTTAACCGACGCCAAGCCAATGATATTTTATATTTAGATACGTTATGCTCACACTAAACGCATTCGAAAACCGTCGCCAATTACTGACAGTTGCTACGTTGCCATATTTCTACAGACAAAGACGGCTATTCGTAGCGAACGCTATTGTTAGAAAGAGATAAATAGTTGTTTCAAATTGCGTACCCGAATGACCCGGCGTGCCCGCTCATGGCTGCCATATAGCTACCCGTCTTTATCGCACTCATGCGATATCTAATTGTGTATCTCAAGTTTCACAGGTGACAGTGACGCCACCGGTGCAAATTAAACAATGTATGGCGATGTAAAACAAAATGTATTTTTTTTTACGGTACTTACGAATGAAATGAGACATCCTTTCTTCCTTTTATAGTTACAGTATAATTTCGGTACCGTAAAATGTGCCTACTTTGCTCCTTACTGGGTAACTTTGCTCCGATTCTGTATTTAGTTTCATTGCCCTGCAAGTCGAAGTCTTTGGGTCAATTCGTCAAAATTGCCGATAGCATTCGATACATTTGCAAATTAAGAGGCAAAAATGAACGTGAATTGTTCGCTTCGCCATTTCCGTTTCCTGTCAGGCGTCGCTCAGTGCCAACAAGAAAATTTACTAAAAATTCATTATGAGAAAAAGCCACTTCCATCTAAGCAATTGTTCATCGAATCACGGTTAGTAAGTTTTGATGTGTTCCTGTATGTAATCAGCTATTCCATGTTAACAATAGTTCTAGTAGTTTTAGCTTTTTCAAGGCTTAATCTTAAAAAAAAATATACGTACCTACTTTACTCCACATGTTGGGGTAACTTTGATCCAGGAACATAGTTATATATCTTTCATGAAAAATGTTGGAAGTGGCCAAAACCGAAAGACGAAATCCATTATCATTGGAATAAAATTTTAGAGTCCATAAGTCCACCAAAGCGAAATGGTCAACGTGAATTTTTTTGCAGTTCGTGAACTAAACCAAATTTGGTGATAGGGGATAAGATAACTTACAGCATGAGATTATTTATATCCTATAATGTTAATTAACAGGGTTATGATACCCTCTCATACGATCATTTTTATTTTTTGTTGAATATTGCTTATGTAAATTGATTAACAGGGTAATAGGTACCTACCTACCTAGGTACGTACCCTTTTTCAGAAGACTTTTATTTTCTTTTGATTATTTTATTTATTTTATTTTATTTTCTAAGCGAAGCAATACTAAGATTTAACAATATTGTGATTATATTAAAAATAAAAAACTTTAAGTAAAAACCAATATATTTTTGTTCCTAACACTTAATAAATTTCTTACTTTGCTCCAAACTTAGGCTTACATGATTGTTACTGGAGCATACTTTGACTGACGACAGTGTGAAACTGCACCAAACGCTTTCTAATACAAGTTTTAAAGCAAATTTAATTCAAGGGCAAAGTTTCCCAAACACTGGGTAACATTGCTCCTAAAATAAAGTTTATATATTTATATTAAAACAATATTTCGATGTCATTTAAGTATTACAACATGATAGTGGGGATGTTCTTCTTTACAAAGATACATAAATCAACATACCACAGTATAATGATTTTCATAAAAATAAAATTATTTCGAAATTTGGAGCAAATTTTGGAGCAAAGTAGGCACATTTTACGGTAGCCTCGAAAAACATAAAACGGCATTTTTATGACTTAATATATTATCTTACTTAATATAAAATATAATTGCGCCATGCAGCATTCGCGTTGTGTTCCGGTGTGGAGATAAGACAACCGGTGAAATGACTATTGTCTGAGAGCTCTGCCAAGATGCATTGCGCTAACTAACGTTTCTATTCGTTTCATTTTTAAACCAATCGCGTCACTGGTAGATGACGTGATACGAAAAGTCACGTGATCTACCAGTGACGCGATTGGTTTAAAAACGAAACGAATAGAAACGTTAGTAGCGCAATGCATCTTGGCAGGGCCCTCTGTTTCATCTAAGATGATGCGTGTGACAGCTCATATAAACACGTATTAAGTACACTTATTTCTTTAACTTTACATAAATACTACATTACCAACCTAGCGATGCGGTTCAGCAATTTAAATAAATAATCGCTTATTTTTAAATACCTCGCCAGTGAGTATAGTATAGTGTGATTGAAATTACGAAATACGGCTGTCACAGGGATCATCCTAGATGAAACAGAGTGTAGCATTGAGCAGGGGTCGGCAACCTTTTGAGTCGGAAGAGTAAAAAATTATAATTTACAAATTTTCAAAGTTTTAAAGAGCCACAAATTTTTTTCCTGCCTAAAATAAATAGTACTTGCATAAATAAAGTTGGAACTAAAGAGCCGCAGCTTCACATCCCAAGACCCCCTGGAATAGAGGGATTCCACCTTAGTCCTTAGAGCTGGCAACACATTGGCAGTCTTAAGATGTAGTCTTGAGAATGCAAATGTCTATCTCGATCCTACTTACCATTGCATCGTGGCCTTTATGCTCGTTTGATAAAAAAAACAGGTAATTAGGTACAAAAGCGTTAAAAAACATACTAATATTATGAATGCGAACGTTTGTATCTTTTTGCTTTTCGGTTCAACGCC
The DNA here is from genome assembly GCA_946894065.1 of Acleris literana. Lineage (NCBI taxonomy): Eukaryota > Metazoa > Arthropoda > Insecta > Lepidoptera > Tortricidae > Acleris > Acleris literana. Next base: position 12,633,606 of record OX335693.1, on the reverse strand, counting down.
CCGAACGATCAATTTGGTAATTATAGGATAGTTTTTCCTTGCTTATTCTACTCCAAGGTTAACTGGAAGAGATCCCGGGATAAGTTCGCCTATGTACGTTATCTATACAACGTGTCCCAAAACTCAACGATAAGCCGGCACCAGAGGATGGAGCTGCTTATGATTAGTCGAGAAAAAATAAAAAAGATAAAAGAAATTTATTTAGTAAGTAGGCCGCTCGGGCACTTTTACACGTCAAGATACTACCAATACCAATACCAATAAGGAAAAGATATATTTTTTTCCTTATTTTTTCTCGACTAATCATAAGCAGCTCCATCCTCTGGTGCCGGCTTATCGTTGAGTTTTGGGACACGTGGTATATTAATGCAAAAATGTTTTGTAATTGTTTATGTGCAATGAAGAGTTTACATACATACACACATAATTATTATAGTCCGGACACGGACTTTCTGGTAGGTACCCTTTATCCCGATAAATCAAACAAATCCCAAGGGAATAGCGATAAACATACGGACGGATTCAAAGACAGCGAAACATAAGTTTTATTTGCATTTTTCTTATAGGGTTTCCACAGATTACGGGTTCAGAGTTTCGTGTATTCCGTTATCATAATTAACTATCAAGTTCCAACCAAATTTGGCTAAAACCCGCGCAGGAATGTCACAACGGCTTAAGCTGCGACGGAATTAGCATAATATTCTCTTTTTACCCATATCTAAGTGTGCCGCATCCGCTGCCTACGCTTTATCGCTATGACTCTTTACGCAGCCATCTTGATGTAATGCGGTTAGCTTGCAAAATAATCAGCACTATTTCGTAAATCTTTCCATTGTTGTAATGCAAAATGTAATGTACCCAGTTTTAGGTACATAAATAATCAAAATAAAAGGAATTGTACTCCTTCTCTCTCTTTCAATGTAGTTGGAAAGAGAACGCGATCGCGTGTCATGTTTACCTCGGCAACTTCACACTGCACTAAGTGCGTCATGTTGGCTGCATTATAATAACAATGGGGCGGGGTTGTCAGAAAAAAAGCGCTGAAGCGCTTTATTATTATTCTCAGGTACATTACCGATGACTTGATAGAGGCGTTGTTCAAGCGCTACAACGCTGAGTGCTGCGAAGAGGACGAGTTGTGTAAACTTTTTTTATGAGGCTTACGTATCGTGCTGGACGGTCGAGCGCATAGCATTACATTTGCTATCTTGGATTTTTTCGAATTCCTTCCCAGTTTTCAGTGTTTAAACTTGGATTTCAGTGCCATAAAACTGTGAAAAACGTTTTCAGTTGTTAAGTTTTACGTGGAGCTGTGCGTCAGTGCGTGACCGCATCGCCCAGAGATTCACATTAATTATGTGAACGTCGAAGAACCATTTTAAGTGCGCGATAACACGCCCTCGCCGCACTCGGATGCGGGACATATTTAAGACGAGACTCATTGTAAATTACGCCATCGCGTGCATCACTAATATAAAATCAATACTTGTAACTGTTAATCTCCACTGCACTCTCGTTACGACTCACCCAGGCGAAACGCATTAAGTTATTATGAACAGATTAACCCAGTTTAAAGTGTGCGAGTCATTTGAGTTATTACGTAAATATTTAATTAACCAAAATTGAGGGCCTTCGCGGGCGGTTTTGAAGTTGGTTCACCAACAAGCCGGCAGGGGGCGCGTTTGCTGCCTGACGTTGTCGCGCATGCGCGCAGTTCGCGCTTACTTCGCGTCGGAGGAGCTTGTGTGAGGTAGTCACCCTAAGCTCCCGCGGAGCCCCAAAACTATAATTTCGTTTAATTTAGTGCTTCAACAGTGTAACAGTGTCGTGCAGTGCTAAAGTTACAGTGGATTACAGTTGTTTCGTGCGGAGCGGAGTGTTTCGGTGTTGCGACGCAAATCGATAAAGCGAGTTATGGCGCAGGCAAAATGAGCCAGGGTGGTTCTAGAAGACCTTACTCGCGCGGGGGTCCTCGCTGGCACCCGCGCTACAAAGACTACTGGGACTACGAACAGAACTACAGGTCAGTTAGTGAAATACTAGCCTGAGCATCCTCGGCGCGGTCACTTTCGCTTGTAACATCTAGTTGTACGTAGTTATGTGTTTTCACTCTCGTCCAGTAATCGTACTTGTAATTATTACTCCACGGTCGCTCCGATAGTGGCTGGAGGCGATAATGCCCAAGATAATTGTGGTTTCAAATAGCCAGGAAACTCGTTGAATAATAACTAAATGTATGTAAATCTTGGTTTCGTGGTTTCCGTGTTGAAATTGAGTAGGTAGGCGTTGTTGAGATGAAAGCGAGTCTGGATTGATGTTATGTTTCGTATTGCACGAAAATACAGCTTTTATTGCCTGGGCAATACAATGAAGTACTCAATTTGTGTCTCAGTTGCGTGGAAATAATAATTTAAACTCAAATAGAGTTAATCTAATTATGAAAATAGGATGACAACAACTATACCAACAAAATGCTTTCTAAAATCATAGTGTTTCTGTAATAACACTTCGTTTTACTGCAAGAAACTCCATTTTTTTAATTTTGCTACAAATATTGAGAACTGGATACAAAAGTATTGCCAGCCAGAATTGGGATAAATAATAACAATGGTGGCTCTTTAAGCAAAGGGGTTCCGGTCCATTTAAAACAAAAAAAAATCTTAAGCCTACTTTACAATCAAGGTAAGTTAATTACGTTCTTGAGTGACCGTGTTATTTTAATTGTATTTTCATGTTATTTTTACACTAAACTGCAGTTACCATTGCCAAGCTTCATTATTCTAGTATAATGTGCACTGTGGGTTTAAAACTTGGCAACAACTCATTGTTATTAGCTCTATATGAGTAATATAGTGTTTTCTAGTCCTACACAGGCTAGATTAAGCTAATAGAGCGAGTCTTGAGGCATCTCTTTCCTCAAGTATGATTTTACGTAGGTTGAGAGAACAGTCTTAGTCAACTAAGCTTGAATGTGTGCTCGACAATAACTAGAGTATTGTTGACTGGATCTCCATACAATTTGGTAGTAAAGTAGTTTGGATAATATAATTTTGCAGGATTGCTTAAAAGGATACGAAGTTAGTAGGAAAAATCAAACGGTCACTGTTCAGGGTGAACTATTACTTTACTAATTAATTATTTTTCTGACAGTCTATAAAGTCTCTAGGCAACACGGCACTCAGTAAATAGGCAGGCCATATGTTTGCCTTTTAGATCGTTGCGTGTGTTTGTGTGGATAATTAATTAACATTTGTAATATACAATAACTACTTTTTATTTTGCGGATGTGAGTTCTGCAGAATTATTTGGCATTAGCATTAGGAGTACCTGGGTCATTTGACTTTTTGAAACCTAATAAATTGTCTCGTGCATATCCCTACAAACATTGCTATCAAATTCAAATCTGTCCATTGGTTCTGGTGCTGACATGCTACAGACTGTCAGACATATAACATTCTTAAACAAAGGATGGTGACTGTTCACAGGTAACAGATAACAAAATCATTGCTAAGCTAAATAAAATATGTATACTGTTTGTATGGGAATTTACAAATTAAATTTTAAGCAGGAAGTCAGTGTTACATGTTATGTAGCAAGAACGCATGAATCATAGTCATTATGAGTAACCTGCCCTTGTTTGAAATGGTTCCTACGGTTAATTAATCTCTAAATAGTAAGGACAAAGTTGCTATCAGTGTCTGTCTCGTTGGCTGCTTACTTCTAGAACAAGTTTTGATACAGCTTTTACTATCAAATAGAGAATATTATATTAAACCCATTATACTGCCCATTTAATAAAAAGGAAGCATGTGTATTTTTATAGTCAAAGCAAATTTAACCTTTTGCCTTAAGAAATAAGGTCAATTATAATTATGTGGTTCTATGAGACATGCACCCTTTTTCCAAGGAGGCCAGTAAAGGCTGCATCGTTTGATTATTTAAATTTATTTTGAATTTTAATGTATAGAACAATAAAGCACAAATTCTATCTACGACATACGGTACCAAAAAAAAGAAAAGAAAAGAAGAGGTAGGTGAGTTGCTGTTGTCAATAAAATAAAGAGTTTTTAGACGAAGCGAAAGTTGTATGCATTGACGAGTGCACTTGGCGTTCCATAGTCTATGTCTACCCCATTGGGAGACAGGCGTGAAGGTATGTATGTTTTTTTTAATATTGCTAGACGGTTACTAAGTCTCAGTTTTGGAAGTTCTGTTCCCCTTTGCATTAAACAATGTAGACCAATAGAGATAACATAACTTCAGCTATGGTATTCGATTTTGAAAGTATGGCTGCTGATGCTGGATTTGGTTTATATGGCATAGTAAAGGCTAAAAGCACACCGGCTTGTTTTATAAAGCTACAAGTTACAATTTTACAGGTTACAAGTTTCCATTTGACACAACCTCTGCCAATGACGACCAGCAATTTGAGCAGTGTTGCCAGTTTAGACCTGTAAAATTGTAACTTGTAGCTTTAATATAGAACGTGCCCCTGATGGTAGTAGTTGGGTGTTGGGTCCGATGCCAATGGACATCTCTAATTCTACATTGCAAGTATTGCTTAAAGGGCCCCATATACGGAACGATCCGTCGTTACGATCAATCTGAATCGATATCGTTACAATTCACATTTCGATTGAAATTTGGATACGATATTGCCACACACGTACAATCCATCGCTCGATTTCAGTCTGAACCGGCGGATCGTACCGTACCTATACGATCGATCCGATGAAAATCGTGACGATTGATCGCATCAAAAATGACGCCCATACACGAAACGATGGATCACTTGTTTGAAACGAAGGATAAAGACGTGTTCAAATGTTCGCGTCAGAGTGAGACAAAATAGAATCGTTGATCGTAAAGCCATTCACTGTCGATGCATCGTTACGATATTCATGATTACATGGGTTTTTGTTGCGATTTCCGTCATCGTTTTCGATGAAGTAAATCGTTAACGATCTTGACATACACTATCGATTCGTGGTTTCAATCGGTCTGAAGCGACGGATCGTACAAACAAACCTTTACCCTGAGGGGAGGCCCTGCCAAGATGCATTACGCTAAGTACCTAGTGTTTCTATTCGTTCCGTTTTTAAACCAATCGCGTCACTTGTAGATCACGTGACTCTTCGTATCACGATATCTACCAGTGACGCAATTGGTTTAAAAACGAAACGTATGGAAACACTAGTGGGCTGTTGGGTAAGGTCCAAAAGTTGGGCTCGCTAACTCACGCCATTAAATTTTCTATGAAACTTTTCCGTTGTGACACGAAAATATGCCTTTATTTTAATTTAGGTAGGTACGGTCAGCTGCAAAATTGCATGGACACCTTAACGTCTATAATGCTGTGAACACGTGATGCCACGTTCGTAAGAAACAACCTAGATGGCGTTGTTAATTGAACAAGTTATATTGTTGTTTGCTTCAACTATATGACGTTTTAGTATTAGAATCGATAATTTCACCACTTAACTAGAAGGGCCGTTGGCTTAGTTAGTTGGCACTTCGATTTCGCGGAGTCAGTCCGTGGGTCGGGAGATCGATTCTGCTTACAATATCTTTTTTAATTTATCTTGTTTCACATAGTAATTAATAAACGAATGTATTATCTTTTGAAATAATAGTTTCAAGAAATGATACAACTTTTGTTATTTGAAATGAAAAATCTTTATTCCTTGTATAACATTTTAATTCAGTGAACTGTTTAGATAGTTTTTTTTACAAATTACCTTTGTAACAATGAAACGACTACCTACTACTTAACTTTTATTACTGAGGTAATAGCTTAAGTTTCGTTTCCGAAATCAGAAAGAAGATTGAAGCTATTAAACCACAATAACATATAGTAATTATTAACACATATTTAGAGACCGGGTTACCTTAACTGTCAAATGCATTATGTTTAACTATGTTATACAGTTAGGATCACTTATATAAGGATAATAACTGAAATTTCGTGTATAAATGGTGTGTGATTTGTTTGACTTTAAATATTTAAAATAAGATAATTAACTGCTATAAAATAGTATAGACACGTAAAAAAAGCGAAAATAATTGTCACTTTTGTATTAATTACTTACGTTAACCCGATCTCCACTTGACCACTGTATTACTATATACTAAACTTTAATACCTAGTATAACCCCCCCTCTGTTCGATTACCGCTTGCATTCGGGAACGCATTGAATCGATAAGATTCTGACACAGATTGGAACCTCGAATACTATCCCAAATTTTTGAACAATGTTCTTCCAAGGCGTTCGGAGTTCGCTCATTCTGGTGATCCCAACGTTGGACAATAATACCCCATAAATTTTCGATAGGATTTAAATCCGGTGACCTGGAAGGCCAGGGAATAACCCTTATATTATTGTGCTGACTAAACCACTCCCGCACACTACGTGAACGGTGTATTGGGCAGTTATCTTGCACAAACGTTATCACCGGCAACTCCTCCTCTGGATACACGTTGCGAACGGTGGGCAACATGGTGTCCTCCAGCATTTCCACATAATGAACACTGTTCGCTCGACTGGGAAGTTTAACCAGTTCTCCTGGGTCAGCCGCACTCATCCATCCCCACATATTTACGGTTATTCGACCAGATTCCATGTTGGGCACTTCATGGTTGTCATTATACCGGGTATTGTTTCGGCGCCACAAGCTTAATCGTCCGTGTTGGCTGGATTTAAAAGTCTTTTCATCCGTAAAGATGACATTGCTCCAGTCGAAATCTAGATACTCCAAAGCGAACTCTAACCTTGCTCTTTTATGGCTTTCTGTTAGCAAGGGTTTGACAGCGTGCCTACGATGATGCAGACCCTCACTATGTAAAACACGGCGAATAGTATCCGCACTTGTATTGAATAAACCAGCGTAGTGGGTTGTTGGTTTGAATCCGTCTTCCTCATAATCCCTCACCATGGCTTGACGCTGGGATGTGCTTATGAGTAGTGGTCTTCCCGTTCTTTGCCGGGGTAGCAAAGATCCCTCCTCTTCGAACCGCCGTACCCATAAAACAACAGTTTTCCTCTGTAAAAAAAAACGGAAACTTCTAATAACCATTAAAGATATAAAAAAGATGAAATAGAAAATATTTCACTTTCATTTATTCCTTTTCATATTATTATTATTATTATTATTAATTATTATTTTATTATTTTATTATTATTTCTTTTCATTTATTTTTTATATTGTCTCGTGTGGTTGCCGAGTTAGAATAGTGCCACTCCATGTCTTCCCGTGGATGTCGTAAGAGACGACTAAGGGAATAAAGGCTTGTAGTACTGTTAGGCGATGGGCTTGCAACCTGTCACTAATACGCTGGTAAACATCTTAGCCTAATTGTGCAAATTGTGGTTATAGAATTATCAACAAGTTTTTAGAGATGTTTGTAATTCTGTAGCTCTGCCTACCCCACTCTGGGAACGAAGGCGTGAGATTATGTATGTATGTAGAAAATATTTTTGTAAAAATCTGAGTACTTAAATAAATTACTACTTACGTTCACACCGGTTTCTCTTGCAATTTCTGACAAATTTCTGCCTTCACTGTGCAAGGCAATTATTTGCGATCTTTTGACCAGGTCAATATTGCAACGAGAAGTCATTTTTTAAGAAAAATTTAACGAAAGTAAAATCTACACAAAAAAGGCAATCGATTAAGCAGCTAACGAACGAACGAGCAAAGTCTTTGTAATAATCAGTGTGGTATTTATAAATCTTTAGTCTACCCTCCTTATAGTAATATTAACCGTGTTTCTATTTCATTGAATGCGAAAATAAATAAAATATAATAAACGATAAAATAAAGAAAAAGTGTTTGGCTCTGGTGTCAGTATGAGGAATAAAGTATTTTTTAATTTTGTTTTTTTACAACAACGCCATCTAGTACGATCTTATTGAACCACTACGAGCGTGAGGCGTCAGTTTGCACCTCAAAGCATTATCTTTATGAACTGTCCATGCACTTTTGCAGCCCACTGTACCTAATATAAATTTGATCACATTGGTTGAAGGAAATGTGGCAAGGAAAACCTGATGGCCCATCATGGGCCAGCGTAGGGACGGAGTGATGCGTAAGAGTGAGATGCAAGAATATGTTGCTCGCTCTAAGGTGTAAATGCGTCCCTTACGTTGGCCCATGATGGGCCATCGCGTAGAAGGGCCATAAAGGCCCCTGCACACAATGGCCCATCATGGGCCAGCGTAGGGACGGAGTGATGCGTAAGAGTGAGATGCAAGAATATGTTGCTCGCTCTAAGTGGTAAATGCGTCCCTTACGTTGGCCCATGATGGGCCATTGTGTACAGGGGCCTTAACAAAGCGTTGCGATGTGTATGTTCAATTGAATTGTTTCACAATGTGCTAGTTTCCTTATATTGGTATCCTTTTACCTAAATTCATGCTAAAATCAATGTGAAAGTCGTTCTGTATGTTATGCTTTGACGGTGAAACTGCTGAACCAATTTCGATAATATTTGGTATAGACATAGCTTGAACCCTGAGGAAGGACATAGCATACTTTTTACAAGGTTTCATTTAACTTGCTATGTATGTACGGTCCGTGACCAGTTAATTTGCTACCCATTTCGAAGAAAATCAGCTTGAAGATGTCATTGTCAATAGAGATGCCAAGTCATTTTTAATTGATAGGAAACTCAACCTTATTGCTGTAGAGTGTCAGATTGACTTTGGACCTAAGGTGGGTCACGAATTAAATTCCTTGACTGTATGTATGGTGCATTCCAATAGATTTGTCTTGTTTAGTAAACATTTTTATAACCTCAAAGTGCTCCTTTTTCGCCTATAAATGTTTAAAAAAACAAAAAACCTCCTTCAAAAAGCAAAAAATAACTTCTTTAAAATGGTAGGTAAATAGGTCAGTCCAACTGAAGTCTGCTTTTGGTTAAAATATTGTTGGACGTTGGACTTCAGTTGGACTGACCTATTTACCTACCATTTTAAAGAAGTTATTTTTTGCTTTTTGAAGGAGGTTTTTTGTTTTTTTAAACATTTATTTTATTTTATACTTTTTAGTGATCCTATTTATGCTGTTACGTAGCTCCACTTCTAAATATTAATAAGAAACTATAGAACATTTCAAGCTCGCCGCAGACAACGCCGCGGGAATGTCATAGTCATATTTAAACCTAAATGTTCTTCGTCATAGTCGCTCAACTTCCTTTATCGAAATATCTTATCGCCACCCTTGAAATAGGTACCGTTAAGGAGTTCCGGTGGCCATCTGTGGTCTTCATCATCAGTTCCACTTCACCATATAGTACTTTTCAAAAGCAAATGCATGAGTTACAGTGAAAAATACCAAAATCGCTATAGGTGTGCCTATAATATTTGAGGAGTTCTCTTGATTTCTCCATGATCCCATCATCAGATCCTGACGTGGTGACAATGGGACCAACTAGAAAGTATACCCATTCGAACAACGAAAAATTTTTTCAAATCGGTCCAGTGGTCTTCGAGTAATCTGGGAACATACATAAAAAAAAAAAAAAAAATATCCCGACGAATTGAGAACCTCCTCCTTTTTTTGAAGTCGGTTAATAACAATTTTGTCTTGAAAAAACTGTCCATGATGTAAAACCAGGAAAATGGTGTGCAAAATGTGGTCTCCAGTTGCTTTATTCAGCTGAAAACGAGCATTTTATCCAAAAATTATGCATTTTGAGGTTATAAAAGTGTTTACTAAATAAGGCAAGTCTATTGAAATGGACCATATGTACGGTCACGGAAGTTAATTTGCTACCCATTTCGAAGAAAATCTGCTTGAAGATGTCATTGTTAATAGAGATGCCGAGTCATTTGTAATTGATAGGAAACTCAACCTTATTGCTGTAGAGTGTCAGATTGACTTTGGACCTAAGGTGGGTCACAAATTAAATTCCTTGACTGTACGGATCAAATCTTGCAAGTTATATGTAACCCAGTTCCCGTTAACGGAATGGGCTGAAATTTGGATCACATATGTAAACCCGGTGACAATGCAATATCATGGTATCTAAGAGGTGATCTGAAGATGGAGTCGGAAGGTGGCGACAGGATCTCCGCTATTCTTAACGTAGACCCACCGTGTTGGGACTCGATAGTTTGGTCTTGATAAGCAGATAAAGATTTTGCAAAAATAAGTACAGTCGGCAAAAAAAAGGTTGTCCCAATAATGACATTTTTGACAGAAACTTTTATTCTCAGTTTCCGAGGTAGCGACAAAAGACTTCTGCCCGGACGCTACGTTATTCAGGTGGCCAACGATTTTATTTATCAAAACACAATGAAACACAAGTTATTCAAATAAAAGAAAGAATCTACCTGAGCCGAGCTTACCTGCGTCAGTCGAGATCCAAAGCGGCGTATGAGTCAATAAACTTTATGCACTTACACTCCTTTAGTTATGAGCGCAGGCGCAGTCCGCAGGTAGTGGGGTCGCCGACCGCGCCCTAAATAGCCGTGGTTTCGTCCTAGACATGAGGATGCACACACACAAATACATACACACACGGAAGTCCTAAAAGTGTATAAGGGATTTGGGGTTATGGTATAGAGAACAATGGTTTGCTATTGTAGGTATCTATCGATCTATATGTATAAGAGGCAAACCTGACTGACTTACATATCAACGCACAGCGGAAACTACTGTACCTAGAAACTTGAAATTTGGTACAGGGGTTCCTTTCATGATATAAGTGAGCACTAAGAAAGGATTTTCCGAAAATCGACCCCCAACGGGAAGAAATAGGAGAGTAGCGGGAAACTGATTCTACGCGTACGAAGTCGCGGGCGTTCTATAGTCTATTATAAAACTTTCTGTTGTCCCTGACTCTGTCCGCGTAGAAGTATACTTCTGTGGTCCCTTGTACTAAAAATAGTACATAACACGGCCACTCAAATAAAGATCTAGCGCCAAGGAAGTAAAGTGCAATTTCTTTTGGTCTTATGACTTTTCAAATTAAAAAATTGACGTTTCATCCACAATAGATTCATATTCCATTGACAAATTTCGGTGTATGGTTGGCCAAGAGCTATTCAATTTTCCGGGATCAAGCTACCTATCTTTATACCAAATCTCATCGAAATAAGTTTAGCCGTGGAAGCGTAACAAACAGACAAAGTTACTTTCACATTTATATGATAGTTTTAAATAAATATCAGGAGACTATCTCATACCAATCGACCTAGTCCCAAACTAAGCTCTAGGCTTGTACTATGGGCACAAGACAACGATATAAATACTTATATAGAGAAATATATACTTACAAAGAAAACATCCAAGACTCATACAAATACATTATCCAACATTGGGCTCAAAAATATCTGACACGTCTCTATTACTAGAGGCATAAAAGCCCAGCCACACCGGTTGCGTGACGTGCACGTGCACGTGCGCGTTCGCTTTCCACTGCGTTGTATAGTATGAAATCTCATTACCACATGTCAATATACAACGCAGTGGAAAGCGAACGCGCACGTGCACGTGCACGTCACGCAATATATTATTGCTGGTCACTGTACATATAAATAAAAATAATAGTTTCATCAGCCCAATGCAACCCCTGACCTACCACAGAACGTTGTCACAGTGACATTATAAAACAATTTGTTTGACACTTGTTACGACTTGAATCATAACGTCACTGTGACACAGTTGTATGGTGGCAGGGCACCTAGATACCTAGTTCTATAAACAAATCGCTAAACATACCTATTGTACAGAAACTGCCAAACATCTGGACGCATTGAACTCGGACCGACGAGCTAGGAGACTCATCGGTGACTACTCACTCGCCAATACCAAGCTTCTGAGTTGGAGCATCGGTGTAAAGTCGCTCGTCTCTCGGTATTTTACAAGGTGTATGGAGAGTGTGCCCAGGAACTACATGACCTCACCCCACCCTCCAATTTCTCACATCGGTCTTCTAGACGCCCGGGAGGGCTTCCACCCACATGTAGTGCAATACCCAATGGTTCGCACGCAGCGGTTTGCTGCCTCGTTTCTTATTCGCCCTGCCAAGGAGTGGAACGCTCTCCCTGCGTCTGTATTCCCGGAATCATATAACCTTGGTGTTTTTAAGGCAAGAGTGAACAGGCATTTTCTGCGTAAGCGTGTACCACCTTCGACCTCGTCGTCACTTAACTTTAGGTGGTCACTGTTGTCAAACGCAAACCAATCATTGATAAAAAAAAACTATGACCGCATCTCGTGTCCCCGCGCCTCACTACTAGTCACGTCCCCTTCCGCAATCGACTTCCTACGGATCCGGGGTCCGTGAAGTTAACTCATCCGCATGACCTGTTTCCTGTGATAGCTAAAGAGCACTATTAGCATCAAATATTATATGGCCCCCGTTTCTGTCTGCGCCCTTCTTTATTATTTTGTCATATTCAACCAGTTCGATTCCCGGTAGGAAAGCAAATTTTCAAAAATCCACTAATACAGTAATAATTCATCATTCTCGTGCCCAATTATTCGTGGTCGGCGCAACATGTATTTTTCTTCCATAGTTCTCTATTAGTCGTCATCTCGGTAGTCACTCACTCTCTTAATACAGTAATAATTGTTTTCAAAAATAAAAGTTAGTCTCCTTTGCGTGGAACTTGCTATTTCCAATATTTAAGGTAGTGTCAAGTCACTCAGAGGGCTATGGAGAGGGCTATGCTCGAGGTTTCTCTGCGTGATAGAATCAGAAGTGATGATATCCGCAGTAGAACTAAGGTTACCGACATAGCCCGAAGAATAGCCAAACTTAAGTGGCAGTGGGCGGGGCACATTGCTCGCAGGACTGATGGCCGATGGGGCCAGAAGGTTCTTGAGTGGCGTCCGCGGACCGGGAGACGAGCTGTAGGTAGGCCTCCAACAAGATGGAGTGACGACCTTGTAAAGATCGCGGGAACGCTGTGGATGCGAAAAGCACAAGACCGGTCTGAGTGGAGAGCCTTGGGGGAGGCCTATGTCCAGCAGTGGATGTATTTCGGCTGACATGATGATGATGATGATGAAGGTAGTTGCCGTCCATGTGGCGTTCGTTTTTTCTACCCTGTAGGTATACATATTTAAGGGCGCTGCATACGTAACGTGATTTTACACAGACAGACGGGACGGGGACGGGACGAGACGACAATATCGTTTCATAGAAAATGTATCGGAATGTGCATACGTAACGATTGCACGTACGGGACGGGAAAACCAAAAATGTATGCAACCACGTCCCGTCCCCGTCCTGGGGCCTGTTTTATAAAGCTAAAAATTACAATTTACAGGTTACAAGTTTCCATTTGACACAACCTCGACCAATGACGACCAGCAATTTGACCAGTGCGCTCATTCCCACAATACCAGGTATTTCGGAAATGAGCGGTTTAGACCTGTAAAATTGTAACTTGTAGCTTTATAAAACGTGCCCTAAAGGGCTCAGACAAGTTGCACTACGCTAACTAAAGTTTTTAAACCAATCGCGTCACTGGAAGATGACGTGATACGAAAAGTCACGTGGTCTACCAGAGACGCGATTGGTTTTAAAATGAATCGAATAGAAACGCTAGTTAACGCAATGCATCTTGGCAGGGCCCTCAAATCACGTTACGTATACAGCGCTCTTTAACTATCTGCTTGCATCGGACGTTAATCTTTCAATGTCATAACGAAAATCTGTAAAAATCCACGCTCCCACGGAAACTTTTTGCTACAACGCAGCTTCAACGCTTCCACTAGCAATCGGTTGACGCACCTGGCGTGCACATGGCGTACCAACGCCCGTAAAGGTTTTTGTACTTGTCAACCAGCGTACACTCGGCCACAATAGGAGTGTGTCCTGGGTAAAAAAAAAAAAACAAATTAATCCGCCAGTGAACACGTATTTTTTGCTTTTTCAAATCATTCAAAATTGACAAATATAACGCGCATCAAAGTTCGGGAGTGGGGGCTCGTGACGTCACAACGTGGTATAAAGTGTGCCACGGCGTGACCTCACGCGAAACTTCAACGCACTTTATCTTCGTAATTTTTTGTTTAATTGACAAAAGAAAAAATACGTGTTCAATATTTTTTGATAACGTAAATGACGGGCTAATTAGATTTTTTTTGGACACTAGCCTATTGACAAGAAGAACTTGTTTTGAATATGTTCTGAAAATTATGCCTATAGAAGTTATTAGAAGTTCTCAAAAACAATTTTTTTTCGTTCGCGTAGATTTCTAATATCGTTATTCCCTCGGGAACTTTTAAATTTTCCGCGATGAAATGTAGCCTATGTGTTAATCCAGGGTAAAGGCTATCTCCATTTCAAATGTCATAAAAATCCGTCCAGCCGTTACAGCGTGAAAGAATAACAAACATCCATACATATAAACTTTCGCTTAAAGGCCCTATTTATATGTCTACGCTGTTCGTCCGTCAAGAAAAGAGCTGTATGTTTTGAACCGTAATAGACAGCAAGGTTTTTTTTTCAGAATATGTATTGTTTATTACGGAGGATTTACTATCTTTTTTTTTAAGAAAGTGATATAAAAAAACTGGGTCTCCATACAATTTTCTTTTTCAATGTATTTTTTTTTTGTTGCATCGTAAAAAAAACAATACAAGCGTTAAATTTGGGACGATTATAGTATAAACCCTGAAGAAAAACAACAAATACTAAAAATCGGTCAAGTGTGAGATGGGCTCGCGCAGATTCGATTAAAGATAAGATAAAGAAAAAAGTTATTTAGTAAGTAGGCCGCACGGGTACCCGATATATATGTATACACGGGATAGTACTCATACACGTCAAAAATCGGGTTACTCTCAAAATTCCCTTTTCGCCAAAGGACCATTTCAGCTAGATGACATAACAGTAAAATACACAGTCAGCAAAGTGTCAATTTAGCAGGACGTCACAGAATTGAAATGAGCAAGTAGCTAAACATTAGGAAATATAAATAGTCCGTGTGATTAGAATACCTAATTAACCGAAAGTAAAATTATTTGATTGACTTGAACATAGAAGGAGTTATTAGCAAAACGTCTGGAAATTAAAATAGTCCGTATAATTAGAAGTTTGAATTATCGAGTGTCATATCAACAATTGCCATTTTAAGATCCAGACGTTTTGCTAACGGGTTATTTGGCGTTCATGTCTATTTAGTAATTAAGACATTTTGAGATACAAACGTTTCGCTACCGGGCCATTTAGCTTTCATGTCCATTAAGTAATAAAGACATTCTAAGATAGAGACGTTTCGCTACAAGTGTATTTTAAAGTGTAACATTCTAAGATCCAGACGTTTTGCTAAAGATACATTTAGCGTTCATGTCTATATAGCAACAAAGACATTACACAATCCAGACGTTTGAGCTATATTTTGACGACGTGCTAGCCTAGTTGGTAGTGACCCTGCCTACGAAGCTAGCGGTCCTGGGTTCAAATCCCGGTAAGGGCAGATATTTGTGTGATGAGCACGAGTATTTGTTTCTGAGTCGTGGATGTCCTCTATGTATTTAAGTATTTATTTCTCTATATAAGTATTTATATCGTTGTCTAGTACCCATAGTACAAGCCTAGAGCTTAGTTTGGGACTAGGTCAATTTGTGTGAGATCGTCCCGTGATATTTATTTATTTATATTTATATTGTCATTTGGCGAAAAGGGAATTTTGATAGTAACCCCAAAAATATACCATTCGCAATTTCGATTTGAGATCGAATTCAAATTAGGGGGTCCATATTGGCTCATATAAAATTGGTCTTTAGATTTTTTATACAAATAACGATTTGTGTCTATACTCATCATTTCTTCGAAAATTTTTGCTCATACTTTTTTAAGTCATAATCATTGCAACTCATAATGCATTTTTTTCAAAAACTGTTATTTTTTTTAAGATTGTTATAAATCTAACCTAACCTAACCTAAATTTATCTACACGTAAGATATTTAAGAAATTATGAAAAGTGTACGGTTCTATGAATATTGGCGTTATAAGTTCAGATGATTATAAGTTCCGATCATTAGTATTAAAAAATATTATGATGATTATGAAGAGTGATCATTAGGTTGTAAAATTATATGAGATACATTTTCGGAGTTCCACTAATCTATTTTGCAATATTATATGAACTTTGGCGCACCCCAAATTAGAATATAAATAATACCTACTGTACAGTCGAAGTCATAAATATGTTTACATTTTAGTACCTTGTCACTCTAATCACTGTGATAAATTCATATTATCAAGGTACTAAAGTGCAAACAAATTCATGACTGTACGACGGTACGAAACCCTCGGTGCGCTAGCCCGACTCGAACTTGCCCGGTTTTTTTAAAGAACATCTTTTATAAGTCTCTCTAGTCAATAGCATATGTACACATTGTACACCTGAAGGTTACGGGAACAAAGGACTCTCTCGGTATTGTTGTCGAAATGTGCCTTGGACAGATCTTTACAATTTATGTATACCTAGTACCTGTCGTATATCATTCGGATCTTTTCTTCACTTCTCTGGTTATGTTGGCTAGCTTGCTTGAGAATTTGGTTTGTAGTCTGGGACGGAATAGAAAAAACAGTGGAAGTGGCATGAGCTTCGCTTAGTATCAGAGGACCCTGCCAAGATGCATTACTCTAACTAGCTTTTCTATTCGATTCGTTTTTAAACCAATCGCGTCACTGGTAAATGACGTGTACGAAAAGTCACGTGACCTACCAGCGACGCGCGTTTAAAAACGAATCGAATAGAAACGTTAGTTAACGCAATGCATCTTGGCAGGGCCCTCAGACCTGTTGTCGCCAATACTCACACTATCATAAAAAAGACACCATGGAAAATGTTTTTGGTGCGGCTATCGTTTCTACATTCCAAAATAGCACATAAGGCATGCTACTTGATTTATTTCCTTTTTTAAAAATATCGAAATATTGAAATAAGCGATCGCGGCAAAAGTATGGTAGGTTGCGCGGAACTCCGCATAACCATGCCACACGTTACACGCTCACTTGACACTTGATTTTGTGGTTCCGTATCTATGTATAAAGGATAAATGAGCCTTATATAGTAAAGTGATTCTATGTTTTTTTTAACAAACAAATTAATTAAGCCTGTGTTGTTTAAATTTTACTACTCTCTCACCCCCTCCACCTGACGCTTCAAACCCTCCCCCACCGCGAAATGTGTCCCAGTTAACGGTTTTTTAACTTTCTTGGGACAACTATAATAGATACGAAAAAAAGCGTCCAGGACAAAAATTATCCTTATTAAAATTTTGTATTATTTTATAGGCTCGGCGGTATTCAAGCTATAGCTACAATATCGGCCACTAATATATCACCTTTGTACTATCATCTCATATATGATTACCTATAAATATGACTTTCCAAAATAAGGTTCAAAATGGTATATAATAAATATTTGTACATTTCGTAGTTTTCTCGGAGGAAGCATTTAAAAAATGCGGTCATACAAATTAGTATGAACGGCAATTTTTTTTTTAAACGAAAATCGAAATCTACACGGAAGCCAAAAAAATATATATATTGTACATATCTAAATACACATCAAGTTCAGTGGACATACATATGCAATATTGTTATTTTCATACGAAAAGAACTAGGAAGACGATTCTCATGCACTTAAAACATTGTCACAGAGATTTACACTGGGCCCTACACTAGGCGTAGCCTTTCCTGTAGGTAACCAATACAGGAATGAGTTTTCAGAAAGTTGGGAAAAGCTAATAAAATAAACAACACAAAGGAATGAAGACTAATATATCATACATTTTATACTACTTCAAACTAGAACTAAATTACAAAATCACAAGCTTGAGTGTGCGTGTGCGATGCGGGTGTTTTAAGGGTGTTAATGTATGTTAGAGTCTGTTCGTATGACAGAAAAAGTTTTCCGTAAATGCGTCTCTCAGGTTAAATGCAGAGTTTAATTCAAAACCTTTACAAATTCTTCTACATCTTCGTATGTACGAGCGGGTGATGAGCAGAGGTCGGAATAGGTAGTGCTTATTAACCTAAACTTGTTGCATCTTCATTCAATAACGTATTCCCATCTCACTCGCGCATGAATGAACATGAGTCAAGTTTAGGTTAATAAGCACTACCTATTCCGACCTCTGGTGATGAGCCATGCGGGCAGATGTTCAAGCTCTCTAATGGAGATACTTGGGGAAATTTAGCATTTACTTTATTATAAACGTATGGGTGGGTAAACTTAGCAAATCTCTTGGCAAACAAAGCTAGTTCATCATATAAGTATGTATGCTTGGAACATATATTATGGTCTGTATGAATAGTTAACCTTTTAATAACCTTATATTTCCGTGTCTCTCGTCAATTGTCGAGTCATTCTACATTCGTTCGGCAATGGCCAGTATAGCGTCAGCGTTGCTAAAGTCTTTACGATAAGCTACATATTTGTTTAACACACAGGTCTTCCCGTACATTCGTCGGCTTCTCAACAAGATTAATAAATAAATAAATTAATAAATATCAAGGGACGATCTCACACAAATTGACCTAGTCCCAAACTAAGCTCTAGGCTTGTACTATGGGTACTAGACAACGATATAAATACTTATATAGAGAAATAAATACTTAAATACATAGAAAACAACCAAGACTCAAAAACAAATACTCGTGCTCATCACACAAATATTTGCCCTTACCGGGAATCGAACCCGGGCCGCTAGCTTCGTAGGCTGGGTCACTACTAATATGAATGTATGTTTGTTCCTTTGTGGCACTCTAGAAACTAAACGCGTGGACCGATTTTATGATTCTTATGTCAATCGATTTGTTTTAATCTTGTGAGTGTCACTAAAGATATGACAGTCAAAATTCAATTTGGCGGCAACCAGACGCCATATTGTAAAAGAGAAAGAGAATAAAGTCGACGAACTATGACAAGTGGGTAACATTGAATAGGTATTTATTATTTTTAAATACCTATTCAATGATACCCCGCTTGTCTTAGTTCGTCGCCTTTGGGATTCTTTCATAATTTTTCATTTTTGAATGATCATTCAGGATTTATAACGATATAATAGTACATTATTGCCTAGGCATGGAAGTAGGCAATTGCGGGCCGAGTATTGGTTTAAACGGACGAGCTTGCGAGTAAACTGAATAAAGTAAACTGAATGAACATTATGGACATCACTTGGCTAATGTATTGTCTGTGATTGCTTTATTTTGTTTAAAATAGCTGTTTTAGCCAAAAAAAATATTTTGAGGTTAGAAAGTTGTTTACTATATAAGACAAGTAAGAATGAATACCTTATAATGTATGTATTTTTGTTCCTTTGTGGCGCTCTCAAAATTAAACGCGTGGGCCGATTTTGATGATTCTTATGTCAATCGATTTGTCTTAATTAATTCAATATGGCGGCAAGGGCTCGTCCAGAAATCATGTGATCATATATCTTACTTACTTCTTACTGCACGAATAGAACAGACGACACCCCAAACATTGCTGAACTTGCTAGCGACCGGTCGGGTGTTTATTTGTCCCGCCCGTTGTAAACATCATTGTTTGCCTCGTAAAAACTATTCAATTGTTGAAGCGATCGTAAATCGTTAAGATACTAGGACCAGAGACCTTATGTAGCTCTTTATGACTTAGTTGTAGTTGAAACAGCTGTTGCCATAGATCGATTGGAGTCTATTGTAGATTTACCTGTGAAAAATTTAGAAGGAAATTATTTCATTGTTTGTATTCCTCATGGTCCATGGTAAGTTAAAAATTGTTAAGATTGTGAAGGTGAAAATTTCCATACAATATGCGATATCGTTTCTCTCCCCGTTAAGCGCAATCCACACAGCGGGCGGGAGCGGGTCGTGCCCCGCCGAGCGGGTCGGAAGTTCGGCTGGTGTTTTAATACCTTGTAGATATTGTGAAAAACTACGTACGTACATTTTCCTTAAGTACGTTACGTTACGTTCCTTCTAAGAAAATATTTATTGTAAACAAATAAAGTAGAAAAAACGGAAACTTGCAGACCTAGTACTTCATTGTAACTAAAACATATTCAAAAATCTTAACAATCGGATAAGGTTTAAAGAGAGAAACGTTATGGCCCGTAGCAAAATTAGTATTGGGAAAATTTTGACAGCTACACGATACAACGCAGTGGAATGCGCACGCGCACGTGCACGTCTACGCGAGCGCAACCGGTGTGGCTCGGCCTTTAAGGGTCTCGGTTCACAATGCTGTTAACGACGACGCGTTGACCTATAGTTAGTGCTATTGATAGTGACCCGGCTTACAAAGCTAGGGGTCCCGGGTTCGATTCCCGGTAAGGACAAATATTTGTGTGATGAGCACGAGTATTTGCTTCTGAGTCTTGGATGTTTTCTATGTATTTGAGTATGTATTTCTCTATATAAGTATTTATATCGTTGCCTAGTGCCCATAGTACAAGCCTAGAGCTTAGTTTGGGACTAGGTCAATTTGTGTGAGATTGGCCCTTGATATTTATTTATCTACATCCATATCATACATAACTTCCCTATAATATGTTCAGCAGAAACGATAACCAAATTGCCTATATTAAGAAACCTGTATCTGTAGTTGTATTTTAATGTTAACATTAAAGTATTGCATGTCATTAAAGTATCGGTGACTGATACTTTAATGTTGACATTAAGATACAGGTACTTAACACTCGTTTATTAATGCCTCTCATTATGAACCAGTCACATATACTATTATTTATCTACTTCCTCGTATTATGAGTACTAGATACCAACGCAAATAAAACGCTTTAAAAAAAAACAAGTATCCTTCGTCGCAGACTGTACACAAGTGGGAGTGCGTTGCTCGCACAGAGCGTTGACATTAAAAAAATATAAACATACCTACTGCGCCGGCTGCGCGAGCTATGCGTTGTTTTTTTTTTACTTTTGTTTTTCTCCTCACAAAAGATTTTCGCTCTCGTATTCCGTAGCTTCGTTTCAAAAATACGTTCGAAATAAGTGAAGTGAAATGAAAAAAAGATGAAAATAACTTACTTCATAAATGCGAATCACAAAAGTGACTACAGGGTTAGGTCTTTCTAGTAGGTAAGAAATACCTGTGGCAGGAAGTCCCCACTCCTCCATAACAAACAGTTGTTATTTGTTAGTATAGGTACTTACATATCTATAACTTGAAAACTAGAAAAATCTACAACGACAAAATATCAATCGATTAAAGTATCACTGATATAGTGTGTGCGTGCGTGCGTGCGTGCGTGCGTGTTTGAATGTGTGCATGTGCATGCATGGTTTAGTGAAAATACGTGACCATTTTTGAGTTCAATTTAGTTTAATTCAAGATTATCTTATCCTATCTTATCTTACAAGATTAAATAACAGTTCCGTATCTTCATAGCTAAGTATCTTCAACCATTCGGTTACAGATTCTTACAATTGACGTCATACCGCAGTAGGAATAAGGTAATGACCATTTTTTGTACACAACACAGGTTTGAATAACTATTAGAGTTTCTTGCGGCGTTTCTTCTCAGCAGTAGTCTCCTCTTGGGAAGCGCTGGTAGATTCTTGACGTATTAAAGTGCCCGTGCGGCCTACTTACGATTTTTGTCACTACTCTGTGGTTTGTCTAGTTCTGTTCGGCAACGGTAACGCCATATGGAACATTCTTGTATTTCGCGACTGCATGTAGAGTTTCATTTAATCTTCACAAAATCTCCAAGCGCCTTAAACTAACTCGGCCGCGTAGCACAAAAACGCCACCCTGCAGAGGTTACCTGACAACAAAAAACGGTCGTCTCACGCGGTGGCACAAGAAACTGGGTTTAGCACATATGTCTGTATACTTAATTTAATAAGTAAAAACTGACATAAAGCTCGAGATATAATATGATTTAGGAGAAGTATAAAAACGAATCCCTGTTTCCCGTGGTCACGCCATAACATAACTGGAGAATGGCTCGAACGATTTTACTTAATTTTATTTTGGTGTGTTCATAATTATCAGGACAAAGTTTGCATGTGTCATCACCAGTGATCGGAATAGGTAGAGCTAATTTGCCTAAACTTGACGCATATTCATTCATGCGTGAGAGAGATGGGAATACATTATTGAATGAACATGCATCAAGTTTAGGCAAATTAGCTCACCTATTTCCGATCACTGGTCATCACTCATCAGCCAGCTTACGTCAATCCATTTTGTCGATTTACGTAAATACGCTCTGAAAGTTCTTTATAGAAATACCAGCACGGGTAGCACAAGTTGTATTTTCTCGCTTGTCGCTCAGTGCGTCTCTATCGTTACAGACTAGATAGAAAGGGAGATCTGAGCGACAAACAAGTCGCGGACAACATGTGCTAGCCGTGCAGTAGTGACGCCTGCCGTTGGCGTCTGTGGTCGGTCTGCCATCTATTTACTATGGTATTACTATGACAACGCGCTGCTGCCGCCTGTCGGCAGTGTGCCGTGTACGCTCTTCATGCCCCGCGTTTGGTTTGGCAAACCCTGAAGACTTAAGCGCAAAACACACAGCGGGCGCTGAACATGTCGTTGTCATCGCGGGAGCCGCGCGGGTAGTCGTATTCACACAGAGCGCCGAAACGCCGCGGGCCACGCGCGGGCAGGCGGGTATTCACGAACCGCGCCCCACGCGCCCGCGCACGCGCTCTGTGAGAATGCCCATCGGAGAATGCGTGTATTACGACCAAGGACGCCGGACCCGCCCCACCCGCGTGCTGTTTGTAATGGCGCCTGCCGCGTGTGTGAATGCGTGCATGTTAAAACACAGAACTTCCGACCCACTCGGCGCACGACCCGCGCCCGCCCGCTGTGTGAATTGCGCATAAGACTTAGCGGAAGCGTTTTTATAGCAACGCGCCGTTCCGCCGTGCGCTTGCTTCGCTGCGTTTGCAGCATACCTAGGTTTCACGTGTGTCGCGCGCCAAGGCCAGCTGGTCTTGAAGGTCAGTGAACACAATACGGCTATAGTTATGTTACGCTGTGTGTTGACACGCTGTCTGAGATCGTTCCGGATCGCGGATCGTGGTTTAGCTTGGTTAAAGGCCCACACCGCACACCGCTTGCGTGACGTGCATGTGCGCGTGCCCGTTCGCTTTCCACTGCGTTGTATAGTATGAATTCTCATTACGACATGTTACTATACAACGCAGTGGAAAGCGAACGCGCACGTGCACGTGCACGTCACGCAACCGGTGTGGCACGGCCTTAAGACTGCGATTGGACTGACAGTGGCATATAAAGTGGTAGGATCTTGGGCAACCACCACCATCTTAACGCCCAGCCACACCGCTTGCGTGACGTGCACGTGCACTTGCGCGTTCGCTTTCCACTGCGTTGTATAGTGACATTAGTGACATGTCCTAATGAGAATTCATACTTTACAACGCAGTGGAAAGCGAACGCGCACGTGCACGTGCAGGTCACGCAAGCGGTGTGGCTGGGCCTTTATCCTTAAACCTACTAGCATAGAGGTATTTCATCTTAGTCCTCAGGGTTGGCAACGCATTTGCGCACTTCGGATTGCAACAACCAACGAACCGTCGGGTTTCCTACAGAACCGCTGTATGTATCCACAGCTGTGAATCCATTGTGTGTGCAGAGCTCTGGCAAAATAGCCGAGAATTTGAATATTAAAAGTTTAAATTGGCAACTGGGCATCAAGGATGCGACCTTGAAGTATTGTATCATAGACATTATTATACTAGCGTAATAGACGAACAGGCTCCTATTTCCCACGTCACCAAAACTGTCTGTCATTTTATTCAATTTAAAATGATTCTTCGAGGAATGACATAAATACTGAATTACGCTGTCGCCATTGTGACGCTATGTGACTACGAGCTCTCAAAATGGTTTCAACGGATTTTTCTTTCGCTATCTGTTTCGCACTCGTATTCGTGCCGTAAGAGATTGCGCCCTCGCTTGCACAGTCACTGTGTCTATTACGCTAGTATAGTAATGTCTATGCAACAAATAGTGGTGGCAGGACATGCTGGGTCCGTCCGGAGCGCTATCACCATCTTATCCATTAACCTACCGCCAAGCAGCAGCATTCGCATTGTTGTGTTCCGGTGTGGGGATAAGACAACCGGTGGAATTACTAGCATAGAGGCATTCCATATTAGTACTCACGGTCACCACCCAGTACCAACTAGGCTACACGCGCCGCAAATACAAGCACCATGACATATAATTTATTCACAATCAGATTATTATTTTTGCGTTAAAATCCGAGTAACTTGAGAGAAAACACTATTATAGTACCAAACCGGGAGACAGCGATGGCCACGGTGTAACTTTGAAAAGTAAAACCCACCCAGGTTAACTCTTCAAATGCATAGATAAACACGTTAAACTTGTAACACCTCCCTTTTTAGAGTTCCGTACCAAAATGGTAAAAACGGAACCCTTATGGTGGCTTCGGTGTCTGTCTGTCTGTATGCCACAGCAGTTTTCTCTGAAACTGTAGAAGCCATGAACTTGAAATTTGACATACTTGTATAACTTGCTTGTTTTTAGTAAAAAAAAAGCCAAAAAATTACAAAAATGAACGTTCCCCACCTTGAGTAGGTATTTTCTTTTGCGTTTTCTAACCATTTTATCTTCTATGAGGAACCCTCGGTGCGCGAGCCTGACTTGCACTTGGCCGGTTTTTTTTGTAACTCTTGAATTCTTAAGCAGACTGTTAGCAGACGTTATACCGCCGCTGTATACAATATTTCCTATATGCAAATGCTATGTTTGTTTCGCGCCGCAAGGTCGTCAGTTGGAGGTGAACAGTCGCGTCCATATTATATATGTATGAATTTATATACAACTGGTTTCTTTACAATTACGTTCGTTCGCTAGCTATGTTTTTGTTTTTAAAGCTTCGAGGAAGGCGTGTAGGTCTTTGACTGTACTGCCAACGGAACAAAGGTTGAGGGCCTCTACTGTACAGGGTTAAATAATATTTTGTTTGACGTGTTATGGTATTTTTAAACCGACCTTTACTGTGAAGTAAATAAGAGCTATCGAAACGTTGACAATACGATAACAAGTCAAAAGCAATGTGGTTACCGAGTAGAATAGAATCTTTGATTAACATGATCTCTTGAGGTCTACCTACAGACATTTGCGAACTCATTCCTATATAACTCTGAGAAGTAAGATGAAATATATAAATATCCAGGAACAATCTCACACAAATTGACCTAGTCCCAAACTAAGCTCTAGGCTTGAGGTACAAGGTATCAGTAAGCATGGCGATTCGGCGGCGGTTATGTCGCTGCCTACGAAGCTAGCGATCCCTGGTTCGGTTCCCGATCAAGGCAAATATTTGTGTGATGAGCGCGAGTATTTGTTCCTGTGTCTTAGATGTTCTCCATGTATATAAGTATGTATTTCTCTATATAAGTTTGTTTATCGTTGCCTAGTACCGAAAGCACAAGCCTAGAGCTTAGTTTGGGACTAGGTCAATTTCTGTGAGATTATCCCTCCAATATTGATTGATTTACAGTGAACACATGGAAAAGCCCTCGCCGACTCTCGGAGGTCGCTCAACGCGGAAGCTTCGCAAGGTCGTTACTAGTTTCCTTGTGTTCTTTGTGACACCGTCTTGAATGCTTTCGGGGCCGTGCTTGTATGTTTTCATACGAAATTAACTCGCTGAGGAGCTCTGGGCACTGGATATAGCTAAATCACAGCAGGACTCGACGCAATTTTATTTTTCGTATGGTAAACATCTTGTGTAGGGTCCGTCCAGGACGTCACCACCCTGCACTAACTCGTGTTCGAATCATTTAGGTACTTAAATATACAATGTGGTGGTCACGTCATTAGGGACGCCTGCGTTTTCCCCATACAAATGCCTACAAATATGGCTTTTAAATTTTGACCACTAATTAAAAAGATCTTGATCAATTATTAATTTTCCGCGATGAAAAGCCTGTGTTAATCCAGGGTATAAGCTATCTCCATTTCAAATTTCATCCAAATCCGTACAGCCATTGCAGCGTGAAGGAGTAACGAACTAACACACACACACACACACACAAACTTTTGCATTTATAATATTTTAGTAGGATTAAGTACAATTTAATTTTGATCATCAACTAAGCTAGGGCCAGCGCAAACCGGCGGACGGCAGGGGATTTTTACCTATAAATTTCCTCCGTCGCATCCCCTGCGATGCTCCGAGGTCGGTCTCAAAACATTGAAATTTATACCTTATTTCAATTGAAATAGCATTTAATATACAATGTCAAATTTATTATCCTCTGCCGTCCCGTCCGCCGGTTTGCGCAGGCCGCTAAGGTTTAAACTGATGTACAGTGAAGTACTATAAAAAAAGAACCTTATTTTTTATAGAGATTTAAAACCTTAGTGCTGACGCGTCCAAGCTTTACGACTTTGTATGTTGGTACTAGGAACTACGATTGTAAACCAACAACGGAAGCGCTAAATTGCCTCCATGTTTCAACCTATTGCGCAAAAACGATGGACGCGGAAACTCCCGCGCAAGGCTATCGGCCAATAGTCAATAGTCACGGAACCCATGAAGATTGCAAAAACCGGTCAAGTCCGAGTTGATTTGTCTTTTCGATGCCACAAAAATATATACTCGTCAAGGCAGACAACCTTCAAAACATGTGCTTACTTATTACTGATGTTAAGGCAATTTACCACAGGCCGTACAAGTTTGTGTTTGCGCTGGAAAAAAAACAGCCCTACAAAAGCGCCGCCTTCATGAAACTTGGCTACAAAACAATTTCAACATAAACACGGAAACGTGCGTTCCGTCTTGTAAGCTTTAATTGGTATGAAGCATTAGAAACCTTGTAAAGTCTTGCTTCGTGTTATTTGTAGGGTTCTGTGCCTGAAGAGAGTCCAACTGTCCCTATCAATATGCCTACGGCGTCCGTCCTAACTTAAAAGAGCTACATCTTTTGAACCGTAATAGATAGCGGTTTTTTTTTTAGAATATGTGTTATTATTACGCCGGGTTTACTAACTAAAAGAAGTGAAATAATTAAGGGGGTGCATAAAACTTTTTTCTCATATTTATCGGTGACCGATACTTTAATGTAAACATAAGATACAGGGCAACCGCAGATACAGACAGGGTTCTCACATATTGTAGGAAACTTATGATATGCATGTTGATAATGTTATGTATGCGACTGTGCACATAATTAGGCATTATGCACCAGTCACATAATAGTAGCTTATGTGACTGGTGCATAATGAGAGGCATTAAAACACTCGTGTGATCTTATTATGAATTAATTTTCGCCTTCCTTGCACGCAACCAACAGTTAAATATTAATCTTTATTTAATACAAAATGAATTTTTATACCAAATACAGAATCTGAATCACAATTGTTATAGCAACAATGACGACAATGCAAACGCCGCGCAGCCGCGAAGCGTTACAAGGTTGCGCGCGCGCCGCCCACGCTATAGGAACTGAGTAAACTCCCTGTATTGACATCGTTGAGTATTTCGTCCCTGATATCGCCTAGCAATTACTTTACTTATAAATATATTTCATTATTATATTTGCCGGCAGCGCACCTGCGATTCCTCTGGGGTTGCGGTTTTTTATGGGTCGCGATGATCACTTACTATCAGGTGCCTCGCTTGCTCGTCTGCATCCATTTTCATATAAACAAAAACCCACAGATTGACCTAATCCAAACTAAGCTCTGTCCTTGTACTTAGTCTAAGGTAATCACATAAAGAAATCGCAAAATGACTAGATAGCAAAATGCCTAGGTCGCAGATTGACTAGATAGAAAAATGACTAGATCGCAGAATTACTAGATAGAAAAATGACTAGGTAGTAGCAGAATTACTAGATGGAAAAATGACTAGGTCGCAGAATGACTAGATGGCGAAATGACTAGGTCGCAGAATGACTAGATAGAAAAATGACTAGGTAGTAGCACAATTACTAGATGGCAAAATGACTAGGTCGCAGAATGACTAGATTGCTAAATGACTAGGTCGCAGAATGACTAGATAGAAAAATGACTAGGTAGTAGCAGAATTACTAGATGGCTAAATGACTAAACCGCAGAATGACTAGATGGCTAAATGACTAGGTCGCAGAATGACTAGATAGAAAAATTACTAGGTAGTAGCGCCATTACTAGATGGTAAAATGACTAGGTCGCAGAATGACTAGATGGCGAAATGACTGGATAGAAAAATGACTAGGTAGTAGCAGAATTACTAGATGGCAAAATGACTAGGTCGCAGATTGACTGGATGGCGAAATGACTAGGTCACAGAATGACTAGACACAAAAATGACGCAATGGCTAGGTTCATTGTGGTAACGACCAGCAATTTATCATCATCGTCATTTGTTGGGATACCAATCAGGACGACTTTTTCTTCCAAACATCACCACACCACATTGATCGCAAATAAAGTATCTGAATATCCACTGTCAGGGGTTAAAAAAAAACTTAATTTTATCTGGAATTACATGCCAATTAAAACGCCTAAGAATCACCCTAATTATCACTTCTTAGTCCCTAATCCCTAATGGTATTCAAACCCACAACTAACACAGTAGCCATGCCACCACTGAACCCACAAGTCAGCTTGTCCGTCAACAGTCGGAGCAAGGTCACGCTTGGGCAAGCGCGGCATCGAACTGGGTCTCGGACCACACTTGGACTAGTTACCATGTGACCTTCAAGCTTACTTGTTACCAATTGATAATCCACTAATGTAACCTCGAAAGTAAAAGTATTGAAGACATATTTATTTATTTTTTATTTCAAACAATAACATAGTAATAGGTACACACTTTCCAGCAAAAATACAGTATTTTAAATCACACATAAATAACTAGCGACCCGCTATCGCTTCGGTTCGACATAAACCCTAATTTATTACACACTAGCTTCTGCCAGCGACTTCGTCCGCGTAGAATTCGTAGATTTATCATCCTCCGAGAACCGTTCATTTTAAGGCCCTTTCACTCAAATTCAAATGTGATATATGAATGATAAGGACAAAACATATTTGAAGCACACTTTAGCTAATGCGCTTTTATGAATAGGAGGGTCAGTTTACAAGCTAAGTAGTTGGTAGCGACCCTGCCCACGGAGCTAGCGTTCGAACCCCGGTATGGGAAAAATTACTGTTTCTGTGGTATAATCAACCCGGACAAAGAAACAAGTTCGTTCATATATCAGGCTCTCTAGCATGAGATAAGCTTATGAGAAACCTACTTCATAATTGCTGAAAGTCTAAGTAGCAATCAATGACAGTTCGCCTTCACCGATTCGCTGAAGCGCGGTGCCCGTGACATCGATGCCGTACGTAACATTATTCGTGTCTGGTTAATGGCACAAGGCAGCGCGAAAGTGCAAACAGTATATAGCACTGTCACTGTCTGGCAATATACATCGTTACTTACATAAATGCCCAAGTGTGTGTTGTTATGTCGCCGAAAAACTTGATGACGTTTTTTGACCATTAGTTAGTTTAACTACCGATCAAACAACAGGCCATAAGTGTGAGAACGCTCTTTCGAAAGGAGGCTTGCCATGGTGCCGTATCCAGGAGGAGCATATTGTATCTTAACGGAAAAATGGTTTAAACTCACATTGATAAGTCGGAGATACTCTGCTCTTGACCTTGGAAATCTTTTGCCAAAGCAGCCTTGACATGGTGCCGTGAACAGGATGACAACATTAAATTTTAGCGAAAAGATATTAAGTCGAAAATACTCCGACCTTGGCTATTGACGACCATTTTATCATAGCAGCATTAACATGGTGCCGTGACCAGGATAATATTTTTATTTAACGTAAATATGGTTAAATCTCACGATAATAAGTCAGAAATCGTCCGTCCTTGACTGTTAGAAATCTCTTTCGCCACAGCAGCCTTCGATCATCCCGCCCACACTGCGAAATCCTCCCACTGAAGGCTGATCTTTTGATTGACGCGACCTAATTCCCACTTGGGCTTAAATGATGTTGATTATTAATTGTTTAAATACATCGTTGCACAATAGCGTACTCGATCACTTTAGGGTAGCGTTTGTGGATGTGGAGAATAGATAACAATAGGATGTCGATGAAGATTAACGTTCTAAATCGTTTGTTTATCGTTAGTTTACGCTATAGACTGTACGATATACTCCTTAAGCGATTCTTATAGTTTCTATTTTATCGCGTTTGCGCGTCTTTAATATACGACCAACAAGTTATTTAAGGTTCTTACTGAGTCACTAAAGGACCATGCGTTCCAACAACTTAACTATAGCTCTTATTTTCCTGCTGGCAATATGGTTTTACAGGACCAATAGAGCTGAATGATATCTCATTAAATACTTCTTTGAATAAAATAAATATCAGGAGACAATCTCAAACAAATTGACCTAGCCCAAAACTAAGCTCTAGGCTTGTACTATGGGTACTAGACAACGATATAAATACTTATATAGAGAGTACGTAGGTATTCACTCAGTAACAGTTACTCGCGCTCATCTTACAAATATCTGTCCTTACTGGGATTCTACCCTGGGACCGTTAGCTTCGTAGGCAGGGTTACTAACAACTAGGGTATCGTGTGTTTGTATTTTCTATTATGGGTCAGCTGTATTCCATTGAAGAAACATATTTTAGTTGTAAAGGAAAATGGAATTACCTAATAAAAAAATTACTCCGTGTAACGTCTAAATTTTCAAATACAACAATAAAAAAGTCCTATAAAATACCCACACATACATATATAATGTACATTCACGCCTGTCTCCCAATGGAGTAGGGAGAGACTATGGGACGCCAGCCTAACCTGAGTGATATGTGTTTTAAAACCTATTTAAAGGCATCACTCAGTTCTGTTGGTTGTGAGACATGCTCCTTTCATCGTCTTTTCGGCCCTGAAAGCTTTACAGTAAAAATACTTCCTTCGGCATGCTTCTGTAACTATAGTGTGGCACAGATGCAAAGCAACTAAGGACTTTTGGGTGTGTTTATAAGAGGATGCATGTGAAGAAGGATAGGGAGGGTGACTTGCTCCGTCTTAGTGTGGGGCTTGGCGTATCGTAGTTGTTTGTGCATCGGCATCAGTTTGACAATTGTTTTGTGTCGTACGTCGATCCCGATAACAAAATGTCAAATAAGTTGGTAATTCAGAATAAACTAGCGACACGCCCTCGCTTCGCTTCGGTTTACCTATTGATGAAAACCTAATTGAAATCCGTTGCGTTGGGAAGATCCAAGCGTAGATACAGGGACAGACGGCGGGAAGCGACTTCGTTTTATACTATTTAAAGATATAAATATATCCATGTGAAGACGGCTACATTGAGAATTTGCATATATGGAACTTTTAATGCGAGTTGAAGAACCAAAAATGATGCGTATATGTTATTAACCGACTTAAAAAAAAGGAGGAGGTTCTCAATTCGTCGGGTTTTTTTTTTTATGTATGTTCCCCGATTACTCTAAGACCACAGGACCGATTTGAAAAAATTTTTAGTTGTTTGAATGGGTACACTTTCTAGTTGGTCCCATTGTCAACACGACAGGATCTGATGATGGGATCTTGGAGAAATCAAGAGAACTCCTCAAATATTGTAGGCACACCTATAGCGATTTTGGTATTTTTCACTGTAACTCGTGCATTTGCTTTTGAAAAGTACTATATGGTGAAGTGGAACTGATGATGAAGACCACAGATGGCCACCGGAACTCCTTAACGGTACCTATTTCAAGGGTGGCGATAAGATATTTCGATTAAGGTAGTTGAGCGACTATGACGAAGCACATTTAGGTTTAAATATGACTATGACATTCCCGCGGCGTTGTCTGCGGCGAGCTTGAAATGTTCTATAGTTTCTCATTAATATTTAGAAGTGGAGCTACGTAACAGCATAAATAGGATCACTAAAAAGTATAAAATAAAATAAATGTTTAAAAAAACAATTTAAAACGGTAGGTCAGTCCAACTGCATTCGGCTTTTGGTTTAAAATATTGTGGGACGCCGACTTCAGTTGGACTGACCTACCATTTTAAAATAAGTTATTTTTTGCATTTTCGAAGGCGGGTTTTTTTTTAAAACATTTATTTTTAGACAAATAATCCCAACGTCTGAACAACTATGACATCTACACAATGCGATTATACGCAACGCCAAGTGAAGTACCACCATTATAACCTTTAAACTACTAGCGACCCGCCCTCGCTTCGCTTCGGTTTATGTGAGTTTTCTGTAACATCCGTACATAATCCAGTATGAAAACCTTCCTCTTGAATCACTATTGATGAAAACCTCATTAAGGCCCAACCACACCGCTTGCGTGACGTGCACGTGCACGTGCGCGTTCGCTTTCCACTGCGTTGTATAGTATGAATTCTCATTACGACGTCATGTCACTATACAACGCAGTGGAAAGCGAACGCGCACGTGCACGTGCACGTCACGCAAGCGGTGTGACTGGGCCTTTAAATTCCGTTACGTATTTTGAAAGATTTAAGCGTACTCGAGGGACAGACGGCAAAGCGACAGTGTTTTATTCTATGTAAAGATAAAGAAGATTGCAAACACTCTGCCTAGCACATACATAGTATTCAACTCTTCAGCTCGTTATATTAATATCTCCGCCTCTTTAGAAGTATCGTACTGTTATAATGGAAAACACCAAGGTCTTTTTAAAAAAGATATTTATTTAACATACACTTTAAACTAACACAAGTACACGACCTTTTAGGATAATAGAGGTATAGCGCGGTTCGCGGCTCGGGAACAACTGAGGATGGACTGGGCAGGATAGAGAAGCTAGAGTCGGTTGGAGGGGATTACTGCTGATGGGGTTGCTTGGTCAGCCAGAAGGCATACAAGGTGGAGGTTATAACATCTCCCCGGGGTTAAGAATGAACTTTCACTCTTAATGAGTGAAGTTTATGTAAGTCGGAGTCGAGGACCTGGAGCTGGTGCTGGACTTTCTTCAGATTCAGAGGGTTCGGTAGGTATTGTCAATGTTTTAGGAGGATAAGGAGGGAAATTTAACCTCTTATTACAATTAAACTTTTTCCAAATCTTATAAACAGCAAGGAACAATAATACAATAATAATTCCGATAGTACTATAAGAGTAATAATTACCATACAATACAATATGGGGTTTGTTAATTATCTTATCCAATTGTTTAGATAATTGGTAATGTGACCAGCGGTTATCATCCCTTAAGGGTTCCAGATTCAATTTCTTTACAGGTAAGCTGGGATCACTCAAATGAAAATTCCTTAACTGAAAGTAATTACAACAAGTATCGTTAATTAGATTAAAGGTTGAATGAATAGGCTTGATATCTAATGTTACGGTATTTTTAGCAATAATCTGCATATCCTTGAAATAGGCTGTACATTTACTGGGTAAGGTCAAGATGCCTGTTCCCACTATATTAGTTTCGAATACATTTGAGTTGTTATAACATTCAACGGATAATTTAGATTTTTGCGAAATTACATATATCCATCTATTATTATTTAATTTATGCCAAATTTCCATATTTCCGGATATTAGTTTAGATTCACATTGAATTGGTTTAGATAATAGCAATTTAGTTGCTATTTCAGTTTCGCATATAGGTTGTGACGTAGTGGAAAAGGTCTGATAAACATTACAGACATATAAACCATTAACAAGAATCTTACAACTACTTAAGTCATCTAGTTTACAGTAACGTGACTTATCTCTACTTAATGCTACATACTTCGTGGTGGGCAAGACCATCGCGTAGGCGGTCGGTATTACATTACCATGATGCGCTACCGGGAATGCTACACTGTGATACATATTATATTCCTGGGAGTTAACTAAGGGTATTCTCATTACAAAAACAATTTTGTTGTTGATATAAAAGCTCGATATATCTGAAATATTTAGTAGAATGGTTATATGGTCCAGATTTAACGATATGGGTAATTCTTGAGATTTGGGTAACAATCTATGATGCTCTACTAATTCATGGAATAATTGTTTGGGGGTGATTATCGATGGATACAGAATATTTGATTTACTAAACATTATGGCGTTTATGATATCCTCCAATTTAAATGACAAGGTTAAAATATTATTTTCAATGATACTTATTAGCTCTAGAATGTTTGATTTTAAATTTAGCTTATTACTAATTACAGTTAAATTTTTTAAGGACATATTCAGTAAGTTAACAGCGTCATTCAATATCTGCTCGTTGATCATTATTTTGTTTATAAAATCCTCATGGGATTTCAGAGTCGCAGAAGTGATTAAAATATTTGATTTAAATATGGTTGAAATGTCTTTTTGGTCGTATTGTAAACCTTGAATGGCGTTGTTATACATGAGAGCGTCATCCTGATCCATTGTTCCAAACAGGTGTTTGAAAACGGTACCTATAGCACCAAACCACGCAGATCTCTTAGATTTATTCGTAATCAGGTGAGAGATAGAATCATAATCTCTAATTATGTCTTTATACCTTGTGGTAAGCGGTTGAAACATATTATTACATTCTGTTACTGACAAGCTATCGCTCTCACGGCACAGAAATTTTGAGGTTCCTATCACGCCGTTCAAGTTATCAATATGAGGTTTAATAAAAGATATATCTATAGGTATAACAACATCTAGAAATCCGTTAGTCACTCTTAACTCTCCGATGGGGTCGAAATAAAGGCCTGGGCTGTTCTGTACAGATTCGGTGAAGTTAGCTTGTATTAAGAGAGGGGTGCTGAAAGGGAGAAATAAAATAGAATGAATAAATGCTTAAGTGTAAGAAAACTCTAGAATGGTTGGCTCTAAAACTATAACACACAAATAAATGACTTAATTACTATCTCTATGAGCTAATTTAATCTGATCGTAGTGGTGAACTACGCTTTTACGATTGATTAATAAGGTCAATGTGTTTCGACCATTGATCTTCGTGACCTTGTAAGGTCCTTTCCATACAGGTGATAAAGCTTTACGAAGTCGCAAATGATTTTTTAAGTAAACATAGTCTCCGACATGATAGGTTACCGGTTTAGTACGGGAATCGTAGTATGTTTTAGCAGTTTCTTTTGATTGATGTATGCTGTCAAGGGCTTTGCTGCGGGAGTATTGAAGACGGTGTTGAAGCATTTTCACGTAATCGCAATAGGTCGTACCAGGCGCTGATTCATAGATGGAATTCGGGAAAAAGGGTTTGTGTCCAAAAATTAGTTCGTAAGGGGAGTAGTTAGTGGTACTATGCACAGTTGTGTTATAGGTTAGAATAGCAGTATAGACAAAACGGGGCCAGTCAGTTTGTTCTTCGTTTACATAGGACTTCAGATATTCCTTTAATGTTGAGTGGCTCCGTTCGAGAGCACCTTGAGTTTGGGGATGGTAAGGACTGGACCAAATTTGTTTGATTTTTAGGAAAGAGCAAACTTGTTTGAATAGGTCGGCAGTGAAATTGGTTCCTTGGTCTGTCAGGATATATTTAGGTATGCCAAATAAGCTTATGAAATGCACTAAGCACTCGCTGGTTTCTTCAGCGGTGGTAGATCGTATGGGGTAAGCTAAGGAATATTTTGTTAGGTCATCTTGCATAGTGAGTATATATTTGACCTTGGCAGGTCCGGCCTCGGGTAGAGGTCCTACAATGTCTAATGCTAAGCGTTGGAATGGTTGTGTTGAGGTAGAGGTTATCTCCAGGGGAGCACGGTTGATATTCCTCAGTGCTTTGTTACTTTGACAAGAGGAACATTTTTTAATATAATTCTCGATGTCAGCCCTCATGTTTTTCCAGAAATACTGCTCGCGGATTCTATTAAACATGCGGGTATTGCCTAGGTGTCCGGCAATCGGGATATCGTGATTCTCTTTTAGAATTTTAGGGATCTCGCTCAAAGACGGGTATATAGTATTATTATGATATATATGTATTTGTATACCAGTCCCATTAAAAAGGTAAGCGATTATGTTATAAATCTTGGTAAACGCGCGGTTGTCAAACGGGCTTTTAAAGTCTGAAATACTAATATTTTTTTTCTCATTATTAGGAATTGCGATTAAATGGTTTCGAAGGTTTTTTAATGATTCGAAAATATCAACATAGGAGCAATCATCGAAATGATGAACTTTTGTAAATAATGTTATAAAGGTTTTTCCGCCATGGTTAATTTCTTGAAATGATAGTAAAGTTCTTTCGGATTGTAAGAATTCTTCTTGGTCAGGTAGGTTGCTTAAGAAATCTTGGACATATGGCACATTTTCGTCAAGGTCCAATGAGGTAGGAATAATAATTGTTTTATGTGGACTTTTCAGAAGGTTGTCATTATGTTCAACTATCGCAGTGTCGAAGTTAGCGTCTGGTAAGGATTTTAAGAATTTCAAGTAAGTGTCTTCAATAGCAGGGGGAAAGGTTTCAGATAAGTCTTGAATCAGGTCCGATTCAGAGGGTTGCGCTTCCATGGATGGAGTATTTTGTGGATTTGGTATAAGATCATCAATTATAGAGTCTAAATCAATAGGCGAAAATTGTGGATCAGGTGTCAGAGATGGTAAATCTCCGATATCAAATGGGTCGATGACTTCAGGTTGGTCATAGGAAGTCCCAGGTTGTGGATTTTCGTCTACTTCCTCATCTACAGCATTGATGGGAAAGTTGTTATCTTTGGGTATAGGATAACGAGATAACGCGTCGGCTGCGCAATTTAATTTCCCTTTGCGATATATGATTTCGTAATCAGCGAACTCTTCTAATTTTAGGCGCCAGCGTTGCAATCTGCTGCTGGGATCTGTGTGGTTAAATAACCACTTTAAAGGGCGGTGATCGGTCATGATATAGAATTTCTTTCCAAAAAGATAGGGTCTGAAATATTTGCAGAAATGAACTATAGCAAGAAGTTCTTTTTCTGTGGTGCTGTAATTGCACTCGTTCTTGTTTAACGTTCTTGAGGCGAAAGCTATTGGTTTGTCTTTACCAATTTGGCCTTGGGATAAAATTCCAGAAATGGCATAATTTGATGCGTCGCAGGTGAGTATAAAAGGTTTTGTAAAATCAGGATAGATGAGAATTGGGGCGTTAGTAAGTTTTGATTTTAATGTTTCAAAGGCTAACTGCTGTTCATGACCCCAATTAAAAGGGGTGTCTTTTTTCAGTAGATTTGTTAATTGTTTGGAAATTTTGGAGAAGTCGGGGATGAACCTTCTGTAGTAAGATACTAGTCCTAAGAAGGATTTAATATCCTTCGGTGACACGGGAATTGGGAATTCAGTGACTGCTTTGATTTTTTCGGGATTTGCTCTTACACCTTCGTCACTGATGATATGTCCGAGGTAAGCTACTTCTTTCCTAAGGAATTCGCACTTGTCTGGTTGTAGCTTGAGATTGAAGTTTCGCAGCCTGTCAAAGACAGCTGTGAGGTTTTCTATGTGGGACGATAGGTCATAGGAATAAATCACTATGTCATCGAGGTAAACGAAACAACGGATTCCTTGAAGTCCGGAAAGGCAATTATTCATGAGCCTTTGGAATGTAGAGGGTGCATTCTTTAACCCGAAAGGCATTTTATTAAACAAAAATTGACCTTGTGGTACTGAGAAACTTGTTTTCTCTGCATCTTCAGGGGCCATATTTATTTGGTGGAAACCGGAAGCTAAATCAAGGGTGGAAAAGTATTTGCTGTTTCCTAATTGGTCTAAAATGTCAACAATCTGAGGTATAGGATAGGTTTCACCTATTGTTATGTCATTGAGTTTGCGGTAGTCGATGACCACACGCCATTTTTGTTCTCCTGAAGCGTCGAGTTTTTTGGGGACGACCCAAATAGGGGATGACCATGGGGATATAGCTGGTTTTATAATGTCTTGTTCCAGCATTTTATTAATTTGTTTCTCGACTTCCTTTTTATGCACTTCTGGGAATCTATAGGACTTTGTATATATAGGGACATCGCTGGTGGTCCTAATCTTATGTTGAATTTTGGAAGTTGACGTCAGTTTGTGGTCAGGAAGATGAAAAATGTCAGAGTACTGGGAACATATTTCAGTGAGGGCGTTTGCTTCTTCTTCATTCATGTGGGATGTGCGGAGTGAATTTAGCACTTCTTCAGTGCGTCTAACAGTGTCGACTGTAGAGGAAAAGGAGACCACGTTGACATTTAGTGGTTCCAAGCGAAGTTTTAGGTCTGATTTGACTGTTACAGGATTTTCTGATGTGTTAATGATGGAGATATTAGCTCGGTTATTCTCTTTGACCTTTACAATACAATTAGCTATGAGCAGTGACTCGGACAAATGCTGGTCGGTAATTATACCTTCTTTTATTTCAGGATTGGTTACGGTGCATTCTATTATTGTCTCGGTTCGCGGGGAAATATTGTACTCTGGTTCCTTGAATGACAGTTTAATTTTCTTCCCATTCACTTCTAGACAGTTAGTCGCGTAATTAATATTACAGCGGAATTTGGAAAACATGTCGCTACCGATAATGCCATCGTAAGGCAAGTTTATATTTTTCATGACATGGAAATCGTGAGATAGGCTAAGGTCGTTCGCTAATTGTATTCGGGATTTAAGATGACCAAGGCTTGGTATTGATTCTTCAGTAGAATCGATTCCTTTGACATTTATTCTGCTCTCGGAAAGAATCAGGAATTTGTCTACGCTTGATTTTTTTACTAAACTTATGGCCGCACCGGTATCTATGAGTAACGTTAAGGGCTTAGAATTCATGGACGTAGGTACACTAATGTACGGTAAGTATCTATCGTTTTTAGTTAGTACTTCATAGACCTTGGGATTTCTGGGAGCGGAAATTCCGACCCGGTTTTCAGGAAATGGAATTTGGGTAGTGCGTATGGTGTCTGGTACGACATTACGACTCGGACGACACCCTTCCAAGCCTACTTCTCGTTTAAAGAACTAGAGTCTGTCTCATCGACGCCTTCGTTATTCTCAAGGAAATTTACTGGTCGGGTTGAATTGTTGTTATTGAAATTAAAGCGTTTATTATTGTATTCTCTTTTCCTGCACTGTTCAAGTGTGTGTCCAGGTATTTTACAATACCGGCACACAACGGGAGTATCAAAGGAGGTTTTTGGTCTATTGAATGAATTAGGTTGGTTGTTGTAGTTGGACGCACCAGGTCTTGGATTGCCTGGAAAATAAGGCTTCTTCGGGAAACCTTGTTTAAAGGTTTCCACTGGTTTTTTGTTTGAGAATTGCTGTAATTTGTCCTCGGATATAGCTATGTTAATTGCCTCATTCAAGGTTTTAGGGGATTTGCAACGTAGGATCACGGAGATTTTGGGATTAACACCCATAATGAATGAGTTTAGTGCCAAGTCTTGCATAGCTGCAAGCCGGCCTGGAAGTTCCATCTTTTTGGAACATGACATTGTTACTTCTGTTAATAATTGTGACAAGCATGATTCTATACGGAGTGAAAATTGACTGACGGATTCAGTGGCTGTCTGTCTGCAATCTTGCAGTTCGGACAGCAGGTGGGCGTGATGTTTGCGCTCACCAAACTGGGCTTTTAAAAAGTCCTGTAACGACGACCAATTGCTGAATTCTTTAATGGAACACGCTAATTCAGCCTTGCCCTCAAGCTGGCTGATGATATATTTAAGCACAATCGGTTCTTGGCTCGCTGAAGTAAGTGTTATTGCGTTAGCGCAATTATTTATAAACGCGTTTAATTTGTCTCTTGACCCGTCATAGGGTTTTATGAATTTTAATATAACATTTAACGGAATTTCTGATATCACCAATTTTGGCAACATGTCTGGGGTAACCTTGGGTGCCTTCAGGGAGCCAGAGCTTTCACTATCGGACTTAGACATTTTGATTCTTTAATTAATTAAATGTGGATATTTAAGATACGGCGTTACGGTGTGACAGGCGGACGGTGTCCTGATTGCGAGAATTCGTCGAGTTAGCTTGAACAGATAACAGAGTAGCCGCGGCGTTGAACTTGGAACAGGATGATATATATGATTTATAATACACGAGGTATACAAATGATTTTAGGAACTAATTACAAAATGGTAGAATTATAGCGATTGCACGGGATATTGTTTATACGCACTTCACTTGACACTTTCACGGCACTTCACGGGCACGGCAAAAACGAAATAGAAAGTACTCACAGTAGTAGGAGCGTTGAAATCTGGGCGATCATCATCGCCAGGACCTTTACCGGGTGTCTTGACCTTGACACACACCAGCAAGGCCGCGGGAACTGCAGGAACTCGATGCACACTTGGAAATAGTAGGGTGCGCCGGTCGTTTGAGAACGGCGACTTGGAATTGGCAAACACAACACACCAAACACTTTGGAGTGGTGGTAGGGAAATGGTAAAATGCGCCGGTCGTTTGAGAACGGCGAATTTGGAAATAGTAGGTAATCACACTGAACACTTTGGAACGGTGGACATGGAAATAGTAATGAGTTGTCCCTTGTTTCTTCTAAGGTCGGCCTTGGTTAACTGGTTTGTTCACTTCACTTCGCGTCACTTCGGAAACGTCCTTGAGATTTTTGAAAATCCCTTAAGCTGCCACCAATGTTATAATGGAAAACACCAAGGTCTTTTTAAAAAAGATATTTATTTAACATACACTTTAAACTAACACAAGTACACGACCTTTTAGGATAATAGAGGTATAGCGCGGTTCGCGGCTCGGGAACAACTGAGGATGGACTGGGCAGGATAGAGAAGCTAGAGTCGGTTGGAGGGGATTACTGCTGATGGGGTTGCTTGGTCAGCCAGAAGGCATACAAGGTGGAGGTTATAACAGTACGAGTGGAAGTCAGCAGGGCGTGTAACGCGAGCTACATTGAAAGCGATTGCTATGCTCACGTATGATGACGCGTTAATGTTGACGTATATGAAATGTTATGTCCGGTGACATGTGATCTACAGTGTTTTTAACACTCGGATGCTCTCACTCGACGTTCAAAACCAAATCGAGAGAAAGGGACGTTTGTTTCTCAAAGTCGGGCTCCTGATTGTCTCTATCATACTCAATGGCAGCTGTTTTGAACGTAAATTATCTTCGTGTTTAACTTTCTTTCTCAGTACGCTTTAGGACCTATCGATATACGTTAACAGAGAAAGCAAGATAAATACGAATTTATACGAATTTCTGCTACATCTGTCTAAACCAGCATTGAGTTACTGAATAAATATTTTGAATCTTGAATTTGAATAAGCAGCGCAATTCACACAGCGGGCGGGAGCGGGTCGGGCGCCGAGCATGTCGTTTTCGTCACGGGACCCGCGACGGGCCCGCCGCGCCCGCCGCCCGCCACTACTAACGCGCGGGTGCGGCGGGTCCGTCGCGGCCCCGTCGCCGAAACTTGGCGGGCCCCGCGCGGGTGTGCGCAGGTGATCGCAGGCGGGCATTTGGGATCGGATGTTAATGGCGAGTATATAAAGTAGAATTTACAACGCGCTCTGTGAGAATGCCTATCGGAGAATGTGTGTTATTACGACCCCGCACCCGCGCGCTGGTAGTGGCGAGATGTGGGCGCGGCGGGTCCGTCGCGGGCCCGTCGCCGTTCCGTCGCGGGTGCGGCGGTCCCGACCCGCGCCCGACCCGTCCCGCCGCGTGTGTAATGCTTCCATATAACTCCATGTTAAAACACCCGCCGAACTCCCGACCCGCCCGGCGCACGACCCGCTCCCGCCCTCTGTGTGAATTGCGCTTAAGGCTAAGTTTGACACTATCGATAGGGAATATTTATTACTATTTTCACAGCGTCAATAAAAGCCGACTCGTGTAACAAACGGTTGAGTTTATTTTTTAATAGCTATAAAAATAACCAAGGTATGATCCAACAAAGATTTGCTCCTATCGCTTTCTAGCAAAAAAGGATTTAACAAGGAGTTTATATGGCCGACGAGTTACATGACGTCACAATGCATATCGGATCTCTCTGTCTAATTAACAGTTTAAAATGCTTGTATCATCCGTATTTCTCGGCCGATTTTAATTTTAATTTCACTTTTGGTGATCTCTTTTACAGTATTTCCATAGAAGAATAGAATACAATAGTTTATTCGTCGATTCTTGAACAATTACATTTAAGATTTATATAAACAAAAAGTACACTAGAAGACATGTCAACTTACAGATAATGTTTATTTAACATTTTGTTTTTATTTGTTATTTAATAGTGCTAATGATAAATTCATTTACATTATATATTGTGTTTTCAATTAATATATTCTTTAGTAGGGACTGGATTCCTGACACGCTGGCCACGTCTTTAACGCGCTGTGGGAGCTTGTTGTAAAGAGTTGGCCCCATCACCTGCGGGTCTTTGTTCGACATGACCAACCTTCTACGAACTTTTATAAAGCGATTCGCGTTTCTTGTATTAAAATTATGTACGTCATTACCACGCTTGTAGGAATTTAGGAGACCGCACAGTCAAAATCCCTAAGGTTTTGAATAGGGCTCGACATTATGTTTTGTGTGGCACCTTTGTAATAATGCGAAGAGCTCGCTTCTGAAGTATAAGTACTCGTTGGCTATCGGTCGGGTATATTTTGTTGAGAAATGCAATTTAAAAATCCATGCATATGCCCTTATCCCTGTTGCGTGAGATCATCCCTCGATATTGTATCAAGTGATCTGCCCTCGTTTGCCTTCTTACATAATATATTCACCGATGACTCCACCCTACTTCGTTCTGTTGCACGTGCCTCAAAGGTTAGCGTGTACCGTGTGAAATTACACGTGATGCTGTTGCCAAGACGGCTGGTGTTTAGTGTTATAAAACTTGTATAAGAGCTGCGATAACAGTAGCTACTCTAGCATTTCTTTATGGAAATAATGGGGGGGTTCACTTTAGCAAATACACGTCATACTCCTGAACGGGTACTGTCTGTGGGGTCCAGTCTGTTCACGCTTGCAAAGACCTGTTTTCCAGTTAGTTATTTTAGTTATTGTTTCTGCCGTAGATACCTCATCTTCCTGTTCTCCTAGCCATTATTTTTAATTCAACGTTATAAAAAAAAACCTGCTGGAGTTTCTTTCGGCGCTTCTCCGCAATGATGGTCTTGTTCGAAGCGTTGGATTCACTCCATATTACCGACGTGTAAAAGAGCCCTCATGTGGCCTATTTACTGAATAAATTGAATT
Source organism: Acleris literana (assembly GCA_946894065.1). Taxonomy (NCBI): domain Eukaryota; kingdom Metazoa; phylum Arthropoda; class Insecta; order Lepidoptera; family Tortricidae; genus Acleris; species Acleris literana. The sequence continues at coordinate 12,590,489 of OX335693.1, read as the reverse complement.
TTGGTACTTCCCGAGCCGCAGTATTTTATTATATTTTAGTAGGGACTAAAAACCATATCGTTATGGTATTGTTATTAACTCGGCCGCCATTACTGTCCAGTAAATAAGAGCTATCAAAACGTTGACAATACGATAACAGGTCAAAGACGATATGGTTTTTACCGCCTAGAACTCTGTCCAGAGTGCTCGTATAGTATCAAAAAAAAACAACTATAGTACAGCCGAGTTCATAAATGTATGTACACTTTAGTACCTTGTCTATTTAATGTCATGTTTAAACTGCCATGTATGAATTGTCACAGCGATTAACGTGACAAGGTACTAAAGCGACATATTTATGAAATCGACTACTAAAATCAAGAACAACAGCATTAAAATACAAATTTAAAAACTCGACTGTTGCTAACGAACTTTAAATCGCTATAAATCCTAAATTATCGTTCAAAATGGAAAATGATTAAAGAAACCTAAAGATGATTTTTAAATACCTATTCAATGATACCCCATTTGTCATAGTCGTCGACTATTTTTTCATTTTTTAAATATGGCGTCTAGTTGCCGCCATATTGAATTTTAATTACTGTCATATCTTTAGTGCCACTCGAGATTAAGACAAATCGATTGACATAAAAATCATCAAAATCGGTCCACGTGTTTAGTTTCTAGAACGCCACAAAGGAACAAACATACATTATATAAACCTTCGGCAGTCTTGTAAAAACCAATCAAAGCAGCATAACGCACACTACCGCAAACGCAACAATCAGCTGTCCGTGAACAGGCACGCATGCGCTACGCACACGTGCGAGGGAAACGTGTGTACGTGTAGCGCTTCTACCACGAAACGTGATTGCCATGCCGACGAGAACACGTTCGGTGCAGCTGGGTGATGTAGATATCTTTGTAAAAATCAGGACTCGCGCGCCGAGGGTTCCGCACAGTACAGTCAAGAACTTATTGGGTCCAAAGTCAATCTGACGTTCTACAAAAATAAGCTTGAATTTCCTATAAGTTACAAATGATTAGGCATCTCTATTCTCTAATGACATTGACTACTTCAAGCCTATTTTTTTATATATATCGATTTAACCCCTATGTATGTTCAGCGATTTTTACTAGTTTCGGAGATATTAAGCATTATAATCTGATTTTTTATTGTAATTTTCCCTTATGTCCTCACGAAAAATCCCTAATTTCATGTTTTATTTCAGAAGTTTTTCAGTGGTATCTTACATTATTAGAATCATTACGAATCAGCGAAGTTTTTAAACTCATTTGCTCGTTTTTTTTGTAATCAACTTTTTAAGTATTGACATAAAGTTTGTTTCTCCATACTAGGTGTCCCAGTATTTGTTTTCACTTTGTATGGAAAAAACAACCCTGTATATTCGGTGTTATTGCAAGAAATAAAGAAAAAATAAGATATAAAGGTAGCGGTTCGCGCCGCGACAGAGACAAGCGACGTGTCTCTGTCTCGTTCGCGAATTGTCGCTCATACGATGCCTACGGTCAAGTGACAGTCGCGGTCTCCGGTCGCGGTCTCGTGTCTCGGTCGCTTGTCTCTGTCGCGGCGCACACAGGGGTATTTGACACTAAACCGCGGACATTAGGTACAAAAACCAAATGGGCGAAATCGAGGTAATTTTTTTTACCTGCGGTTACCCAAGGGTCTATGTAATAATAATACATGATAGATAAAATTGTGGAATTCACACAACTTACGTATCAGTCAACTTTCGACCGCTGTTGCGTACTGTTGAATTGTTGCGAGTGCATATTATCACAAATATTTACATTACGTTTCATTTATTTGGAATTATTCTGAAGTAAACTGCAGTGATTTATATAATGGAGAATAGTCAACCAGGTATGTACATTTTATATTTATATGAAGACGTCTAGTTGTGCATAGTTCTGTTATATAATTTAACATTTTATAGAAGTACTCTCTATATTTAACCATTTTCACCAATCTATTATAAGTATTCGCATTTTAGTTATACTTCCCGGCAATATCAGGTCTTGATTTTTTCTTACTACATTAGTATTGTCAGTATTCTGTATGTAATATTTTAAAAATACTGCTTTAAACTGCTGCATCAATGTTTTTTCTGATTTTGAAATAGCGGCCTGCTCGACCAAACCACGATAACTTTGCGGTCGTTATTCTAACGTTCCTGTTTATTTGTTTTAGGTGGTTCTGGCGTGAATATGGTTACTCGAATTGCCATATTTAACATGGCTAAAGAGTGTGCCGAGAAAGATTTTGCAAAAAAACTGGATTTTGTGGAAAAGTGCCACGTGGAAACTGCTTGCTTCCCAGTTGAGCGGAAAGAAGACTTCCTGCGGAGATTTGCTCGATTGAAATACGATATGAAGTCTCGCTGGCAAGCAGCTGGTCGAGCTGAGGTCGCTTTTTTGAAGAAAAATTATAACTGGTTGCAAGGAACTATAGAAATACCTATGAAAGTGTTATGCAATACCGGCCACCGGCCGCAAAAGTCCTTTGAAGATTTGTGTGAAAGAAGCAAAAGACGCAAAACGGAATCTCTCAGGGAAAATAATGAAGCACAAGAGATTTTATTTGCTGGTCAAATGATGCTTCGAGAAAGCGGTAATATTGACGGTGCTACTGTTGTCAAGAATATTATGACTACGGGTTCAAAGGATGATTCTAACCAAAAAGAAAACATTAGGACTCCCGTGTCCTCTCGAAGACAATTGACACCACAAGAGGCCCTGTCTATGTTTGTAGAGGCATCATTAACAAGAAAACAGTATGAGATTATAAGAGCTTGCGATAAAGACCTATTTCCATGCTACACTTTAATACAAAAAGAGAAAAAGAAGTGCTATCCTAGCGAAGAAAGCGTTAACGTTAATTCTGTGTGTGCCGAGGTTAAACTGCAACAGTTACTCAATCATACGGTTGAAAGACTATTATCGTATTTGGATGAAGTTTTAGATACGTTATCATCCGAGGAGCTTAGTTCTCTTGAGCTCATCTACAAGTGGGGATGTGATGGTTCACACCAAAAACAATTTAAACAAAAATTTGAGAACATGACTGACTCTGATGCGCATATCTTTCAATCATCTTTGGTTCCTCTTCAACTTATTTGCAAACACAATGATAAAGTTATTTGGCGAAATCCAACGCCGTCTTCGCCTCGTTTTTGTCGACCGATGAGGATACGATTTGTGCACGAGACTAAAGACATCACAAACGAAGAAATTGAATACTTTAATAATCAGATCAAGGAACTTCAATCAACAAAATCAAAAAGAGGATCTCACGAAATCGATGTTACACACAAGATGCTTCTGACAATGGTAGACGGAAAAGTATGCAACGCAGCAACTCAAACAACATCTACAATGAGGTGTTTTATATGTAAATTGACTTCAAAAGACTTCAATGATTTAACAAAGACCAAAGAAGTAATCATGGAGAACACAGAATTCGGTTTATCTATTCTACACGCCAGAATCCGATTATTTGAATCCTTACTCCACCTTTCATATAAATTACCATTGAAAAAGTGGCAGGCGAGATCCCAGCAAGACAAAAATATTGTAAAAGACAGAAAATCTATAATTCAAGAGCAATTTAGAAATGAACTAGGTCTTATCATTGACGTTCCTAAGCCTGGATTCGGTAGTAGCAATGATGGCAATACAAGCAGGAGATTTTTCGCCAATGCTGGAATATCTGCTCGGATAACTGGCATTGATCAAAACTTGATTGAAAGATTCGCCATTATTTTAGAAGTAATTTCAAGTGGACACGAAGTAGACACCAGCAAATTTTCCATATATTGCGAAGAAACGGCCAAACTATATATTCACCTTTATCCATGGCAACCCATGACACCCACTGTCCACAAAATATTGATCCATGGGCCCACAGTGATAGACCATGCTCTATTACCTATTGGGTCATTATCTGAAGAAGCTGCAGAAGCAAGAAACAAACATTTTCGATTGTACCGAGAATGTTACAGCCGAAAATTTTCACGGGAGCAATGCAACATAGACGTTTTAAATAGGTTGCTTTTAACTTCAGACCCATTTTTGAGCAGTATCCGAAGCAGATCCCATAATAATAAACTTTCATTTTCGGCAACTGCGAAAGAGATGCTGTTACCATACAGGTAAATTAATAGTAGTTTAAATATGGGTAGGCGTCCCTAAATTTATAGTAGAAGGCTTTATTGATAATATAACTGATAAGAAGTGATTATTAATGTATTTTTTTGCTAATATTATATGTTCTTTCTATTTTAAATTGATTTTGTTTCATTTAATTAATAAAACCAGAATTTGGGTACCTTGACCTTGACCGATATTTTTTTGCCAATTTTTTTTAAGTAATTCAATCATCCCTGAACACAAAAATGTATATATTTGTATATGTCCGACTTTTTGGGTCAAATACCCCTGTGTGCGGCGCGAACCGCTACTTTAACAAAGGACAGATTAATACGCACAAGAAAGTAGCCACGAAATGGTCCCAACTCAGAGTAATGGTGGCATTAAAGCACAAAACAGATAGGTACAGAAGTAAATCACATGTATGTACTATACTTTTCATACCTACGCTCGGCGGTCGCTCTAGGGTTGTCAACTATGGCTTATGCACAAAACACTATCGTGGTAGTGGCACTCGTATCTCGTTGTAACAAAACAATAAACCTACCTACTATTACAATACAAAAAGTTTACAGAGCAGAAACGTACAAAGTTTTACGTTTGTCAATGTTCACTATGGAAATGCCCTAATAACTTCTAAAAGATTACCCTAGTTACACAATTTCCATTGCCCCATCCGTTTTAGACCTAATTTTGTTCCATAATTGCACAAAAAAGTTCACAGACGCGTGTCTCAAGCGGATATCACTCGCGCTCGCACTGGTCCCAGCCGGTCCGAGATATCGTGTCCGTGAGCAGTGTCTATGTGTGCGTTGCTCGAGCGCACTTTGTATGTAGATTGACTTCTGTACCTATCTATTTTGTGATTAAAGTCAGCGCAGGGGCACGTTTTATTAAGCTACAATTTACAATTTACAGGTCTAAATTGGCAACACTGCTCAAATAGCTGGTCGTCATTGGTCGAGGTTGTGTCAAATGGAAACTTGTAACCTGTAAATTGTTATTTGTAGCTTTATAAAGCAGGCCTCAGGTCTTCTGTTGGAAACATTGTTGCTATGTCTGACTACGTGTGTATCGCGCAAATTTTGGAATTTGCTGGATGCATTTAAATAATGTTTTAATGGCGAACTCCCCTAGCAGCTCACCCTCGCTCCAGTGAAGTAGACAAAGTTGGCGTAGTTGGTAGTCGATTACAATTTAAGGTATGTATTTCTCTAAGTATTTCACACATTGGACCTAGTCGCATACTATTTAAGCTCTAGGCTTGTACGATAAACATACATACATACACATACATGCACTCACGCCTTCATTCCCAGAGTGGCGTAGGCAGAGCTACAGAATTACCAACAACTTTAAAAACTTGTTGATAATTCTGTAACCACATTTTGCACAAACAGGCTAAGATGTTTACCAGAGTATTAGTGACAGGTTGCAAGCCCATCGCCTAACAGTACTATAAGCCTTTATTCCCTTACTCGCCTCTTACATCCACGGGAAGACATGGAGTGGCACTATTCTAAACATATATATATATACATATATATATATATAGAGAGAGAAACACATACTCGCGCTCATCACACAAATATTCGGCCTGACGGCGCATCGACAAAGATAATATAATATTGCTTCTAAAATATTGCTCTGTAGACCTACGGCGCTGTTTTCTATTATTATTATTTATCCTAAAGCAAGATAAATTCCTCTATCCGCTGCCTTTTTTTGTACAAACGCCTAAACTACCCCGAAACCTGCCAGCAAAAAATATCACAAAAACATAACCTTTTGCCGACCATTCAAAACAAGCCGTGCGTCTCGCTCGCACCAACGGCTATCGATCTGTGATAGAGCGAGACGGCATCAATAATTGGAATTGTGTTAAATACGTCGTGGGCTTCTACGCTTTATTTTTTTATACAAGTAATTTTGAGCCTTAACTGGGTTAGTATAAGGTTGGATTTGGTTTGAAAAGCTATTTAATGTTTTGTGAATCACTCCCATTTAAAATAAATCGACCCAATCTCAGTGGAAATAGAGTTGCAATTAGATTGTCAAGTTTTAAATATCAATGCGTAAAAATATTTATTTAGTATTTCAATTCAATGCCCGTTTGTTATATTTTTGTATAAAATCGACTTCGTTTTGAGTTTTAGTTATTTAACATATGTAATAAAGGATTTTTAACCCTACTTAACTAAAGAAAGAACGATGTTTGAACGTTTTCGTTGCATTTTTGATCTTGTGTCCTAGTTCTTAAGGTTGATTGTACAGTGCTGGCGTCTCCCCGAATTCGCTAAGGTCGTTGAACCTTTCCCCTATCTCCACAGGATGGGACGCAGGTTCGAGGTTGGGATATAACTGTTTTGTTTATGCTGTGACTAGCTCATGCGCTCGGCTTTGTCCGCGTTCAATTCATTTACCGTTTTTCATGGGGAATTACCTAATATCAGTGTGACGATTTGCGTCGAATGAACCTAGCCTTCAGGCTTCTATTATTTGTACAAAAAGATACTTTAGAGATGCTAGTGACCCGCCCTCGCTTCGCTTCGGTTTATGTAACACCCGGTCATAATTCAGCATTTACTTCCTCTTGAATCAATATCTATTGATGAAATACTTGTAAGACCCAGTGTGCAATTGGATGTACATTATCAAGGCAATTCGATTTGAACTGTATTGCAATGGAAATAAAGTTTATTTTCCTTTCCTCATAAATTGAAAATGGCATTATCGAACAAACGTATTTGAACTTTATTGCCTTGATGGTAGATTCAGAGTCCAAGTGACAAAAAACTGTCTGTTTGTAGTACGGTGGGCCTTACGAGGTTAAAATCCGTTGCGTAGTTTGAAAGATCTCAGCGTACATACAGAGGGACAGACGGCGAAGCGACTTTGTTTTATACTATGTAAAGATACTTAAAGACATAGAAAGCATTCATCAACCTCGTCATACACGTACACACGACCAATTGTATTCATGCCACTATGGAACTATGCAAAAGTGACGTTTTATCGTCGTCTTAAGAAGTCTCTTCCGGTTTGAATATTTACGTCACTTTGTCAATTCCAAAATGGCCGAAAATTCAAATTGGTACGTCGGTTTAAGATGCTTTTAATTTGGCTTTTATTCAGTATAGAATTTGATCACTGTATGAGCTCATGCATGATGCGACGCGACGCATTTAGCCTAGTGGGTACGAAACTATTGGTCCTGGATTCGAATTTCTCTATATAAGTATGTTTATCGTTGTCTAGTACCCATAGTACAAGCCTAGAGCTTAGTTTGGGACCAAGTCAATTCGTGTGAGATTGTCCTCTGGTGGATAAGTCTTTAGTAAATTCAGCGTCAAAAGTAGCAGATCACTTTTGTAGTTTATCCCATTAACACATTTGACAATCTTGTTTGACATTGCTTACGTGACTAAAGCGACATGGTAAAAAAGTGGCCTGCCGAGTCCCCAGGTTTTCCCTTGACAGAATGCCAAATATAAAACGCACCCTATAATGAAGTCGATAAGGTTGCAATTGATGACAGGAACTTCTTTTGAATAGGTGTTATGATAAAATTCATGCTTTTAGAGGTTTTTTTTTTTTCATTATTTGCTGAGAAAAATGAATAAAAAATAAACTGCAAGTGGCTAAAGAGCTTAAACGCTACATGGTCTTTTCTACGTCACACCTATTTGTACGTAACGCGGTTACAAACACAATGACGCCATTCCTACCACTAGTCCAAAACAGCACGGGTAGCACAAGTTGTATTTTCTCGCTTGTCGCTCAGTGCGTCTCTATCACTACCGACTAGATAGAAAGGGAGATCCGAGCGACAACCCAGTCGCGCGGGCCACTTGTGCTAGCCGTGCAGGCATACTGCGCCTGCGTAGCAAACATTGTTAATATTCACTTTTTTTCTATTTAAATAATTAAAATAAAATGAAATAAAAATAGTATGATTTTGACACAAACCTCTATACGCATGATTATCAAAAAACCTTTTCAAAAAAATAATGTTGTCAATTGTAATGTTACTAAAATAGGTGTAGAGTCTTACAAGGATATCATCATCACCATGTCCTCCATACCGTGTCCGATAACGGCGAATCTAGAGTTAGGTCCAGAGGGCCCTGCCAAGATGCACTACGCTAACTAACGTTTCTATTCATTTCGTTTTTAAACTAATCGCGTCACTGTTAGATGACGTGATACGAAGTCACGTGATCTATCAGTGACGCGATTGGTTTAAAAAACCCGCCATCAAAAATGCATTTTTTTTTTACCGACTTCAAAAAAAGGAGGAGGTTCTCAATTCGTCGGGTTTTTTTTTTAATTTTTTTTTTATTTATGTTCCCCGATTACTCGAAGACCACGGACCGATTTGAAAAAATTTTTCGTTGTTCGTATGGGTATACTTTCTAGTTGGTCCCATTGTCAACACGTCAGGATCTGATGATGGGATCATGGAGAAATCAAGAGAACTCCTCAAATATTATAGGCACACCTATAGCGATTTTGGTATTTTTCACTGTAACTCATGCATTTGTTTTTGAAAAGTACTATATGGTGAAGTGGAACTGATGATGAAGACCACAGATGGCCACCGGAACTCCTTAACGGTACCTATTTCAAGGGTGGCGATAAGATATTTCAATAAAGGTAGTTGAGCGACTATGACGAAGCACATTTAGGTTTAAATATGACTATGACATTCCCGCGGCGTTGTCTGCGGCGAGCTTGAAATGTTCTATAGTTTCTCATTCATATTTAGAAGTGGAGCTACTTAACAGCATAAATAGGATCACTAAAAAGTATAAAATAAAATAAATGTTTAAAAAAACAAAAACCCGCCTTCAAAAATGCAAAAAATAACTTCTTTTAAAATGGTAGGTCAGTCCAACTGAAGTCGGCGTCCCACAATATTTTAAACCAAAAGCCGAATGCAGTTGGACTGACCTACCATTTTAAAAGAAGTTATTTTTTGCATTTTTGAAGGCGGGTTTTTGTTCTTTTAAACATTTATTTTGAAGTCGGTTAAAAAACGAAACGAATAGAAACGTTAGTTAGCGTAGTACATCTTAGCAGGGCCCTCAGTCCTCTAATGTGACTGACGAAACCGAATTTCGCTAAGTGCGGATACAGGGTGCACAGAAGAGTTGTCCAGCCGTATTATAGTTGTAGTCACAGATATAAATACACATAGATAACGCAATTGCATCTACTTCGCGTGTCCGAATCCGGACTTAAACCCCGACCAAGCGTCGGGGTTGGCGTCGCTACTGACGCTCCGCGCGCCTGTTGTTGCAGCCGGCCGTGAAAATTAAGAAAATGCCTCGTGGCGTGATAATAAACTGCAATAGCCCAAAAAAGCCACGACTTCTATGTGTATTTATATCTGTGGGTGTAGTTATAGGAGAGGTTGAGTCTTCCGTACTATCGCGATCGTTAATTTGTGACCCATTTCAAGAAAAATAGGCTTGAAGTCGTCAATGTCATTAGAGATGTCAAATCATTTGTAACTTATAGGAAACTCAACCTTATTGTTGTAGAATGTCAGAATGAGTTTGGACCTAAGGGGGGTCCCAAATTAAAGTTCGTGACGGTACATGGTGCTTTGCATCAAGGTCTTCAAGACGCTTGTGTTCGAATGCGTTCACAAGCATATACTTTGGCAGAGATCGGCAAAATTTATTCGAATGACGAATAACGAATAAGAATCAAATTATTCGCGAATAACGAATGAAATTCTCGAATGATTATTCTTATTCGAATTAAATATTCGTTGAATGAATTGCCACGAATATTATGTACTGGAATACCTGCTCAATTTTTCTCAAATAAATTAATAAAGTAATCGTTATTCGAAAAGTACTCGAATGATTAATTCGTGGATAATTTATTATGGTTAAAGAAACTTTATTCTCATTCGAATTACAATTCACTTACATGAGAACATTTAAAAACTAAGTTAATATTTAAGGTTAAACGCACAAAATTATTTTAAAAATTAGTAAATGCAGGTAGGCAGACAATTATCATGCAACGTAGTTCGTTAGCTTACAAAGATAAGAAGCTTGGTAACATTCATATAAGAATAAATCTTTCGCAAATAAATTATTCGCGAATAAAAATAAACGAATTATTTTTTATTCGAATAATGGCCATCTCTGTACTTTGGTGCTGACAATACTTAGCGGGCGGCGCCTATACAAGAAACGCGACGCGTTCTGTGTGCGCTTTAAAAAGTTATGCAGTTGGTTATTAAGGGCAGACGCTGGGCGCCCGCGGACCGGTCCCCCCGTTACGCCCCATGTTATCACGGAGCACCCGTGATAGGATGCGAGTTCGATGCCCGCCGACCATATAGTTTAACAAGGCTGTGACACACAGCGAGCGGGGCGGCGGCGAGCTCTTCCAACAATATTTATCTCAAAAGAAAGCTAGGTTTCGTGAAAGTGTAAATTGGTAGGGCCGTTTAAGAGTGGGGGTTGCCATTAAATCAGGGGATTTCATCTATTTAATAGTTAATTACGTGAGGTGATTTAGACAATTTTTCGACCCCCGCTTGGTGAGATAATCCCCACTGATATAATCATGTCATCACATGAGTTTTTTTTTAAATGCTTATTTTTAAATGTCTATGGGTCACAGTCACAGATCCCACTTTCCATCAGATGGCCTGCGTGCTTTTTAACTGACTTCAAAAAAGGAGGAGGTTCTACGTTTATACTCCGTTTGTTTAGGTATTTAAAAAAGTGTAAACAATCCAAACCACGTGGCATTGTTAAACAGCCAATCAAAACTGTTTTATCGCACTTTGACGTATCAGTGCTCTGTTTCTATTGGCCGAAGAACTATATCACGTGGTTATTTTGTTTACATTTTTTTAAGTACCTAAATAAACGGATTATAGTATAGGGAACGCGCCGCGCCGTTTCCGCTGGCAGTGCGTTGGTAGCTTTACGCTGCGCACACGCTCAGCCTTCTATCTGACACGAAAAAAAACTGCAAAACCTTAGTTCGTTGAACCAATCTCTCCCTGCTCCCGTAATTTGTGGCGACGAAGCACGCGCATAACTGTCGACCGGTCGCGCCCTGGGGTACCGAGGGGGTACCGGGGGGTACCGGAGGGACCTCGTGGCTGAGGATATTTTGCTTGATAGAGGTAGCCGGTAGGAGAGTAATAAAGTAAATTATAGTACATTGTTGCAAAGGATAGAAAGTACGCGATTTTTGGACGAGTCATATAGGGGGCCGAAACGTAGTTGAGGCCCTCTAGTGTACGAGTCCATAAATTGCACTTTCTACCGAGGCAGACATAGTGCTTTTCACAACTACTGAGAGGAAATAAAATAAAAATTCATATTCGAAACTCAAATTTTAATTCATGTTAATGTGACATCACCGCCAATTTTACCATAGATAACTTTTTTTAAATCTGGACCCCTATTCTCGTGGCACTCGAGACGAGATTAATAAACTAACATGCGAGATGAAGATGTCACCTCCATATAAAATTGTATTTGTTTCGCCATATCTCCCATGTAATTTCATCTCTAGTGGTTCGAGATTACGGGCCAAGTTTGAATTACATTTAAAAAAAAAGCAGTGCCATAGTTTTTAGTCTGTGTATCTTTTAGCAAAAATACGCCTAATATTTTAAGATACAAAATGGTGTGTTCTGATTGGTCGATTTCAATTTTTCATTTTAAGGAGCTATGACATAAAAATTGATTGATTTATTTTCATTGGTTCTTAAAGTTGGACAACAATGTTCTCGACCAATCAGCAAACACGCCGACAAAAACATTCTTGGTCTGTCCCTATAAGTGAAGACCATCTATGGCCATATTTCCGAGCAGTGTTGTGAAAATAATATTTGTCGGCGTGTTTGCTGATTGGTCGAGAACATTGTTGTCCAACTTTAAGAACCAATGAAAATCAATCAATCACTTTTTGTGTCATAGCTCTTTAACATGAAAAATTGAAATCGACCAATCAGAACACACCATTTTGTGTCGTAAAATATTAGGTGTATTTTTGCTAAAAGATACACAGACTAAAAACTATATCATTGCTTTTTTTTTAATGTAATTCAAACTAGGCCCCTAATCTCGAACCACTAGAGAAGAAATTACATTTTATATGGAGTTGACATCTTCATCTCGCATGTTAGTTTATTAATCTCGAGTGCCAGGAGAATAGGGGTCCAGTCCAGATTTAAAAAAAGTGATCTATGGTAAAACTGGTGGTGATGTCTGCCTCGGTAGAAAGTGCAATTTATGGACTTGTACACTAGAGGGCCTCAACTACGTGTCGGTCCTCTATATGACTCGTCCAAAAATTTCGTACTTTCTCTCCTCTGCAACAATGTACTATATATTTATTCTAAATATATAAAAGAAGAAACTGACTGATATATCAACGCACAGCCCAAACCGCTGGGTCTAGAGATTCCAAATGACGTAGATTCGTTATGTTACGTCTAGGGGTGCACTATGAAAGGATTTTCCGAAAATCGACCCCCAACGGGAAGAAATAGGGGAAGTAGCGTTTTTTTTGGACAGCACAAACCGAATTTTTTTCTTGTTTATACAGGGTGTTAGGTAATGAGTGGATAATCCTTGAACTACGGATAGACACGGAGGACTTAGGACGTTATGAAAAAGCTAAAATAGGTCTAGTAAAAGTCGCACGGTTTTCGAGATATTTGGACTTTTAATCGGATTTTTTGTCATTTTTCCTTATGTCTATGTTACGAAAAACCCTTGATTTCATGTATTAATTCATATATTTTTCACTTTTTTCTTGCATGGTTAGAATCACTATGAACTAAGGAAGTTTTTAAAGCTACATGCCAAGTTTTTTTCATGACAACTTTTTGAGTAAACTCACTAAGTTACTTTTTCCATACTAAGAAATCCCCGCGTTTGTTTTTCACGTAGTATGGAAAAACAAACTTTGTGCGTTTACTCAAAAAGTTGTCATGAAAAAAAACTGGGCATGTAGCTTTAAAAACTTCCTTAGTTCATAGTGATCCTAACCATGCAAGAAACAACGAAAAAAAAATTGAATTAATACATGAACTTAGGGGTTTTTCGTAACACGGACATAAGGAAAAATGACAAAAAATCCGATTAAAATGACCAATATCTCGGAAACTATTAACAATTGCTGAACATACATGGGGGTTAAATCGATAGCTTATGAGCTGCTCTATCAGCCCTATTCGGGTTATCGACTATTTACCAAACACCCTGTATACTTCTCAAAGACACTTTTATCGTCATAAAAAAAAAGAGGAATTATTTGACAATGAACCAGCTTTGGCACCTTAAATTCAAGATGGCGGCTAAAGCCTTCCCTCCCAAAGTCGAAAACTTGTATTTTTATTAGGACCCCATTATGTAACAATATACCTAGATCAAAAAAAAACGTTTTGTAAAGCTGAAACCCCTTGACTGGACCAGAATTGGTCTAACAAATTTCGATATATTCGTCTTTGTGTAGTATTAATTTATACGAAGCGCTGACCCAACCTTAGCAACATTATTTCTATGATTTGAAAAAATGACCTTCTGCTCGTTTTCCTTGCGGCGCTACTTCGCTCTCAGCTATGTTTTCCTGCGCACCTTTAGAACAATAATGACCTAATTCAAAATTTGTGCTTTCAAACTTCGAGTCATAAATTTATTAGCATAGAGACCTAACTCGAAATTTAAAATTTCTCAATTAGGTCACTATTGTTCTGAAGGTGCGCCTGGTCCGACCGATTCTTTTATTACCTCAAGACGATTTTTGGTGAATAAAGCAACTAGAGACAACATTTTGCACATAATATGCCAGTGGGTAAAAAAATCGAATCAGTCCCTCATTTACATTATCAAAAAATATTGAACACATATTTTTTCTTTTGTCAATTACACAAAGAATGACGAAGATAAAGTGCGTCGAATTTCCGCGTGACGTCACGCCGTGGCACACTACGACTGTGTGACGTCACTTGCCCCCGCTCCCGAACTTTTGATGCGCGTTATATTTGTATATGTTTATTGATATGAAAAAGCAAAAAATACGTGTTCAATATTTTTTGATTATCTTACTGAAGGACTAATTAGATTTTTTTTTACCCAGGTCACCCCTATTTTCCCAATTTCACATCATGGATTGTTTTTTATGAAGAATTTTTTAGTTTAAGTCGACAAGACAAGCAAGATGGAAGGGACTACATGTAACAGTCGACGTAAAATAGCCTTGAAGCCAATTTACTGAATAAATTATTTGAATTCTAAACTTAACCGTTTCAGCACTTACAAATTACTTGAAAAAGTTGTGATGTCTTAAGCGAACAATAGGGTCGAGGACTACCAGACATGAATACTTGACCTAAACTAGAAACCTAATATCTCAGTCGTAAAAACATGTAACGTTGTATCTTGTCAAGGGGGCACGGCACGGTTTATCTAGGAAAACATGTCGAAAATTCGTAACTGTTTCTTTGTGGTTGTTTTGCAATACGTATTTTATATACATGAATACTTTTTATATAATATTTCTTGGGTCTTTTAATAATTCTGAATTCTGACGCGGTTTCCTGCTGAAATTCGCATGACATGCTAGATTGAGTATCATCATTGTAATAAGTAGGTAAAATGTTTAATGCATGTGGCATAACTGACTTTAAAGCTTCTTGCGACGCTTCTTCTCAGCACTGGCTTCCTCTTGGGATACACTGGTAGGTTTTTGACGTGTAAAATCTTCATCTACTGAATAAACATGTTATATCTTTTATTCAGTTTTCTTTTGCTGTTTTTCTGCGGCTTTGTTCTGCACGGCATTTCCGCACAAGGTTGCAAAAAAGCGTATCCGATCCGAACAATCGCTACGTTCTATCGAATAAGGACTTGAAGCTTTCCGTAGGGCCAGGGTCTGACCTTGGCCTACTCGCTCGCCAGACCTATTCCCACTCTAACGCCACGGCATAAGGTTGCGGCTTGAAAGTGCAGTTATTGGAGTCAGTGGGGCAACTCTTGCGCAAGCTATAGTGACGTGGGAAGCCGCGCAATAGAGCCATGGTGGTGTTTAGAAGTAGAAAGGAGTATGATTGTATGAATTCATTGGGGATGTAATGCCTTTTGGTTTTGTAGTGGTTGGCATGGTGTTGCTCTGTGGTGAAATATTGTATGGGGTTTGTTGTAAGCGCTAGTTTCGGAATTGATAACATTTTAGTTATGTAAAGTAAATTACTTTTTGCGTCAGTTCATAGTATTAGCGTTTTTCTTATTGTAAACGCTGTGTAGATAGACTCACCGGTAAAAGTACCCTCTCTACCGTCTTTTGTTCATACTATTGTTAACATATATAACTTCTTAAATCAGGGAATAACTTTAGAAAATACTGAACTAATTTCGATGTAGCTTGTAGTGTTTTATTGCTGATAAACCTAGGTCAAAAATGACTAACACACATTTTGAACATTACATTGAAAAATATGCAATGAACTGGGTACTGGTATATTAATATATTGATTTCTGACTTCTATCGTTTACCTCTACGTACCGTTCAACACCCGATATATATTATAACGAAATAAAAGCACAATGGTTTTAGGGTCTTAAGACAGAAATCAAGAAGTTTTGGACACTGCCTCCTCGGTAGCCACCGGGTACCAAAAGATCTTGTTTTTTTTCTGTATTGTATCGATATATTATTATGTATAACGGAAGTCGATAAACGAGAAGTCACTAGCGTTATAGAAAAGTGCCACGAAAATTTCGGCCTCTGGTAATAATACTTTCGCGTACGAAAGTTATATAAAAATTGCCATACACTACAACCCTGTAATCAGATCTTTCTCGAAATTGCTCCAGTACTCTCCTTTCCCCAAAACCCAACTGTACCATGAAAACCTGCGCGAATCCACCGCCGAGCGCGGAGAGGGCCGCATCGCAACGTAACATTGGAAAGCGGTGAGAAAGCTGCCCAAAACGCTGTTGCGAAACGCATGCGCCCTAGATTCGCGTATTTGCAAGTTTCGGGGGTCCGTAGTTGACAAAAACCGACTAAGTGCACACGAAGGGTTCCGGAGAACCGTACAATATTAATATCTGGTGATAGCGGAAAAAACCCGTTTTTTAACCCCCGGCGCAAAAAGAGGGGTTGTGTATCTGTGTATTTGTCTGTGGCATCTTAGCTCTTAAACTGATGGACCGATTTTGATTCAGTTTTTTTTAGAAAGGTGACTTAATCGAGAGTGTTTTTAGCTTTGTTTGATGAAAAGAAAACGACATGCTCGGCGCCCGACCCGCTCCCGCCCGCTGTGTGAATTGCGCTTAAAGATCTTGTGACGCTGTTTTTTTTAAAAAGTAAGATAGTTAAATCGGAATGGTTCGTAGCTAGGTTTCATGATAATCTGATCAGCCGTTTAGGAGATATGAGCTCTGAAAGAATTTTGTTATTTGTTGATATAACGGCGATAAACACGCTTTGAAAATTGTACGTATCTAGCTACTACGGTTCAAAAGATATACCTGTGACAGACAGACGGACGGCGAAGTCTTAGTAATGTATGGCTTAAGGTCTTTCTTTTCAGTCGATGCACTCTTACAGAGCGGTCGTGGTCAACAGGTACGGTAGGCGTGGTGGTGGTACTATCCGGTACAGATGTCGCTCGCCGTATGATATCTCGCCACTTCTCCCGGTTCGCAGAGATTCTGGTACACACATGCAAGGATCCGCCCACTGCAGATTTGATTTGGTCGGTCCATCGCTTGGGTGACCTGCCACGTGGCCTTGTTCCTTCTACCTTGCCCTGGACGACAAGACGTTCAATGGAGTCATTGCTACGCCTTGATACATGGCCGAAGAATTTTAGTATTCGAGTCTGAACTAGTGTAGATAGACGCTGCTTGATGCCGAGCTCTTCAAGGATGGACAAGTTGGTTCGGAATTCAGTCCATGATATTCCAAGCATTCTTCTCCAGCACCACATCTCTAGAGCGTCTATCTTTTTCTTTTCAATTTCTCGAAGCGTCCACGTCTCTGCAGCGTATAAAAATATGGGGAAGATGAGTGTTCGGACGAGCCGGATCTTAGTATTTTTTTGTGATGTATGGTACCCTAAAAAGGTTTTGCTAGGAGATAAGTATAGTTGTATTTTGTTGTGTGTGTGGTGGTAGTACGGTCGGCCAAGAAATTGGTCTACCTAGTTTTGACTAAAGTTTCTGTGAGATGTAATTATCTCTAAGGTTGACACTTGTCACTTTCATAATATTATTGCACGGGAAAATCGAACTTGTTGTATCATGATGTAAAAATGAACTTCAACCTTAGGGTGGTAGACCACATTTTTGGCCGACTGTATCTTATGCTGTCCGTCCGGATTGCTACCACCCATTCGCATTGTTCCGGCGTGGGGATAAGACAACCGATGAAATTACTAGCATAGAGGCATTCCATCTTTGTCCTCAGGGTTGGCAACGCATTTTTGGTCTTAAGATTGTAGTTTTGACAATGCAAATGTCTGTGGGTCACACATCATGACCATCAGGTGACGTATTCTCAAAAAAAAAATTTGATTGGCAGATCAACAAGGCACCTGATTTTGTTTACCACATTTTAAATCCTAAACCAATAGAGTATAAACCTGCCTATAGAAGACATTTATTCAGTAAGTAGGCCGCATGGGCTCTTTTATACGTCAAGAACCTACCAGCGCATCCCGAGAGGAAACCACTGCTGAGAAGAAATGCCGCAAGAAACTCAGCAGTCAGTAAATTTTAAACGTATTTCATATTACAATGGTACAACTTAATCTAGCATTATATAAAGCTTTAAATATTATATCAAATAACATGCGTAGTTCAGCATGAAAACACGCCAAAAATCTGACGAGAGAGAGAGGGAGAAAAAGCAAAAAAAACATTACTTATGTATACGACCTATATAAGATTGTGCAAGACGACCACATAAAAGTTTCGATATGTTTCCCCTAGACAAGATAAAGCTTTTGCATTTGAACAAATTATTATTGACTAAGTTTCGGGTTTAGGAGCATTTTTGGCAGTTAGATAGTCCTCGACCCTATAATACGCTTTAGACATTAACGACTTCAAGCAATTTTTAAGTGCTGGAAAGGGTAACACAACTACGTCAGGTATAGAGCCTACCTATGCCCAGCTATGGGACGTGGCCCGAAGGTACTGTGCCCCGTTCGCTATGGTTGAACGCACGCTTCCGCCATGTCGTCACCGCGCGTGACGTCACGCCTTTGTTCGATACTACGCGTGTATACGAGCTGCCACAGCCCGTTAAAGATGACCGGTGCCTCTATTCTACGCGGTAAAACTCTTTGACTTGTTATGCTATTGTTTTTAACTCGGCCGCCTTTAGGCCCTGTCCCACTGCCGACGATGAGCGATATATAGAGCCAGCGATCAACTATAAATATTTGTGTTCGGGTTTTTTTTTTCCGATAAACCAATGGAGAAGTTCTTGCCGGCAGTGTGAACAGCTAGCGATCAACTATTAATATATGTGTATCTTTAATTGACACGGGATCTAAGTAGGGAATGCGATTTAACCGGTTATTAGACGTTTTTGTATGAAAATAACCGGTTGAAACCGGTTATAACCGGTTATTTGCATTCCCTAGATCTAAGTATAGGTAGTCTGTGCCAATTTTTGTTACTCGATAATCAAAGTGCTTTTAAAGATCAAGTGACGTCTTAGCAATGCTTTATACACTTGCCCCCTTACTAATGAACGTTGAATAACGGTGGTATAGCTATACAATGTTTTGTCTTTATCTGTCAAATTCAAATGACACAATGACAGATAAGGACAAAACATTGTATAGCTATACCACCGTTACTCAACGTTTATTAGCAAGGATCGGAAAAACGGCCGTCATTTTGAAAACCTAACCCTGTTCCGTACTGGAGAGACTTCCTTCTGATGTTAATTAAAAATATTATTAGGTATTTTACATTTATAATACCATTATTTATAATGTATTCAGCAACAATATTATTAATGAATAAAACCATAATGGTTATGGGAAAAAAACACTTTCGCCAATTCAAAAAGAATGTCTTTTTTTAAATTTTCGCCTGTTATTCCATAACGACGTGAATTTAGGACCTATTTAGGAGTCGAAAAAGTTTGTTCACAGTTTACGGAGGACATTGGGGCAATCGTTGACGTTGGTGTACTGTTTGTATGTGTGTTTGTGTTTTCTAATTAACATTTCGGTGTCATTCATTAATAAAATTGTCACTGAGTACATATAAATTATTGTATAATAAATCTTATTATACCTCAAAATATTTTTAATTAATATCAAGGAAGTCTGCTATACGGAACAGGGTTATGTTTTCAAAATGACGGTCGTTTTTCCGATCCTTGTTTATTAGTAAGGGGGTATATCTTTACTTTGACATTTAATTTACGATTAAATAGCTATAAATCTTACGTTATTTTATAGCAGTTATGTTCTTTTCCCGAGAAGCGCAGTTTTTCGGCAATAACGCAAAACGGTATTTCCGTTCATGCTCACCGCAGTACCGTTCAGGTTGTGCTCCGGTGTAGTAATGAGACGACCAGTAATATTTCTAGCAACTAGTGGCTAGTGGGTGCTAGTGGCCTTCTTGACACGCTCCTTATTCATGTGGAATCGGCTCTCGACGTCTGTATTGAACCAATACGACTTGGGGGCCTTTAAACGACCCTACTCTTTTCTCAAAGGGTGGCAGCGCGCCTGCGAGTCCTCTAGTGTTGCGGGTGTTTGTGTGTCGCGATGATCACCAGGGATCGGCGATCGGAAGCATTTTATGTCACTTTGACGTCCTACGTCATGAATAGTAATGACTAATATAGATAAGTTGGTGTTGTTCAAAATAAAATCTTTCTTAAAATGTAACTGAATTTAACTTGTTATAGTAAATAATCATTATTTTTTCTACGTTTAATATTGTCAATCGATTCCTTTTAACATTGAGGATTATAAAAAGAGAACGATCGTTCGACATCAACAAATATGAGAGGTGCATAGTCGTATACTGATATTTCGTTGTTATCATTATTACTCAAGTTTCTAAACAATTCGTTAAAAAAACATAAATTTGTAGTAAGGTGATTTTTTTTTACAAGAAATGAAATAGTCTCGTGTGGTTGCCGAGTTAGAATAGTGCCACTCCATGTCTTCCCGTGGATGTCGTAAGAGACGACTAAGGGAATAAAGGCTTGTAGTACTGTTAGGCGATGGGCTTGCAACCTGTCACTAATACGCTGGTAAACATCTTAGCCTAATTGTGCAAATTGTGGTTATAGAATTATCAACAAGTTTTTAGAGATGTTTGTAATTCTGTAGCTCTGCCTACCCCACTCTGGGAACGAAGGCGTGAGATTATGTATGTATGTATGTATGAAATAGTCGTGTCCATGTAATAATTTCGTCAACAATTTGACATAAAATGCTTCCGATCGCCGTTCACTAATGATCACTTACCTTTAGGGCATGCAGTATCGGACGATTCCCAGTATCGGAATTGAAAATCGATAATGAACCTCAATATCGGAATCTCGGGATTACGCTTGGCATATAATATTAAACTATTTCCAATACCGGAATTGAAATTCGGTATTGTGTCTCAATATCGGACTTCCGATACTAGTATCGGAATTGGAGATCTATTAAAAAACACTTAATTCAATATTCAATACCGACTTTCAATTCCGATACTGGAAATATCGTCTGATACTACATTCCCTACATGTAATGCATAGAAGTTGCTGTCGTCTATGTGTTGGAGCTTGAAACTAAACCAGGCAACTCCACAGATACCTTCGGAATACTACCTTTGTTTCGATATTACAATACCGGAATTAAAAGGTAATGAATATCGGATTTACGATATCGATAGGCCCAATATCGGAATTCAATTTAGATATTGAGTTTTCCGGTATTGCTCTGTCTAATCTCGGAATTGTAATATCTGATAAATTGGTCCGAGATCCGAGATCTCGGAATTCATGTCCTACTTACAATCAGGTGGCTCGCTTGCTCGTGCCTTCATTTTCACGTAAAATAAAAGAGGCATTTTATTAAGTCCTCAGGACTGACAACTTGGCGTTGTAGTGTTGAGAATTCAAATGTCTGTGGGTTTAGCGTCCTTGGCATTTTTTTGTAATGGTTGTTGGTGCATGTGACACGGTACCCCGATATGGTGTTATCTCGTGTCACACCGTTTTAAGGCACGCTTCCACCGTGTCGTCACGCCTTTGTTCGATACTCGGCGCGTGTAAGCAGACGCCGCGGCGAGATGTGGAATTTGCGACGGGGAGAAAAATTCAGTATTCCTTGGCCACACTTCGGGGAGCACCAAAGTTTTTTTTCTATCAAAATATTTTAGAAGGCAATAAAGTTAATCGAAATATACGCGGACTAATTCGCGAGCAGAAGCTAGTAGTTATTATATTCACGTGTAAAATAAAAATGCAATATTTAAAGTATTTTTTTTTTATATTAACGTATTCTCTTTTTTTAATTACAGCGATGGAAGCAGCGCTGGGAGCCCTAAAGAGGCATGCGCCGCACAGTCTCCCCCGCCACTCGCGCCTCACGTTCCACACGGTCCACACGGTCCGCATGGGCCGCACGGCCCTCATGGCCCACATGGCCCTCATGGACCCCACGGTCCGCATGGTCCGCACGTGCCACATGGGCCGCATGGCCCGCACGGTCCGCACGGGCCGCATGTGCAGCACGCCCCGCATACGCCTGGGAAGAGAGAGAATCGCCCAGAGCCTAGACGGCTTAGTATTGGTCAGTAGATTACGAAGTAGATGGTTAAAACAAAGTATTTAAGTATTTATATACCTACATAATCGTCCCTTTACTTTGTCAACCTCTTATCTGATCGAATATTTTGATAGGAAAGTAGTCTTTATGAACCTTGGAACAAGAGTGTTTTTTCTATCCAACTATTTATCAGATAAGAGCTTGAGAAAGTAAAGGGACGATATGTAATGCAACATTTTATTGCTTTACGTAGCTTCGTTGAGAACTCAATATCCAAAAATAAAGTCTTCAATTGACAACAGGAAGATTTTTAAATGGTATTCTGAAAACAATCGTGCCTTTAGAGGTTTCTCTGAAAAGCATAGCATTTTTTTTTCGTTCATTATTTACAAAGATAATAAATAAACAATTCTAACGGCTAAAGAGCTTAAACGCCATATGGTCACCGCTCAGGTTCACTTTGTCCATATTCCCATCTCGTCCACATTCTCATCTCGATCACATTACCATGCCGACCACATTTCCATTTCGTCTACATTTCCATCTCGTCCACATTTCCATCTCGTACACATTCTCATCTCATCCACATTCTTATCTCGTCCACATTCCAATTTCGTTCATATTCCCAACAACTAGTGAACAACAGTGTTCTAGTTGCAGACGAATTAGCAATGAGGAAGAGTTGGGAATGTGAACTAATTGGGAATGCGGATGAGTTGGGAATATGGATAAGACAGGAAGTGGACAATTTGGGATTGGTATGTGGACGAGTTGGGAATGTGGCCGAGATGAGAATGTGGACGAAATGGGAATATGGACAAAGTGATGCTGAGCGGTAGGCGCGTAGCCTAGTTGGTAGTGTAACACTCTAACAAACAAACAAACAATGTAATCAAATCTTGGAAGTCAATTTTAACCTACTTCTGATTGTCAGATTGACTTGAAATTTGGCATACTAATGCAATTCCGATGACAATACAATAATATGGTACCATCGAGCTGGTGATGATGGAGACGTAACGCCATAGGAACTCCGCAATGACTCCCAGCAGATCCGTCGTGTTTGGACTTATTTGAATCGTCTTTTGGTGTACAGTCGGAAATGAAGTGTGTTATTAAATGTAATATTTGAAAGAGCGTATTAATGTCCAAAACGTGACACCCAGAGACGTTTTTCTGATTGATAAGAGAGGATTGTAAAGCTAAAACTTTCCATACAAAATGTGATAATGATAACGTTTCTCTTCCTTTAACCTCGTAAGGCCCGATGTCCTAAATTTAGGACATCTGTCAAAGTGACTTCTGACTTTAGTTGACTGACATAAGATTCTTTTTCGAACTAACGAAATTTGACGTGGGCCTTACGAGGATAAACCTAGTTAGATTTTTAAATATTTTTAATATTATGTAGATATTAACAAAAACTAGGTCTAGACGTTTCCTTTCCAAGAAAAAAATTTTCTTGGAAAAATACAAATAATAAAAAAAACGAGAAACGCACACCTAAATTTTCATAACAACTACAACATGTTCAAAAATCGTGAAATAGGACTTGATTGAAGGCCGAGCCACACCGGTTGCGTGACGTGCACGTCACGCAGCCGGCGTGGCTGAGCCTTTAGGGAGTGAGAAACGTCCCGCGGAGCTAAATTTGTATGAACATTTTTGACGGCTGTGCGATTTAAGCGTCGGTACACAATCCTCTTAACCTGGTAAGATGTACCGTACTACAAACAGAAACATTTTTGTGAGTGGGACTTTGAATCTACAATCAAGGCAATAAAGTTCAATTACGTTTGCTTGATAATGCCATTTTCAGTTTATGAACGTAGGAAAATAAACCTTATTTTCATAGCAACACAGTTCAAATTAAATTGCCTTGATTATTTACATCCTATTGGCCTTACGAGGTTGTCCAAAACGTGAGACCCACACGTTTGTAATTGCTGATCGCTAAACTTTCTGTGTGAACGGTATCGTGTAGTCTGGTTGTTTACAACGCTTGTCGACGCAGGTGGCGCCGCCGGCGGCTCGCGGCGCGCCGCGCCCGCCGAGCGACGCAGACAAGGTATAAACACAAACAGGACGTCGGATGTATGTAACTAAGGTCTGACTTTTAATTCACTGCAGTAAAATGACAGAGCCAAATGTCATTCTGTGAAATAATGATACCACATTTATTATAATAGTGCTTTACACGTTCACCTAATGAATGATTTGACCAAAGAACGAACTATATATTTTATGAATATTACGTACTTAGCTAAGTATATTATTTTTCTCAAAAATTTTCGGAAATGTTGACATTACTATCTACATAATGAGACGCGAAGTACATTTAATGGTAGTTCTCAAATTAAAAAAAAAACATTGCGTGCTCGCTACACGAGCCAGCAATGTTGCATACAAATTCCATTACTATCTAGCTTGTAACTTTTTAAAAAGTGAAAAAGCCCATAATAAAATGATGGGACAAGTCTTATACATCCAAATTTTATTCGAAACATAACTTTTTTATCAGTGTCTGGAATAGCTCATGTTTTTTAAAAAAAAAGCTTGCGTTTCTCCTTGTCATAAACAAAAAGGCGGTAAAGAGTGATGGTTTTTTCACATGAAGTTTCTGTTTGTATGCCATTTAAAAAATGAGTTCAAGCGATGAAGATTTTACTCCAATACAATTTTTCTCTGGCGATTTTTGAGAAAAGCCCTATATTTGCCTCGGCAGGAACAGCAATTGCGGGCTTCGTTTTTTTAAACGGACGAGCTTGCGAGAGAAACCAATACTCGGCCCGCAATTGCCTAGGCAATAATGTACTATTATTATATTTAGCTGATCATTTTGCTTGCAACAGAATGTTAAAAATATTAATTTGAGACACGAGTAAGCCACAGACTCCTAAATATTAATATTATTAAACTAGTGAATCACTGTAAATTTTTTTATTCATTCAGTAAGGAACATCACTATTTTTTATACACCAAAAGCTGACAACACTGAAACTGTCATCCTACTGCAGTGAATTAAAAGTCAGACCTTAGTACAGTCACGAGATTAAATTTGGGACTTTGGGACCCACCTTAGGTCCGAAGTCAATCTGACATTCTACAACAATAAGGTTGAGTTTCCTAAAAGTTACAAATGACTTGACATCTCTAATGACATTGACGACTTCAAGCATATTTTTCTTGAATTGGGTCCCAAATTAACCCTCGTGACCGTACATACATCGTGAGGCAAGCATTTAACCTTTTTAGAAGCTTTTATTTAACTTGCAATGTATGTATGTATGTATGTACGGGTCAAGTTTGCAAAGTAATGTACTAACTTGTTCCTCGTCCTGTTCCAGAGATGCGTATGAGTCCGGGAGGTGCGGGCCCCTCCGGTGACCCCCACCCCGTTCACCACCACCCACCGCACCATCACATGGTGAGTACCATTCACTACCACCAGCACGTTTACAACTATGTTTGGGCTAAGGGAAGTCGCTCACACGCCTTAAGTCGAGGCGGCGGCGTCGAGGCAGAGACGTCGAGGCGCATCGCCGAAAAAAATAAAATTGTATAAGATGATAGGTTTACATTAGTTTTTTTACAATAGATACTCATGCCATAGTTTAACGATTAAACAATTAATAAGTTAACAATAAACCTCACACTAGGGCTACTATAGCTAGATAGGTTTTTAGCCTCCGACAAAAAGAGGGAAGATGAAAGGATGTTTATTCAGTAAGTACTTTTACACGTCAAAAATCTACCAGCGCTTACAAATTCTGCCCTCGTACGGAGAAAAGGCACAAGTGCAATTAATTCATAGAAGCATATTAAACTCTCAAGGGTTTATAATAAGGTTGGAAGTGCAATACAATTCATATAGTAGATGTGCCTTTTTTCCGGAGGAGGGCAGAATAGACCACTGCTGAGAAGAAGCGCCGCAAGAAAATCAACAGTCGGTCATTCTTTAAAGAGAAATGTTATAAGTTTGACTTGTGTGTCTTTGTATCTATCTGTAGCTCCCCCCTGTGTATCTACCTCTAGGGTGATATTCGTTTGCGCGTTCGACGCGTAACGACCTGAACGCTGTAGGATTAGCTAGCAGCAACGAACAAGCCAAAATTTTCTTAAGTGGACGACCGCGAATGTCCCTGACTGTACATAGCATTGCGCTTACAGTAGAGCAGTCGAGGCAAGGCGCGAGGGAGTCGAGGTTTCGGCATCGCCGCCGCTTATGTCATTGCGTCTCTTTCGTTTTTGTTTAATGAACTGGAACAAAGCATAGCCGCCAGCGCCTCGACTTAACACAAAGACCACGCCGCGACGCCTTTGCCTCTGGTTCAGTGAGCGACTTCCTTTAGTATCAAGTAATGACTAATGAGAGTTCGGTCATAAGAATAAACAATAACTACACGTAGAAGCGAAACTCCCGGCTCCCGACGCGCGCTCGGCGCGTTAGATACCTACCGCCTGACGACACCTGAAGTGTCTAGTCAGTCAGGTGCGTCACACACGGAATATATATTAACCAAGATATTGATATTGGTTTTCGTATTTGTGTTGATTTTAGTGTTTATGGTTGAAGTAAGATAGTGTTTTAAAAAGTGAACGAATATTTACGGCAAAATAATTAGAAATAATTTATTGAATAAAGGAGTTTTATGAGATAATCTTAATATCATCTAAAAGTATTATTATTAAAGATCCTCGTGTGGTTGCCGAGTTAGAATAGTACCACTCCATGTCTTCCCGTGGATGTCGTAAGAGACGACTAAGGGAATAAAGGCTTGTAGTACTGTTAGGCGATGGGCTTGCAACCTGTCACTAATACGCTGGTAAACATCTTAGCCTAATTGTGCAAATTGTGGTTATAGAATTATCAACAAGTTTTTAGAGATGTTTGTAATTCTGTAGCTCTGCCTACCCCACTCTGGGAACGAAGGCGTGAGATTATGTATGTATGTATGTAAGTATAATTACCTAATTTAACGTAATGTAAAATACTCATTTTGCAACAATGTTTCCATGTTGAAGTAAAACATTAATAATAATTCGTGACTGAACTTGTAAACTTGAACTTGACCACATCCATAAACCGATTAAAATATTTCGCAAGTGACAGCCCTAACTTTGGGCGCGGAAGACAGAGGGGCGTAGCAGGGGGAAGGGGGAAGTAGGTATTTAAACCGCGGCATTTGGGGCCTGGTCAAAGGAGATTCGCTTCTACGTGTAGTTATTATTTATTCTTATGGTTCATTGCAGTTTAATGTGACTTAATTAGTCTATTGTTTTAACGTTGTTAGTTTAGTTGGTAGTGATCCTGCTTACGACGCTAGTGGTAGCTTCGATTCCCGGAAGGGCCAGATATTTGTGTCATGAGCGCGAGTTGTCTTGGATGTTTTCTATGTATTTAAGTATGTATTTTTTTGTTTATTGTTGTCTGGTACCCAAAGAACAAGTATAGAGCTTAGTTTTGGACTAGGTCAGTTTTTGTCAGATTCTCCCATGATATAATTTTTTATCTAAGTCTTGCTTGAATATGGTTTACTGTGTTGGGCACCACAGACTATGGGTCTAACGCTTAACTGAGTCTGTTCAGACTAATCTTTGGTAGCAAATCCCGTGTGTGTTTTACTTGAAGGGACCTGTTCAATTAACACGCATTGACGTCAGCAAGGCTGACGCCCGACTGAAGTTATTACGTCGTTTGACGTACCGTAAACACACACGGCATTTGCTACCAAAGATTAGTCTGAACAGACTCAGTTATGCGTTAGACCTATAGTTTACCTGTGCTGTCTTAAGTCTGTCAACCCGCTTCACCCTCCAAATTCTGTGAAGAAAAGAGTATTCACTGAAGGGCAACTTCGCTGTGCCCCTGGCATTGCTGATGTTTATGGGCGACGGTGACTCCTTACGATCAGGTGACCCGCGTGCTCGTTTGCCTTTTATAGCTGTAAAAAAAAGTATGTAACCTTAAGAAAGAGGTAGTCTATGCTCTAATTATGATGAACCGACAGCCCAATATCTCTGTGGTACCCTTTATCTTACTAATATTATAAATGAGAGAGTTTGGATGTTTGTTACTCAATCACGCTTCAAGCACTGAACGGATCGGGATGAAACCTGGCACACATATAGGTTAGGTCCTGGAATAGGACATAGGATAGTTTTTATCCCAAAAAATTTTACAGTATCCGAGGGAGCAGCGATAAACGACTTCTACGCGGACCGCGTCGCGGGCACAAGCTAGAGTAATAAAAACTAAGAATGTACGTTTGCAAATGGTTGAAAAATTTTAGATAATACTCTTAAAAAGTTCTGTTTATAATTTCAACTGTTACAAAAACTATCAGTTATAGAAGTTTTCTGAGAGTTTTACAGGTGACAAGCTGCCTAGAAGGATTCTCTCGCGCAGTACCGATGCATCGGCCGCGGGATGCGGAGTGGTCGTAGTACAGCACGGCTGAATATTGGAGTTGGCAAGACTAACTAGGTTTTCATGGGTTTTAGGGAGGGCAGAATATTTTAGCTGAGTTTAGGGTTTTGCTTTGCTTTTTATTTGCGTTCTAACGAAGGGTACAAGATTTTCCGTCAAGTGAATTTTTTTTAAATACTTTCGGTTAAGGTTGTATTCAGAAGGAATTGCTTTAGGATAAATTATGATTTGGTTTTTTTAAGAACAAGATTTCTTATGTAAAAACGCCTTTTTATTCTCAAGTTCTAAAGTATACACTCACAAAACTCACTGAGAGCAGAGGCCCAAAGCGTTTCTAGTATCGGCATGTATTAGAATCCCAAGTTCTTCTGTGTAAAGAACTGCTGTTATTTTCCAAAATATAGAGTCTGCTCTGATGTTACTTTAAATATTGATATATATACATGCTGCCAGTTAGCCTATTAGACTACAGCGACACTTGTATGGAACCCTGAGACATGGTACCGAGTTTAAGCCCCAGCCGTTGCCATGTACCTTAATTGCTCTGTCACTTTATGGTCATGTTTGAACTGCTGGACTATCTTACAAAGTTAGACTGTTAAAGCGACCAGGTACTTAAAAGTGCAACTCAAGTATTTAAGTGCATAAGGACGACGCCTTACACCTATCGACGCGGAATCGGTGTTAGCTGATCAAAAAACCCTTTTATCTACGCAATAAGAGCGAAAAAGACGTCGATCGGCTAGGCCGACGCCAAACGACGGCTATCGACCGGAAAACGACGATTTGCCATAAAGCTGTTCGCATCCGTACAACGCTGTTAGCAGCCACCCGCACGCGTTCGCATTCTTACATCGTCGAGTACCGCCGATCGGCGCCGGCGAGGGCTGAACAGTTCCGACCACGACCGAGTAGCTACGATGAGAGCCGATTAGAGCTGGCGACAGCCGTTCAGCGTCGAAAGGTGTGGGGAGACCCTTAACGCCACCGTAGGTTTACAGCTGCCTTGATAGCAAATAGATGCGAATAGTGTGGTGTAAAACACAGCTGAGTGTGTAAGAGATCTACACATAATAATAAAATCGAATTCCCTAAATGTGTACCCACACAGAACGTGCGCATTTGTACAGATGTAATATGCCTTATTCTCTTTGTCCAGGACACGAATCCACTGGAGGGTGCGGCTGAGGGCGGCAGCGGCGCCGGCTCCTCGGACGGCGAGCTGTCCTCGAAGCCCGGGGACAGCCCGAGCCGCAAGCGGAGGCGCATCTCGAGACATAGGCCTTCAGGTGGGGACTGTTTTAGCGTTGGAAGGACTTTGTTTAATAGAAAATAGAAATAGAAACATTTATTCGACGAGCACACAAAAAAACATCATAAAATAAATGTTTAAAAAAACAAAAAACCGCCTTCATAAAGCAAAAAAATAACTTCTTTAAAATGGTAGGTAAATAGGTCAGTCCAACTGAAGTCTGCTTTTGGTTAAAATATTGTTGGACGCCGACTTCAGTTGGACTGACCTATTTACCTACCATTTTAAAGAAGTTATTTTTTGCTTTTTGAAGGCGGTTTTTTGTTTTTTTAAACATTTATTTTATTTTATACTTTTTAGTGATCCTATTTATGCTGTTACGTAGCTCCACTTCTAAATATTAATAAGAAACTATAGAACATTTCAAGCTTGAAGCTCGCCGCAGACAACGCGGGAATGTCATAGTCATATTTAAACCTAAATGTGCTTCGTCATAGTCGCTCAACTTCCTTTATCGAAATATCTTATCGCCACCCTTGAAATAGGTACCGTTAAGGAGTTCCGGTGGCCATCTGTGGTCTTCATCATCAGTTCCACTTCACCATATAGTACTTTTCAAAAGCAAATGCATGAGTTACAGTGAAAAATACCAAAATCGCTATAGGTGTGCCTATAATATTTGAGGAGTTCTCTTGATTTCTCCATGATCCCATCATCAGATCCTGACGTGGTGACAATGGGACCAACTAGAAAGTATACCCATTCGAACAACGAAACAATTTTTCAAATCGGTCCAGTGGTCTTCGAGTAATCGGGGAACATACATTAAAAAAAAAACCCGACGAATTGAGAACCTCTCCTTTTTTTGAAGTCGGTTAAAAAGAAAGGCAACACAGGAATTAAAATTAAAATAATAAATAAGTAAAGAAACATAATTATGCAATTGTAGGAAAATGTTGCTATGAGTGACTCTGTGACGACGAAATTGACACCACTCAGCACTATGTCACTGTATAAACCGCGACGCTGGTGGCACCAACGATTAGGGTCCGCGAAAATCGCTACCACCATCTTACTCTTAAAGGCCCAGCCACACCGGATACGTGCGCGTAGACGTGACGTGCGCGTGCGCTTTCCACTGCGTCGTATAGTGACATGTCGTATGAGAATTCATACTATACACCGCAGTGGAAAGCGCACGCGCACGTCACGTCTACGCGCACGCATCCGGCGTGGCTGGGCCTTTAACCTGCTGCCAAACAATTCCGGTGCGGTACGGTAAAATAACTAACTACCTTAGAGGCATTGGCAGACCTGCATATCGTCGGTCTAGATGTGACACCTCGTAACTAATTTTTTTTGGTAAAATGAGATTTTGATGCAGAAAGTTTCAAATTCCTCGTGTGGTTGCCGAGTTAGAATAGTGCCACTCCATGTCTTCCCGTGGATGTCGTAAGAGACGACTAAGGGAATAAAGGCTTGTAGTACTGTTAGGCGATGGGCTTGCAACCTGTCACTAATACGCTGGTAAACATCTTAGCCTAATTGTGCAAATTGTGGTTATAGAATTATCAACAAGTTTTTAGAGATGTTTGTCATTCTGTAGCTCTGCCTACCCCACTCTGGGAACGAAGGCGTGAGATTATGTATGTATGTAAGTTTCAAATAGTATTTCCGGTGTTAACTCGTAAATGTCTCCTGCGTTATAATTGATTTTGACGGAAAAAAACGACTAGAAGTGACACCTCGTGACAAGCATTCAACTGGTGTAACCTCGTAAGATATACGTGAAACCTTGGTAATACTCGTATTATCACGGAACAACTTTGTTAAGGTGGGACCTCGTAACTAAAAAGCAGTTTTTGGTCTCTCCTGAAAAGTTTCTCACTTTGCATATACGAGTTGTCACATCTAGACCGACGATATTTGTCTTACTTATAGAGGTATTCCACTTACCCAGTGTCTCAGGTATCCAGGTATAAATCATTCAGTGCTAAAGTGTTGGGACCGCAGCATTAGTTCCAGCTATGGAACATATCTCATTTATCCAGGTCCTACTTATAGGTGAAAAACTTAAGTAAATTACCTCTTGCATGTAGTTGTAACACATCTGTATTAGGGTGATCCAAAAAACAAAAGTGTGTAATATTATTTCTCCACATATATACAGTGGTGGTCACATAATTAGGGACACTTGTTTTTTTCCCATACAATTGCCTACAAATATGGCTTTTCAATTTTGACAACCAATCAAAAAGTTCTTAGCCAATTATATTTTTAGTTACACTTATCGTCAACTAATAAAGTAAAGTTTTAATGTGTGTACAATTTATCTCTGTTGAGATCGGATCTTTCATTTTATAAGGATTTGAAAAAATAAATATTCGGCGCTCATACAAAGTTGTAGAATTTTGTACGGACGCGTCAGCACTTAGTTTTTAAATCCTTATAAAATATAAGGTCCGTTTTTAATATTAGTTCACTCTACATCAGTTTAAACCTTAGTTAATTATGTAAAGTAAAATGTATTTAGCAATAAAATTGGTCGAGAACTTTTTGATTAGTGGTCAAAATTGAAAAGTCATATTTGTAGGCAATTGTATGGGGAAAAAACAAGTGTCCCCAATTATGTGGCCACCACTGTATGTATTGTTTTTTATTTCAAAATACTCAAAAATCCGCTTTACCAAGTTTTATTGCAATTGAATAAACTAAACAGGTTGCCCATAATGTTAAAAATGTTTCATATAAAAATGTATAGAGCGTCACACATCTAATAAAGATGCCGAATGAGAAAGACTTTGGAAAGATCATGACACTGTATTCCGAGCTGCAGCAGTAGGCAAACAATATTCTACTTCTGTTTTTAGTTTTTGCTAAGTTTACTAGATATCGTTTTGTATGAGAATGAGATCTTTTTGGCATAAACTAAACGCTTTGGGCGACCAGTAAACGATCACAAAACAAGTTTAAATGGCTCAGGGCGACTTTGGCTCCAGTCCTATTTCGTCACCTTCTTAACTGGTCCCCAATGCCATGTCGTCAGCATGTAATTCCTAAATCGTCACCTTCCTAACTCGACCACTTTCTGATATCGTCAATAGCCCATTTTGTCTACATTCCTATTTTGACCACAGTGCCAACTCGTCCACTTTCTTTTATCGACCTCAGTACTCCTTGGGCAGCAGTGCCAACTCGTCCGCATTCCTGTATCGACCTCAGTGTCAACTCGTCCGCATATTTGTACTCGAGTCTGGGTGTTCAATATTTTTACTATATAGTTGACGAGTTGGCACTGTGGTCTAAATATGAATGTTGACGAGTTGACATTGTAGACTAATTAGGGATGTTGACGAACTGGCACTGTAGTCTAATTACGAATGTAAACGAGTTGGTACAGTGGCCCACGTATCAAAGCGGACGAGATAGGGAAGTGACGATATAGGAATGCTGGCGAATCGAAACAGTAGACCACATGCGAACGAGAACGACTTAAGAAGGTGACGAAATGGAACTATGGCCGAAGTCATCCTGAGCCGTTTAAATTTGACACATAAGTAACTAATTTGTAGCAAACAAAAATAAGCCTTGTGGAGGAAGGATTTGATATACTTTTTTTTTCTTCATACTATTTTGGACCACCCAATCTGTATAGACAGTTCGACATTCTATATTTTAAATTTGACATAAATTCCATAGTAGTTTTGCACACAACTACATGCAAGAGGTCATTTACTTTAGTTTTTCACCTATAACCAAGTTTTACTGTATATTGATGATTGTGCCGTGTGTTTCAGGTGAAAGCAACGTATCGGTGCCCGCGCCGGCGGCCGAGCGACGCACCCCGCGACACCATTACCAACCCCCGTGAGTGTTTTAGGGGGTTTATATTCTACAATAGGGGTGAAAGTATAATCTATAGTAGTAGGAGAGGTAGATGGATGGAATGAGTGAAGAGTGATATGGAAAACAAGGGAGTGAATATTGTGATGATATTTGATAGGGATGCTTGGAAGAAAAAATTACAATGATTGGTTTTTTGTTAATTCTTGAATCTTTAAGGGTTGTAGCATAATATGCATTTCTCTTTGGAAAACAAAACAAACAAAACAAATTAAACAGTTTGGAAACAAAATTCTGCGGTTCTATTGAAGAATGGTACAAGTCGACTTAAAGGCTCGAACAGACTGCCAGCGGGACGGTAGCGGGGCGTAATGAGTGAGTGTTGCGGGCGGGACGCCCGGTCACGCAGAGCAAGCGCGCATCGCGCTGGCCTCGCGCCATCAACCCGCCAGGATCGCGCCATCAACCCGCCAGCATCGCGCGCGCGTCCCGCCCGCATCGCGCTCTCCCGCTCGCTCTCTGTGGTTTGCCCATTCGTTTTGCGCTGCGCTGTCTGACGTCACAGTGACTGGTCGCGACAGAAGCGGGGCGCGGCCTGTTTGACCACGCTAGCGGTTTGTATGGAACAATCGCGCGGCGCGCCCGTCGCGCGCAGGCCGCGCGCCCGCGACGTCTGGCCGACTCGTAATAAGAAAGGGTATACAGGGTGGAAAAAAAGAAGGCCACATGGACGGCAAATACCTTA
Organism: Acleris literana; assembly: GCA_946894065.1. Taxonomy (NCBI): domain Eukaryota; kingdom Metazoa; phylum Arthropoda; class Insecta; order Lepidoptera; family Tortricidae; genus Acleris; species Acleris literana. The sequence goes on along the minus strand of OX335693.1, from coordinate 12,556,270 downwards.
AATATTGGAAATGGCTAATTCTACCCAAAGCAGACTTACTTTTATATTTGGAAAAAATTTATGGATTTTTGTTTTTTTTTCTGCCTTCACTTTTTTTTTCTTTTTTTTTTTTGGAATTTAGCTGCGGTCAAATACGAGAAAACAATAGACTCGTGTTTTATGATACATATCGAAATGGTCATTGATAGTGATCATTTATATCTATTACTCATAAACCTTTAATTTAAATAAAGACCGTAAAAAGAACACGACTTTATTGTTTTATCACCAGACCTAGGAATATTCGGGGTAAAATTAAATGACAGCTAGGGATTGCCAATATCGATAAACTCAATTATCGATGCTTTTCCCATCACTCCAAGTTTTGTTTGTCAAAATAAAATTTAATTGAAAGGATGCAAATAAAACAAAATAGCAACATTCTGGGTATTCTTTATTTTAAAAGGATTTTTTAACCTTCACTCATTATCATCATATTTTTTTACTCCTAACAAATTCTGATCGTTAATTTTAACAATAGTAAATGGGACAGTCATTCTAAAATATACAATAAGGAAAAAATATATATGATGATGAGTGAAGGTTCAAAAATCATTTTAAAATAAAGAATAACAAGAATTATGTTGCTATTTTCTTTCATTTGCATACTTTCAATAAAATTTTATTTTTACTAACAAGTATATGGGAAAAGTATCGATAATTGAGTTTATCGATATGGGCAATCCCTAGCTGTCATTTAATTTTGCCCCGAATATTCCTAGGTCTGTTTATCATATTCAACCAGCTCGATTCCTGGTTAGGGCAGAAACAAAATCCAAAAATCCATAAATGCAGGTTTTTTTTTTCAAAAATAAATGTATGTAAGTCTCCTTTGCGTAGAATTAGCTATTTCCAATATTTTAAAGTAGTTGCCGTCCATGTGGCGTTTGTTTTTTCCATTCTGTATATATAAACGGAGTACGCTTAACTTAAACCCGTTTTCACGTGATTTTCAGAAGACTAAGGCTGCGGCTCCACTGAGGCGGAGATGACCGGAGTGGAGCGGAGCTGTGCCAATATTAACCAATAGAATCTGAACTAATGTGCGCAAGGCGCGCTCGACGTGACCGCATGCGCTTTCTATTGGTTAATATTGGCACAGCTCCGCTCCGCTCGTCTCCGCCTCAGTGGAGCCGCAGCCTTATACCCTTTATCACTAGGAACGCAGAATTTTGAACGTACGATCGGTTACCATGGTTCCGCTTGTACTACTACAGCATCTTTAAACCTCTATTGTTACAGCCGGCGGGTGCGCTACGTGAGCGGCGGAGGAGCCCCTCTATGGCGCGAGCGTGTGCTTGAACAGCACCACGCGCCGCTTCTCCTCGACATGAACCAGGTATTTATTTAGAAGAAGAATAACCATATTCTTCTTCAGGTTGACGGCGTGTTGCCATTGAAAGGGTTTCCGATAGGGTATTTGAATGACTGGTTTTCAAAAACCCTAACGGTGCAGTAAGCAATCGACTTACGCCAATGAAAAGCTATCCAATACGATACGATTCATTCGACTAAGCTCTTACCAATTCCTTAAAAAACACGTTGGGCTTTCCATATGAATTGTTTATTGAACGGCTTCAAGCTATTTTAATCACTACGCGAACTCCATACAACATATTTTTGCACTAATTAGCAATTGGCTTGAAGCCAACCAATCACACGAATCTGCCTAACAGCTAATGTAACGCTAAATGCGTACCAGCGTAATGTTAAGTGCTTAAATCCGCAACCCTTACGAAACTGGTCACCTCTATAATAGTAGTTACCGTAAAATGGGGTTAGTTTGATTAATTTTTAAAATAAATCTTCTGTATCTCCCGCATTTAATCGTAAAATAAATTATTAAAAATATCGTATTGGCGACTACTCATTTGGAGTAACTTGAAGCAACTAGAGGCAGACTACGGCAGACGGCTTAGCAGGAAAAAATAATTACGCAGCTTAAAATCTCGATTCTTAAAATGGGGCTACTTTGATTATCCCTGTGTTTACATCACAATATCAAAGTCACCCCTGAAACATGTCAAAACAGTGTGGTTTTTTGTTTTGAGGGTTTTAACTCCAATTTGTCTGAGAATACTTGAACTACTAATATTTTGTGCTCGCATATGAAACATATGAAAGTAATGTCGCGAAAGAGCTAAATAAAAACTCAGACATTGCACTAAATCGATGATTCAAAAAATTATCAAAGTCACCTCGCGTTTCCAAAGTCACCCCATTTTACGGTAACTAGTTCGAAGCAGTTTCCATATCATTAGGGTAAGTTTATCGACAGGGATACCCTAACGTTGGTAGAGCATAATAATGTAGTTACCCGATCGATAGACTTAATCAAATAAAGGGGTTTCCCGGTCCCTGGAGGTGAGCTGACCAATATTCTGCCACGCGAACGGCATCATAGCGGCGTCATATAATAGGTCTTGCCGCGTGCATGGACTGTGGTGAAGCGCCGCAGTAGCAGCGGTCTTCGGCGGTATAACCCCACTTTACCAAGCTTTCTCGGAATCTACTGATCTGAGCGCGCAGTCTGTTGAGTGACTTCTAATGAATGACCTGGAGGAAATATCCCTTCACAGGTGAAACAAAGTAAGGGTTGCTAGGGAATGGTCCTCTTCCCACAGACGGGAACTGGCTATACGGGCTTTGTTGACGGGAGATTTTGCGGCTTTTTAACCGATTGGCACAATGTTTGCCGTTAGATGAAAATATTTTTCATTTTCATTTCTTAAACGTCACTAAAGTTCCACTCCTAATATTCCAGATTTCCCGCGCGCGCCTGAGCGCGCTCGGCGGTGGCGTGGGCTGGCCCCACCCCCACCCCCACGCGCACGCGCACCATCCTCATTCTCATCCGCACGCGCATCCGCACCAGCATCCTCATCCGCACCGCGATCAGCGGACGCAGGTATGTTGGGAGTGGGACGCAGGGGAGGGGGAGGGGAGGTGCGGTGTACTGAGATATAGTTTTATAAAAGAGTCCAATCGGAAAAACTAATGCCTAATGACATTTTTTATTGGACCATAAAAAAAATACTAATAATAAAATGGATCACAATTGCATTGCATTTGTAATAAAAAATGAGTTTGCTTTGACCTCAGTCTCACCTGATGTTAAGTGACGTCGAGCTCGAGGGAGGTACAGATCTAGTGAATAATCCTTTCACATCGCGAAAACTCGGAACTCACGTCTACTTCCGAATGATGCCGACGTGTCTATGAATTATTGAATTATGAAGTGACATGTTTGTATTAAATAAATAGAGTACTTTAGTTATCAGTGTCAAATGTCAAACCACGAGTTTGAAGTTATATCACACAGAGATGTTAAAACCACCATGATCAAATATATAGAAATTAGGTGTAGTTAAACAAGAAGAAATATAAATAAATGTTGAAAATAATTTCACAGGCTTGTCAATCTAAACGTTTCCCAGGTTTTAATGCTTTCGGCATGACTGAAAGTAAACTTAATCTTAATTTACAAATAAATACTCTGGTATTAACCACTCTATATCGATTATCACTCTCGCGATGCGACGTTCCCCCACGTTGCCTTGATGGGTACTGAGTCAGACTGAAGTAGCATGACAAATACGAACATTTCCGAGAAAATACGATGTGAAAGGATATTTCACTACATCTTTACACACTCACCCGGAAAAAAGCCTATTCACTATTGCCTTGAAAATTTGAGGTTTAGATTCAGAAATTTCTACTTGGATAAGGTGCATGGAAAAGCTTATGGAGATAAATTGAATTCCTCTTTTATTTGTGTTATCAGACTCGTTAATGGAAAAAATCGATGTCAAGTCGTTTTTTAACAACTCTGTGAGATCTACTGCTGCTGAAACTTAGCAGTTAACAAAACCAATTACTCCAATATGAAATTATATCTCAGGATAAAACTGCATCTCCCTCGATCCCACGGGAAAAGTGGAAATGAAATTTCAAAGTATTTATTATAATTTTTTGAAAACTTAGGGATAGGTATTTGGAAACATCTTCATTAGATCTTAACTACAGTTTCCATTGCAAAATTGGATGATTTTATATCGATTTTAAATTTATGTTTGACTTCAAACGGAATTATAAAATGTATTTTGTAGTAGGGTTTAAACGAAAACCCTTCTTTTAAGGTGACATTAGAAATCGAATTTAAGACAAAGATTTATTGAACTATAACAATATATCAAAGTCTATCGTGTATTTAAAATATCAACTGCGACTTTCTCATAATTATATTACCACCTTTGTATCTTGTCGCTTTAAAGTTAATGCGACAAGGTACTAAAGTGCTTTGACTGTTAAATATGTGAGTAATATGTCTACAGACTCGCGAGGAAGACACACACACGTAGGTTTTGATTTTACACCATTACTCTCCAAGTGATAGGTCGTTGGGGATATCAATAGAATTTACATGTGAAAAAAAAACAGTCTCGTACACCTTATGGGTCCATACGGTGATATCTATAAGGCTCTAGTTTCAGCATCCTTTAATGGACTTAAACGGACGCTTTTTACATTTGGATCCATTTATAACAAGTCCAATTTGCACACTTGGATCCATTTATAACCAGATGACTTTGCACACCTGGATCCATTTATGAATAGTTCATTTGTGTCCTTAAATGGTCTCTTGGTATATTTGGAACTGTTATAACTGGACATTTGGATGTATTTATGACTAGTAGACTTGGCACACGCGGATCCATTTATAAAAAGTCCATTTATGCCCATTAACAGGTCCTGATTTTAGATCCTGTTGGAGTTTGTTTTAACACATTGCATTTAAAAGTAGCTTTATCGTTTTATTAGAAACATTATACGCTAAAGTGAGAGATATTTAACACGTTTTTCTTAATCTAGCGCATGATATTCCTAACAAAATATAGATGGAATTGCTTGAAAATGCGGTAAAGAAATACACTCCGTATAACACTGACAAAATAATTTGTATGCATTGTCAACGTAAAAACATACAAGTGTAGGTTTTTTAAGTTGTTCGCCGTGTGATGGGATGCAAAATGTGTCTGGGCATAGCGTATAATTTAAGAGTTATGTTAAGTTATTTTCTAAGTTAAGTTTAGTATTTGACGGAACTAGTTGTTGGTGAAGCTAATAATACGTGATAAAGTTGGATTAGTTATGTCCCACTGCTGAGTTCAGGTCTCGTATAGATTAGAAGATTGAATGCGAGAATAGGTCGGTTTTACATGCAGTCAGTACGGGAGCCCTTTGTTCCCCATAATTTTATTGGTCATAATGTAATTGTTGACATAATTTTTGATAGTCATAATTTTTTATATCGCTGAAACTGTAAACTTTTCAGAAGTTCTGAAATATCTAACGTGTAGACAATGCTAGGTTAGGTTAGGTTTGATTTATAAAAATCCTGAAAAAGTAACAGTTTCTTTAAAAAAACACGTTATGACTTGCGATGATTATGACCTAAAGCACATTATGACTAAAAATAATTATGTCAGTCAATATAGACCCAGTCAGTACATTTGCCACGACAGAGCTCTGTAACACGGCGGTAATACATCATTGCAAAGAAAAATCGGGGAAGAAACTCCAACGTGAAGCAATTTATTCAATCATACATTTTAACAGCACGAAAATATAAACCTGTCTGTAGTGAATAGGTATATATAAATTCTCTTGTCATAATCTTTGAGATGACCTCTACCAATTGTCATAAAAAAATATCGGTTGCACAAGTGACATTGACTCACTTCGTCATTTCAGTTTTAAAGTATTTACTATATACTATTATTATTTCTGCTCCGGCGTGGGGATAAGACCGGTGAAATGACTAGTTACATTCCATCTTATTTCTTATTTGTTGGCTATGCATTTGCAGTGCTGAACTGCTGACGAGGATGAAGCAATACCTCCTATATACTTGCAACTTAATGTTGATATGAGGTGTTGCTTTTTCTTCTTCGAAATGACTTTTAGTATCAGATCCGAATAAACATTGGGTGGCCTTTTTATAATTAGTTTGCTCTTGACTAACTCTTGTTCTTGGACGACAAAGGTTTTATCGAATATGAAGCGAGCTCATCCAGAAGATACCTATTCACCCAGCTTTAACTTATTTGGCTTGGCTTCTCCATGACTTAAAAATAAAACGTTACAGCCCTTTGCTCAACAGCGTGACATATTTAAAGTTAATTCAAAAACTATCCAATATAAATACCTAAAAGCGTCACCGACAACTAGCACGTAGCGCTCGCTTCGCTCGTTGCGCGCTGACGAGTAACGTGTCAGGTGGCGGGCGTCGGCGAGCTCTGGGGCGCCGCCGTGCTGCCCAGCCTGCCGCTCAGATACCAGGTACAGCCGGGGACCGATTGGGCCCGATGAATGGGGATTGACACTTGGGGATTTGGCGTTGTGGCGTTTTTGACATGCCTTCTATAATATATTGATGATAGAGATCAATGTAGTGCATTATAAAATAGTTTTATTTATCATTATAATTGTTTTGTTATGCACTAAATAAACGATTTTCTTCTCCTTCTTCTCGTTTGGTTGTTTAGGGAATGAGATGGACTGTTAGGACGCCACAGCGATTACTGTCATCGCGTTCTATGAGTTGATGTTTGTTATCCTACAGTTCAGATTTGTTTCCGAACTGTTTGTAAGTTTTTTTTGTACCTATTATCTTTTTAAAATGTTTAATGATACCTATAGCACCTGTGGGTAAGGGCGTATTTCGTAACGATCCAGTAATGGTTTAAATTAAATGTTTTTTTAACTTATGAAAATTCGTATAAAGTTAACGGTTTGTAATTGAAATTCGAACAATTCCCTTTGTTTTTTCTTTGTCGTGTTTTAAAACAGAATCAAGATCAGTTTGGTAATACGATCCTTGGAAACTTTGTATCATTCGATCGAAAAATGTGGAATATTTAATTTTATTTGCTTGTGGCGTTAGCTAATTTTGAAATATATACAATTGTTAGCAAGGGTAAGCTATTCTCAAGATTTATAGTATCTTGCATTTAAATATGTGGCATTCTTCAGAATGATCACATAGAGGCTTTGTTAAATCTAATGACACTTATTATTTCTTGCTATCTATCATCAATATATCGTAGAATGTGTTTCAATCAGTATAAGTAAAACATAAGCTAAACTTTCTACAGAGAATACGCATATACGAGAAGTCATGTTACGTGATTCATAGAATCATAGATGAAAGAAATAACAATGGTGAATTTAACTTCCGTATCCGACGAAACTCAAGTTACAAAATCCGTTCAAATTATTGATAGAAATACGTGAGAGCCGATAGTTAACTTAACATCATCATTTATTCATTTATGTATTCTTTCTGGCAAATTCAAATGCCATAATAAAAGATAAGGCCAAAGCATTCTTTAAGCTATTGGAAGATAAATAAAAAAGCTCGCGAAATCTAACATTAATTATGGCGAGTGTTTATTTTTTTAATTTTTAGCTGGTTCGATTCCCGGGTGAGACAAGAGAATTTTAGAATATCTTTGAATGCAGATTTGTTTCTGTTTGAAAATAAAAGGTTTCCTTTAAGTCAAATGATTTAACTTAAGGATTTAAGACAGGGCCCATAATTTTTTTCACCGTATTCTCTATACTTACTTCTTTTGTCTTTATTCTAACGTAGCATCGAAAACTATCCGTAGCTGGTTCTCGTAGCCAGTTTAGTTATATTACTTATATTGTGGTTAAAGCGCCTTTAAGCTTACACGAGGCGGTGGTGGAGAAGGTCAGCTTATTTGTGCCCTGTTTTTAATACGCTGGGATGAATGCTACTGTTTTTGTATATATCATGTTATGTATTGTTGGCCGACTGATAGTTTTAAATTAACCTATATATTAAAAACGATTTTTGTGTGATATAATTTTAGTTTTATCCTAAGTGTGGTTTTAGGCGTGTTAGTGTTATAATCTTTGAATTTTACTCGTTATTTGCTTCGATTTTCCTTAGTATAGTTCATTTTGTAATAAGAAAATTTAAATTAACGTTTATTATATTATTGTATTGTAATAATCAAAAGTTTAATGCTTCTTCACACTATATTAAACAAATAAATTTTTAACATCACGGTTAGATCAAAATTGCACATACAATAAATATATAAATAAGATAAATATACAATAGACTGTACAATATGACTGAGGAAACCTTATTGGTTCAACCGATAAAGGGCACCAAGCTTGCTGAGCTGTGATTGGTTGTATTCTGACCGCACGATGCTATTGGCTCCTATAATACCGCTGCACAAATAGACTTGCTAACCTCTAAAAATCAGCCTTAGTGTCCAAGGTTAGTCATTAATTATGACCTTGGAATTGAAGTAACTGGGAACCACAGAGTTTTGTAATATTTCCTGCTAGCTGGCGCGCTGCGTGCCGCATAAAAAACTGGCAGAGTAACCATTTAATGTTGGAATTGATTAAGGCAATTCTAATTCATTTGTTTGTTTGATCCGTATTTATGGTTCAACGCGAAATTTTGTAAAGATAATTTTTATTCCCACAGAAAAAATTTAAACAAATTTACGTCACTGTCAAAGTGACATTTCAGGGGATCTCAAAGTTTGGGTCAGCAAGAAATATAATATTAAGTTATCATTTCGCTCGAACCGTGATTTAAAAATAAATTCGAGAATTAATTGAATTTAAAATCGCACAAATGAGTCACTGGAAAGTGATTACGACGGGAGCACGAATTGTGAATTGCGAGTGAAAAGACGTCTCACATCAATCAAGCGGGCCTCAACTTGTTGACACGGGTGTATCGAGTCAATGATACCAGTGCAATAAATAAATTATGCATACAAAAACAGTTTTCTCGCTTTAAATTAATACAACAAAGAGTTTATATCAAAATAAAGTTTGCCATCAACAAATTAAATTCTTTAATCTTGATTGCAATATATAGTTTTTTTTACAGAAAGTCGATTTCTTATAAATGTGGAGAGTATAGAAAAATTGAATACTGCAAATGTTTTTTGTTAACGGCAACACCTTTGTTTACATTTATTCTGCGGGAATAAAAATCCGGCTTTAGATTGGAGACAAACATATAGTACATTTTATTCTGGATAATTGGACAGTTCCCAAGGATTAGCGACAAATGGTATCTACTCGTCTCGCTTTCTTTATTAGCTTATAGATAGGTTTTCTTTTCGCTAAATACATTTTCACAACTCATAAAATTTTAAACAAATTAAAACTAAATTTAAGATATAAAACTAAGCTAAACGGTTATTAATAGTCTTTTAATAGTTGATTACACAACACACTTATCTTGTAACAACTTAACTAGATAGTTTTATCAGAGTAGGCTTGCACCACCGCCTCAGGGGTAGCGTTAAGGCTTCTAACACTAATCGACGCATGGAGAGCATGAGGCATTGTAACTGGAGCACAGGCGCCGATTTCATTACCTTTAAAGACAATATAGACTTCTTCTGCAAAAGCAAAAGGTGATATATGTGTAAGGACTTCATAATGTTATATTGCCTTTTGCTTTTTTGAAGGGCAGAGCTCTACTCAACGTGGTCTAAGTGTGTTAATAAACTGATCTTTAGATGCAGATCCGAGAACTGTTTTAGACTTGACGTGTCTAGATATCAGTCTCTGTGATGTTATGGATGACTAAAGATGAAATTTGGAGTCAAATGTATTACAAATTAAAATTTGTTTATTTTATTTCATTTAAATGATAAAGTACAATCATATCGACGATTAAGAATCAATGTCGTATATGTGAGTAACGATTTCTTGAATAATTAACTTTTTAATTGAGATTAAAAATTCAATGTTGATTCGCTAGCCAAAATAGTACCTTACTATTTTAACTTTTGATTCTTAAAAAATATAAAATGTAATAAGGAACTCGTGAGTCAACTATAGTATAAATAAATAAATAAATAAATAAATAAATAAATATATTTGACAAAATGTTTTGATAATTTAATCATTCATAAATCTATCACCGAAGGCTATGTTGAATACAGGATAAGAAAAGGCATGCGGGCTTTGTCTTGGTTTTGATTGGTTAATAATCTGGTTTTATGTCGAATTAAAATCTATCTTATATGTTAACTTTGTATTAGCCCTCTTTTCGTCCAATAATTCCCTTATCTATTTGTTCTAGAATAAATCTTATTACATGAAATAGTTTTTAATAGCAACGGTCTAAAATTATCTCTTCACTATCCCTGTGTACCTAGTTTGTTTCGCTTCTAAAACGATTGCTTTTTCTTTTATAATCCTGCAGGATCCATTAATGGATCGATTTTTTATACATTTGGATCCATCTTTTTATAGCATCAAATTGATTTTGTACATTTGGATCCATCTTTTTATAGCCTCAAATTGACTTTGTACATTTGGATCCATCTTTTTATAGCCTGAAATTGACTTTGTACATTTGGATCCATCTTTTTATAGCATCAAATTGACTTTGTACATTTGGATCCATCTTTTTATAGCCTCAAATTGACTTTGTACGTTTGGATCCATCTTTTTATAGCCTCAAATTGACTTTGTACGTTTGGATCCATCTTTTTATAGCCTCAAATTGACTTTGTACATTTGGATCCATCTTTTTATAGCCTCAAATTGACTTTGTACGTTTGGATCCATCTTTTTATAGCCTCAAATTGACTTTGTACATTTGGATCCATCTTTTTATAGCCTCAAATTGACTTTGTACGTTTGGATCCATCTTTTTATAGCCTCAAATTGACTTTGTACATTTGGATCCATCTTTTTATAGCCTCAAATTGACTTTGTACATTTGGATCCATCTTTTTATAGCCTCAAATTGACTTTGTACGTTTGGATCTGTGGCGACCTAGCGACTTCTAACGGCAACTTGTATCAAACCAACTCGTTACCTCGCTAGCGCCACCAGCGTCAGACAGCGCAACTAAAGTGTTCTACAACGCGCGAACGAAGTTTCTCCAGTCAGTTGACATATATACGACTTCCAACTTCATCCCAATGGACTTCGGTCCCCAGGCATAACACCCGCCTGGAGAGAGATCTCTCTATTGTCCTCTCTTCCTACATTGGTGACCCCGACGTGATCGTCTTCCTACATTGGTGACCCTCGACAATGGACAATTACGCAACCTGACGACCTTCAAGCAACTATGACGCAGTTTCACAGCAAGCCAGACAACCCGCACTGTGCACCACTAGCATTCTGATATATCTCCATGCTTGGTGTCTACAGTGTGCACACTACTCTCATTCAACAACACGACTCACTGCGTCCTACTACGAGTACTTCACGAGCAGGTACACGACTCACTGTGTACTCCACTCACTCCTCTTCTCCTGCTACGCTCGCCAACGCGGCTCCGAGCACTACTGGAGACATCCCCTACTGGCACTTGCAAGCGGCTATTCAACGCACAGACTGCACGTCATCACCATCAATCTCCGGTCTCAAAGGAGGGCTGGTGTGGCGACCTAGCGACTTCTAACGGCAACTTGTATCAAACCAACTCGTTACCTCGCTAGCGCCACCAGCGTCAGACAGCGCAACTAAAGTGTTCTACAACGCGCGAACGAAGTTTCTCCAGTCAGTTGACATATATACGACTTCCAACTTCATCCCAATGGACTTCGGTCCCCAGGCATAACACCCGCCTGGAGAGAGATCTCTCTATTGTCCTCTCTTCCTACAGATCCATTATAGGAAAATGTTGTACATTTGGATCCATAAAAAGAAAATATGTTGTACATTTGGATCCATAGTGGCAAATTCGTCATCAAATATATTAAAGAATACAAGTAGCTAAAAAAATTAAAGCTGTTAATATGTATTTATCTAACAATTAAAAATACAACGTATTCATATCGTCGTTAAGTACCCATAATATAGACTCCATTTTGTTTTTCTCAAGCCAAGTCCGCATACCAAGACATACTTCTAACTTCCACGCCTGCGCTCCTTGCTCGTAGCCGTGTCGCTATTATAGTAATGTAACTAACACATATAGCGCAGTAGCCCAACCCCGCACGCCGATACGGAAATTGACAGGTTTAAAACTTGTCAAACTAAACACCTACCCACGCACCATGTACTCCTAGTACTTAATACCACGCTGCTCTATTTAATTCTACTCGGTAACACCATATCGCCTTTGATTTGTTATCGTATGGTTGTAAAATCGACTCGGCATGAGCTATCGTATCGTTGACAATACGATAGCATGTCGAAAGCGATATGGTTTTTGCCCAGTGGAATAGAGGCCCTATGAACTTGGTTGTATTGGTATCTGCACGAAAATTGTTGTCTGCCTTCCAAATTAAAAGGGCAGTATGTGCACATGGACCGCATACTATTATACTGTGTTTTTCTTTTGGCCGGCATTATATTCACCTCTCGCTCGCACTCGCCGAGTATGAGCAAGAGGCACATTGATAGCTTCAACTCTCATGCTACAACAAGATACTTTCACGAGCTTCTAAACGCTTTGATCGTTATTAGTCCCTGGTACTTTTAAACTCAATTTACATAATGAGTTCCTTTCGATCGACTTGGTGAGGAAAGTGAGGTCTTAATATTTTTTTTCACGTGGTCGAACGAGTTAATAAATATAAACTCCAATATGTCCTTGAAATTTGGTATACGAATTTAAAACTTAATTTGTTCGGATTAGGTTTTATATTCGTATACCAAATTTCAAGGACATATTGGATTTTGATATTTATCAACTCAAATTCACTTATACTTAGGCTGAAAAAAAAACTATGTGACTCTTTATGGTGACCAGTCGAGACAGTCCAGAGATACAAAATATGTTGAACAGACCAATAAATAAAATATTTTGTACCTGTGGTCTGTCTTGATTGGCTGGCATTTACTTATTTAACTACTCAGATACAGTATAATATGTATATCTTTACTGATAAAAGTCTAGAAAATGTTGCTTTCTGTTAAAATGTCGAATGGAATGGTACTTTAAAATTAACTCCCTAAGCTCTCTTTATTCAATTGTTTGCTAGATTCTTTAGTAAATGATGTCATACTGAAGTCAGGACATTATTTTCTCTAAAAACAGACGTTGGAAATTTCCCTAGGTGTATTTTTCTCGCAATTAATTTACAAATGACGAGAAAAATAAATGGATCAAAATTTCGAATTCTGTAATTCGGAGTTGCCGTTCCATTTGAATGCGGTTTAATATATAACATTATAGAGCTTTGTTTCGAATAGGACGCACTGTCTATCTAATTTAAAACAGGTGCCTAGACTAGATACGTAACGCCAACGTCAGCGAAAAACTGACAAATTAGAGGATTGGCGTAAGCAGACGATCTAACGCGTCGGCCGCCTATGTGAATTCGATAAGTTTTGTCAGTTTTCGAAGATCTCTATCGTTTACTTTACGTATCATATCTAAGCCCTCAGACCTATACATTAGTCTTCATTCCCGCACAGGTTCACTTTCTCCATATTCCCATTGTCCACATTCTCATCTCGGCCGCATTCCCAACTCGCCACGTACCAATCCCAAATTGTCCACTTCCTATCTCGTCCATATTCCCAACTCGTCTTCATTAACAACTCGTCGGCATTTCCAATTAGACCACATTCCCAACTCGTCCTCATTCCTAACTCGTCTGCAACCTAACTTAGGACAGTACGGCTGTTCGATGTCAATTCGATCACTCGGTTGTTCACTAGTTGTTGGGAATGTGAACGAGATAAGAATATGGACGAGATGGGAATGCGGACGAGTTGGAAATGTGGCCGAGATGAGAATGTGGACGAGGTGGAAATATGGACAAAGTGAACCTGAGCGTTCATTCGTGAGCAACCAATTTCTCAGTTTAAAATTTAGCAATAGCTTTAGTAGATTAAGATCCAGTTTCCTCTGTACACTATTCTTAACACCTGTCAATTTGCGGAACGGCTTTAGTTTTATTATTGTTAGGTTCTTGTGACGCCGCCCTAGATACAGTGACGCTTCGGGTGTGGCGCTTGGGGTAGAACTTACAGTGTCGCACCTTTAAAACTATTTGTTGTACAATCAAACTTGTGCTAGAGGATTAATTTTCGAAAACATGTCCACAGGACTATATGAATATTTTTGGGAATGTATTCTACCATATTTTTTAATAATATACCCAGTGTTTATAATTTCTTGAGGGTTTAATTTTAATTATTTTGCACGGTAATTTAAAATAGGTAATGGAAGAAATACTTCTTATAAAAAGAAAGAGTTTTATTTTAGTTTTATGTCCACATGTAGCACCAATGGGACCTTAAGTACGAAGCTTTTTAATGTGGGGATTGAAACGAACGTATATGAGATATGAAGATGATTTCATAAAATAATATCGACAGTTTATTCTTGGGGCTTTAGCCTCGGATCGCATTTTTATCGCCCTCGCTTTCGGCTTGGGTGTCAAGTACAACATCTGAAACATTCTTTGTTTTACCGCCCTAGGTATGTTATGTACAATTTTTTAACACTAGCTCCGTGCAAAATAATTAAGGAATATTATAAGAATATCAATTCGAAGATTTACTTCATCTAGTTTTAGAGATGCGAACGCTACGTGTTGTATTTTAAGTTTCTTGTAATATATACTGCGACGACTGCCTTGCTCTTCCTAATTTCTGTTTCCCTAGTATAAAACTGAATATATCTTCCGAAGTTCAAATGAAAGGGCCTAAGTCTATGACTCTGTGTATGATTTGTGCCCTTTTATTATGACCTGAATCGAATTGTGTCCGTTTTTATAAGGATGCTATTGTGAACTTCAGCTTTACAATTCTGACAATGAATGATAGGTGACATTTCTGTGCACATGGCGCAGAGTATATGAAACCCAGTGATGTATCAGCGTGTTAACTTTGCAATGTATACCGAATTGTAACCTGTTTCATTGTCGGTAGGTATGGTAAGGATCGTCGTCGCGTGTTTTACTTTGTGATAGCGTGCTGTGAACGTTATCGCTTTTGTCTATCATCTGTTTCTATTTTCGATTTTAATATGTGATAGATATGGTATAACGGAACCCTATGGGTTATTTCGGTAACCCTATCTGATCAAGAATCAGAAAACTATGAGAAGAAAGACAGACACTTTTGAAATGCTGGACCGCCTAGGAATCTGTTGGATGGTACACTAGAATAAAATATAATAGTTCTTCATTTGAAAAAAAAAATGATGATAAAGAAAGAGGTCATTTTAAAAATATAATGTTCTGCTATGAACTTAGCATTCAAATATTTTATTATATTTAATTGTTCTGTACAATTAGTAACCGAAAAACAACAAAATAGGTCGCACTGTGCTTTGCGATACGATTAAAAACTACTAGTATGGTTAGAAAAACTTAATTTAATTTTACAATTTGGAAGTTGCTTAACGTTTTCAACGCCACAGTCGGCTCTGGCCGTCAACTAAAAGTCGTGCCACTGACGCCACGTCGGCTACAGCCGGCAAGAGTTCAAGATTAAAATAGACTTTGTGTGGTAGCAATAAGATGTACTCGTAATTTGCATAGCATAGCAAACATGTTTGGCGTGTGGGTGGCACATTTTGTATTCGACGTATGGCGTTCAAATGGTTAAAATCATTGCGTGTTATCAGTCTTTGAACAACCTTTTATTAATCCTAGATTTGCGGGCTCCTAGTATGGTAGGGAGTTTTTTAGGTTTGTGTATTAGATAGCTAAATATCAGCCACAAATTGACCTAGGCCGAAACTAAGGTCTAGACTTTAACTTTAGGCACTTGGCAGTAAAAAACATACTCATATAAAAAACTGAAGTACATACTTGGTAACATCAGTTTTTGTCTTTCTCCCCTTAGTGACTGTTTTTTGCTAGTCCCCGATCAGATAGGGTTACCGAAGGTGTTACCCTTAGGGTTTGATGGTTTTTTGACGCGATTAGTGGACATAAGTCTTCATGTTCTGACTAATCTCGAATAATCGTGAATGGTGACGTCACGGCACGTTGTTGCTATCTGTTAGGAATGATACGATATGCATGCCCAAATTATAAAGACTTGGAATAAACTTAGTGGCGGTTGGACCTTGTGCAAGGTCCGTTCAGGGTTGAAAGTCCGACAGGGTTTGTGATTTTTGAGATACTTGATGAAAGTCGAAAACTATCTGACGTTTGGTTTAATTATTAAAAAAAAACTGACTGAAGTTACGTTCTTTATCTTAGTCTATCACAATTAAAGATGCAAGAATAAGAGAGAGATTATTAAAATGCTTTTGTGATTGTTGAGTATGCAGGTTTCTGAACTCATATATTAAAAGAAAAGAGGAAACCTCGTGCAACGTCCGTGCGAATTGCTACCACCATCCTTAGTAGTCTTAGGATTGAAGTCTTGAGAATGCTAATGTCTATGGGTCTCAGATCTTACTTACATTCAGGTGGTATAAAAAAAATCTTACTGTCTCAGTAGAAGCTTGTATGTTCGCACACAACCCTTCCTTTCACATGCATATCGTATCAAACACAAATAGGAATGAACAGGTAGGACAGGTAATTTAATTTGTAAGTTTTATGAAGTGCGTTTAATTTATTCCATAGGGTAATAATGTACTTTTTAAAGTGTATTTACTATGTAACTAAAGTGTTGCTAAGTCTGATTAACCTTAACAAATTCAGTCGGCTGACGTTTCTTAAGCACCATTCACACTTAGCGGGGCGCATGGGATCCTTTTTTATTGATATATTTGTTACTGCATATTTATTATATTAAATCGCTACGTTTCGTTGTGTGAATCGTGCTGTGCTTTTCCTTTAGTATAAGGCTCCAGAACGTTTTCTTCTTAAGCATATTGGGACTAGAACGCACGCTGGATGGTGTGCGTTGAGTGCGCGGTAACGGTGGGCTGTAGCATCACGTCTTGTGTCCTAGCGCACAGCTTGACTAGAAACGGCGGCGGGCCAATCGGAGCGCGGCATTTCACAGCGGACCAATAGGAACGCGTGGTTTGACTGCGCTTTGATCAGCTGTGTTACTTTCTTAGCTGTCACGTTGAGTTCCTCGGCGAATTTCAAAATTTTGAATGTGTTTGTTGATACTAGGGGCAAAAACCAGCTTATAGCTTTAGTTAAGACCAGTGTCAACGTGTGCAGAGGTCAAAGTGTTATGGAATTTTTCGTGGATATCATTCGTCCGTTAGAGAGTAATACGGCTGCGCCCGCGCCGCCGCATCGATGTTGATTCATCTCACACTTCTGAACGACTCTTTGTTTCGATAAATACACATTTGTTTTCGAGAACACCGTTCCAAGGGCTTCTCTACACGGTCGGTTATTAACGGAAATATTGGGCTGTTTTAGAGTGCGGCTCCACTGAGGCGGAGACGAGAGGAGCGGAACGGAGCTGTGCCAATATTAACCAATAGAAGGCGCATGCGGTCACGTCGAGCGCGCCTTGCGCACGTTAGTTTATATTCTATTGGTAATATTGGCACAGCTCCGCCCCGCTCCGCTCGTCTCCGCCTCAGTGGAGCCGCACCCTTAGTATTGACTTTGGTTTTGGTGTATAGCAAGAAAGTTGGATATACGTCAAACATATGGCCTTGTGACGTCATCTCACTGTTTTTTCTTCACTAAAACTAATTTTGATCAAAGTTTACTATTGTTTCTTTATGGTATTTAAATATTGTAAAGGAATCAAACTGCTTTGCTAACTCAGCTAATAAAGAAATAAGTCTTTTGTTTCAGTGGCTCGGCTTACGTTTGTTATAATTACAATAATTTAAATACGTAAAGAAATTGGTTATGATTTATAATGGCGCCCAAACTATTAAGGAAGATTCATACTTAACAGACCGCGTTAGAGCTACTAAAGTCTATAACGCTGACTAGTTCTGCTGCGATGCGATACGTGTGAATCGTACTTAATAATTTAAGTCTTCTTGACAAGACGTTATTGCAGTAGAAGTGTGACGCTCTATAAGTATGTATTAAAGCACACTTGAAGCCTATTCTAGCTGTGTGAGTGCTTTTTCTTCTTGCTAATAGCTGAGAACTTACCGCCGTTTAGGTGGCCTGCCTTACTGCTCTCAAAGGCCAAAAGGCGATATCTCAATTTCAATATCCAAAGCAAATACAACCCTCTGCAGTTAGTGATAAGGTTGCACTTGCTACAGGAGTTTTGTCAGAGATACGTCCATTTGTCAGCAGGGCAGCTTATCTCCTTTAATACCCGACCGCGTACAGTCCCACGCGGTTAGCATGCATCACAGCTCATACTTTCGTCCTGTACTGTACATATCGCGTACGTTTAGTGCTGACATGGGATTTGTTATAGATAGGGGCTCTTTGCAATGTGGTTAACGAGTTCATTGACATATGGCTAATTGTCAAAGGCTTTACGCGTCAAAGGTCTAGTAATTATGACTAGGGTTGAGAGTTTTCATAGTATAGTAAGAGTTATGAGAGATATGGAGTCGATATTAATATTAAAACGTATCGTACTTAATTTTGTTTTATTATTATTTGTGTTTTTTATTTAATGCGCCAATGTCTGTCTAGTTTTAGACAATCGGGACTTCGGACTATTGTTCGGTTAAAGACTATTTACTTTGATGGACTAAACAGAAGCACATGGGGCCTTTTTAACTATATTAACAATTACATTTTAGAATGCAATAAATAATTGACTATGAATTAATATTAATGTTGACTCTATATCTTGCTTTAGCCTTACCTTACTATGAAAAATCCGAACATGACGTGTACATTGCCAGCGACATCTAGTGACTTTTTTTCGTAGCATACATTGTTATTAATTACGTATTATTTTATTTTCTCAAAGTGATAAATGTATACGATACGCATTGCAATGAGCCCCTGTAGAGCCGGTCGATTGCGACCCCCCAAATATTTTCCGCAGACTAACCCCACGTTTAAATTGTATTTTATTACTATTACGTGTACCGCATGCTCGATCTTCCTCACTTTTGGATACCCTGTGAATGTGTTCCGTGTTACGTGTATAATGATTTCCTCACGTCCGCGTTTCGCCCCGTGTGGCCCGGCCCGCTCGGCCGGCCTCGGCCAATCGGCGCGTCGGGCCACACTAGGCGGAACTTGCCACATTTATTTACCGTTTTGGCCGCTAGCAACTCAAGCTTTGGTATTTTGTAGATTGGTTTTAAGATATGAAATAAAATATTTGGCTGGTCGCTTTCATTATTAGAACTTGGCTGTTTCCTACGAGTATGCTCCTTGTGAAGCGAGTTACGTAACAAAATTATGTTATTGTTATTTTTATGTAAGTTTTTTAAGGGTTGCGGTGATTAACTCTGGGCGCTGAAATCGTTTAATTTCTATTTTAATGCATTAGGTTTTTCTCTCGTTCATATTATTATAATTTTGTGACTATAAGATATTTATTGACACTTATTTCTTTAGTTTCATAATTATTATGTAATTATTGTATTTTAATTATAACACAGGTATTATCTTTCTACAATGCTTTATTCATTTAAAAAGTGATAAAAATGAATTGAAGTAGAAATATAATACTTACGTATATCCATATTCCTGATTGTTTTTTATTTGTTCACTTAGCCCTTTCCTGCCAAATATCTATTCATTATTAAAAGTATTTTAATAAACACACGTATTTGGTCTGTTAATTGGCACTCATCTCTACCTTGCAATTTACACTAATTTATAATCTTTAATGATCGTTTTTTGTGGCCGTGATAAAGTTACAGAACATAATATAAATGTTTAAAAAACAATGAACCGATCCCTTGACCAGATCTTGACGAAATTTAAATGGGACCAACCTTGAGATATACCCTACGCATGAAAAAAAGAATCATTAAAATCGGTTGACAATTGGCGCAGAAATCGAGTAACATACACACAAAGAAACATAAATTGAGAACCTCCTTTTTATATAAAGCTGAAAATAAATTTATCTGTGTGATACTTAAAACTTTAAAAACTCTAATTATTGATTTATACTAGAAACTAGACCTCTTTGCCTGTTTCTTAAATATAGCTGCGTCCTATTTCGCTAAGTGTGTATATTTTTTATTGTGTATATAATTAATGTTATACTATTCTTTTATTAATGAACGAGACGAGAATCTAGCCACGCCTCGCTGAATACCGCCCTAACCCTGCCATTTTTGGTTTATGGTTTATTTACTCTATGGTTTAAACATTTTCTCGTTAAACCCGAACCCTTATTGATTATAGATTAACATAGTTAATATATGAAATGTAAAGTCACAAGGTATAATAGAATTTGGGTTGTTACTTGATTGTGTTTATTCCATACGTCATAATAATAAGAAAAGGGATGTGACCATAGTTCTAATTGTTTTGCTGATGGTAGAGATATGTATACAGTGCTGCCAAATAAATAAATAAAATGCAACCAAATCAATAACAATTAGTATTTAAAAATATCTAAAGAGAATGCGATACTTATTATAAAAAAATATATTGACGTCGAAATCTTTATTTTTTTGTCTCTCGAATTATGCGATCGATGTCACAAGTCTCCGCTGTCTGTCCGTCTGTCACAGGGATGTATCTTTTGAACCGTATTAGCTAGACACTTCACAGAGTGTGTGTTACTATAGCAGCTATACAAAAAAATATGAAAAAAATATATCTTAATATTGTACATTGATACGGTTACCCTTCTGTGTGCTAGTCCGATCCGCACTTAGCTGGGCTTTTCTTATTCCTGTATATCAGTTTAAACCAAATAAAATATAGCCTATATTAGTTAGGGATAATGTAGCCGTGTATTCATATAACCTTTTTTTAGATCTGTTTAGTAATTCCAAAGATTATCACCATTATACTTTATAATATAAGTATAGATAAAGTTTTAACATCCGTAACGTAGGATTTCAAGCATATAAAAAAAAACTTATAACGATTGGCAACTCTGTATACATATTCTACCGATTGCGCCAGATTGATGCCATCTCAAACTCTCAAGCATTCGGTGGCAAAAAACGTAGAAGCCGTTTATCGCTACCCGGTACGGTAAAAACTACCTTATGTCCTTCCTCGGGGATCGAACTATCTCCATTACAAATTTCATTAAAATCACGAAAGCGTGACAAACAGACTGACAAAGTTACTTTCACATTTAAAATATTTATAATAATACAGATGTTTTATTGGCCAAATTAAACGACCGGTAAGAAAATTTGATCTTACGATAGGGTTACCGCTTAACATACGTAAAAACCCATATCAAAACGTTCTGTTGGGTTTTTTGAAAGCTTGTTCTATATTGCACTGGTTTCATCGTAACTTATCTACCTATTAGCACTGAATGTCCTTGAAGAGTTTGAGTAAAGGGTCTGTTGGACGGTTGCCAACAAGCCCATCCGACAACCTGACCTTGGTCGAAAAATTCTAATTTGCTGACGGCCTTGGCGACAAAGTCGGTCCGTCGGATGTTGGCGACCGTGTAGCAGGCCCTTAACAGTTGAGCTATGGTCCACCCTCCCCTATTTCCCCCACTGACGAGTGACGCCCACAGATGGGCGGCGTGTACGCTGGTCTGCAGTACCCCCCGCGCGGGCCGTTCGCCTCACCCCCGCACTACATGTCGCATACACAGGTTAGTATGGAATAGTACATTATTGCCTAGGCATGGAAGTAGGCAATTGCGGGTCGAGTATTGGTTTAAAAGGACAAGCTTGCGAGTCCGTTTAAAAATACGAAGCCCGCAATTGCTGTTCCTGCCGAGGCAAATATAGTGCTTTTCTCAAGAGAAAAAAAATTGGGTTGGAGTAAAATTTTCATCGCTTGCACTGATTTTTTAAATTGCATACAAACAGAAACTTCATGTGAAAAAACCATCACTCTTTACCGCCTTTTTGTTTATGACAAGGAGAAACGCAAGCTTTGTTTTAAAAAAAACATAAGCTATTCCAGACACAGATAAAAAAGTTATGTTTCGAATAAAATTTGGATTTGTGCCATCATTTTATTATGGGCGTTTTCACTTTTTTAAAAGTTACAAGTTAGAGTAATGGAATTTGTATGCAACATTGCGGGCTTGTGTAGCGAGCGCTCAATGTGTTTTTTTTTTAATTTGAGAACTGTCAGTAAACTATGTACTTCGTGTCTCATTATATGTAGATAGTCATGTCAACATTTCCGAAAATTTTTGAGAAAACGTACATTACCTTCTTCTTTAACCTCGTAAGGCCCAGTGTGCATTATCAAGGCAATTCAATTTGAACTGTATTGCAATAGTAATAAAGTTTATTTTCCTTTCTTCACAAATTGAAAATGGAATTTTCGAACAAACTTAATTGAACTTTATTGCCTTGGTGGTAGATTCAAAGTCCCACTGACTGATGGTTCGTGGGATCTGAGACCCATAGACATTTGCATCCTGAAAACTACAATCTTATGTAAACCAACCCTGAAGACTAAGATGGAATGCCTCTATGCTAGTAATTTCACGGGTTGTCTTATGACCAGTGATCGGATATCGATCGGATAATTTAATATGGATATGACCAAAATCCCGGGATCTGGTGTGAAAAGAAAATGCTATCGTTATGATATTTATAAATAGCATATAGGATTTTAGACATGAAAAGAATTCGATTGAAAATAGAAAATATTGAGTAAATAATTATATGCTATTTAAATTTTATACAAACTAATAAAATACAATATTTGTTTGGTGTTGCAAATTGATTATGCGTACCGTAGTATATCTTTTATATTCATCAAAGCCTAACTGGCAGATCAGTTTTAAACAGAGGAACAAAAAAATACTTTTATATACAGCGAAAATATTTATTCCAAACCCAAACTTTCAACAACATAAGTCCGGGAATCCCGGGACATATCCATATTGGCATAATGTTTGAGGTCATTCACCCCGTGTTACACCGGGAAAGCCGATCATTACTTATGACTCAAGAACTCAATAACCTCGTAAAGCCCACCATACTACAAACAGGGAGTTTTTTGTAAGTAGGACTTTGAACCTACCATCAAGGCAATAAAGTTCAATTTCGTTTGTTCGATAATGCCGTTTTCAGTTTATGAAGTTAGGAAAATAAACCTTATTCTCATTGCAACATAGTTCAAATTAAATTGCCTTGATTATGTACATTCTATTTGCACACTGGGCCTTACGAGGATAATGCCAATGCTGCTTGGCGGTATAGTCCATTCGCTTAGATAGTGTCGCTACACTCACACGTACTTGTGGTTATTGTAATAAAATACGAATATATTTCGATGTAAACTGCCAAATTCACTTGCGGGTGTATTGTGCACCATTTAAGCGAATGGACTATAGGTTACGGGATAAGATGGTGGTAGGGTTCAGGACGAACTCCGCAAAAGGTCCTACTAATCTATACTTAAAACAAAAACGACGACGCGTTTTGTCCAGTTGGTAGTCTACCTACGAAGTTAGCCGTCCTAGGTTCGATTGATATGGGCCAATATTTGTGTGATATGCGCCAGTATTGGTTTCCGAGTGTTGGATGTATTTAAGTATATGTTTGATGTTGTCTAGCACCGTTCATAGTACAAGCCTAGAGCTTAGTTTGGGACCAGAGCCCCATTTCACGAAGCTACAAGTTACAAATTACAAGCGGAAGTCTGTTTCTAACTCCTTTTGCTAGAAAGAGAGTTCCGCTTGTAATTTGTAACTTGTAGCTTCGTGAAACGGGCCACAGGTAAATTTGTGTGAGATTGTCTTATATTTACCCGAAATTAGATGCCACTCGGCCAGAATTCCTCCTTTAAAAAGGTCGACAGATCTTTTGTCGGTTATCTGACCTTGCGGTCTTGTGGTTGTTTGTAATGAATGAGGGCGCCACTGGACTCTCGGCGTAGTCTTCAAGTAAGGGTGCTCCTTTGTGACACAATCTATTGATAACAGCGCGCGGAAGGCGGGCGATTGGACCTCGCGCATGCGGCACACGGCGCCGGCGACGGTGCGCTGTCGCCGCTGCAGCCTGCGCCAGAGCTGCATCACGCGCCGCTACTACTTCACACTGAAGTAAGCATAATTATTTACTTATTTATTGATAAGAAATCCACAGCACAATCAATAACAAATATAAAAGGAGGAACAAATTACGATGTCGAAAATATGACTTCTTGCGTTTATGCAACGCAATATGGGCCATGGCCGCTGTTGCTAATGTGGTTTTTTGCGTTTTCCGTAAATTCAAATAAGCGGTGATCCTGGTCGCGGCACCAAGTATTCAACCGCTTGTAGTGGGTCTATTCAAGGCGGCAAAAATCATATCATATCTTTGACCTGTTATGATACTGTTTTCTCGGCAGCCATTACTGTCAAGTAAATAGAGCTATCAAAACGTTGTCAATACGATAACAGGTCAAAGACGATGTGGTTTTTTCCGCCCTGAATCTCTCGGCCCTGGTATTTTGGGTGACTTATCTTTAATTGTTGTTCCAGCCACGGGGAGCCGCGTTGGAGCTGGTTCCGCAGCATGCGCGGCCCGCGCTATCGCACCACCACGTGAGTAACAAGCCCTTATAAGCGAGTACGAGTAGATTTACACCTGGTTCCTTACCTTTTTTCCGACCAAGGAGCTTTGTAATTGTTTCGTGAGTAGAGTCAAAGTAATAAATACTACTTAATCTGATAGAGGGTGGCCTAAAACGGACTGAAAGCATGTTTCAGGTGCCTGAAACGGACTGCAAATATGTTACAGGCGCCTGAAACGGAAAAGATGATTCAGATACCTGAACACAATGCCAAGTGGGTTGATTTTGATGTGATAGAGCTACCTCTGAAACAAACAAACGATAAATCAGCCTGCTGAAAACGCTTCCAAAGCCCCAAAAATCACGATTTAAAATAAAAATTTCTTTCTTCTATTACACAACTATCGATATATCGATAAAAAAGTATATCTAACACTAGCTAGATTGCGACAGTCTTTTGTTTTGCCGCGAAAATTCCGGGTTCTGCTCACATTAGAAGTAAGACAGCAAGAAATGAAAGTTTTAACATGATCTCGTGTTGTTTACAGTACGTGGCGAGTCGGCGCAGCGGCATCGGCGGCGGCGTGGGAGGCGTCGGCGCGCTCGGCGTCGGCGCGCGCGGAGCGCGGCCCTACGTGCGCCACGCGCCGCGCTACACGCACCACATACACCACATACACACGCAGGTACATACGACGGTCTAGAGTCATACGCCCTTATTTATAAACGTGGAAAAACCATGGAGTAGCTAAACCATATTTTGTCCTTATCTGTCATTGTGACTTTTGACTTTGACATATAAGGACAAAGCATGGTTTAACTACTCCAAGGTTATTTACACGGTTATAAGTAAGGGCGTTAGTCTTGTGGACTATCTAAAAAAGAATGAATAAAAGAAACCGTGGGTAACGCAGTACCGCACTGTCTGACACGGATTTGGTCGATGCTAACAGTTTTTTTTAAATATTGATGGATTTGTTCATGACTGTTTTTTTTCTTGCTCTTGGAAGATTTTGTATGTGGTCCAATATTAAATTGTCTTAGAGTTTTCAAGTTTAGCAAATTTCAGAAGATTCTAATAGGATTGGTCAGAGTCTTAGGATTGCAGTCCAGAGATTGTAGTCTTGTGAATTCAAATGTCTATGGTTTTCAGATCTCACTTAACATCAGGTGCCTGTATGCAATATTAAATCATCTTCGGGTTTTTAGCAAATTTCTCAGGATTCTCATTGGATTGGTCTTAGGATTGCAGTCTTGGGATTGCATTCTTAGGATTGGAGTCTTAAAATTGCATTCTTAGGATTGCAGTTTTAAGACTCAATTTTACATATTAAGAATTCCTGCTCACTATTGCAGTCTTGAGAATTCATATCTGTATGTGTCTCAGATCCCACTTACCTGGTGGTGGCCTGTGTAACAAATATAATATTGATTGCAGGGCGGGTCCGGGGGCGGCGCGGGCGCGGGCGTGGGCGGCGGGCTGATCACGGCCGTGTCGCATGTACCGGCGCAGCTGCACGTCGCGCCGCCGCTGTCGCTGCCGCCGCCGCCGCCCACCTACCAGGTACTGGCGCTGCTGGCGAATCCCTGGCACCGGGCGACGAACGAAACAGACCAAGTAACTAGCTACCAAACGATGGCAGGAGGGGTGTTATATGTTTAATGTGTTTGCGTGAGGAGAATTTGACAAGACAAGAATTTGACGTAACAATAATTTGATGAGACAAGAATTTCCGAAAAAAGAATTTGCCGTAAAAAGAATTCGAGACAAAACCTTGCGAAACACGAATTTGTCGAGAAAATAATTTGACAAAGCGATAATTCGACGAACCTAAAATTGGACTAAACAAGAATTTGACAGAACAAGACTGACGAAACAATAATTCGACTATCGTCTCCTTTTTTTTGAAGTTTTAGGCGTGTCATTAAAGTGTACATTAAAGGTGCCGCGACCAGGATTACTTTGTATTATGGTGCCGCGACCAGGATTTGATAGATCCAGGATAAATCAGTAATAGACGTTATTCAACTAGTGCGCCTGAAAGGGTGCTCCTACACTAAACTGAAGCTACTATGAGCTCCCCCATATTAGTGTGATGAGTGCGAATATTTATTCCTGAGTCGTAGATGTTTTTTATGTTTTTAATTATATATTTCTCTAGATCAGTATGTTCATCGTTCACAAGCCCAGAGCTTAGTTTGGCACTAGTAAGACGTGTCCACAGATAAGGAACTTTTATTCCTCCAGGTGTTCCTGAACCTGCTGGCGATGTTCCCGCTGTCGCCGTACGCGGAGGCGCGCGCGGCGGGCGGCTCGGAGCGCGGCGACTCGCCCGAGACCGAGAATTACGAGGCGCTGCTCTCGCTGGCGGAGCGGCTCGGCGAGGCCAAGCCGCGCGGCCTGGCGCGCCACGAGATCGACCTGCTGCCCAGCTACAAGTTCTGCCAGCAGACGCACCAGGGTGAGTGTTGAGTACTGTCCCGAGACCGAGAACTACGAGGCGCTGCTCTCGCTGGCGGAGCGGCTCGGCGAGGCCAAGCCGCGCGGCCTGGCGCGCCACGAGATCGACCTGCTGCCCAGCTACAAGTTCTGCCAGCAGACGCACCAGGGTGAGTGTTGAGTACTGTCCCGAGACCGAGAACTACGAGGCGCTGCTCTCGCTGGCGGAGCGGCTCGGCGAGGCCAAGCCGCGCGGCCTGGCGCGCCACGAGATCGACCTGCTGCCCAGCTACAAGTTCTGCCAGCAGACGCACCAGGGTGAGTGTTGAGTACTGTCCCGAGACCGAGAACTACGAGGCGCTGCTCTCGCTGGCGGAGCGGCTCGGCGAGGCCAAGCCGCGCGGCCTGGCGCGCCACGAGATCGACCTGCTGCCCAGCTACAAGTTCTGCCAGCAGACGCACCAGGGTGAGTGTTGAGTACTGTCCCGAGACCGAGAACTACGAGGCGCTGCTCTCGCTGGCGGAGCGGCTCGGCGAGGCCAAGCCGCGCGGCCTGGCGCGCCACGAGATCGACCTGCTGCCCAGCTACAAGTTCTGCCAGCAGACGCACCAGGGTGAGTGTTGAGTACTGTCCCGAGACCGAGAACTACGAGGCGCTGCTCTCGCTGGCGGAGCGGCTCGGCGAGGCCAAGCCGCGCGGCCTGGCGCGCCACGAGATCGACCTGCTGCCCAGCTACAAGTTCTGCCAGCAGACGCACCAGGGTGAGTGTTGAGTACTGTCCCGAGACCGAGAACTACGAGGCGCTGCTCTCGCTGGCGGAGCGGCTCGGCGAGGCCAAGCCGCGCGGCCTGGCGCGCTACGAGATCGACCTGCTGCCCAGCTACAAGTTCTGCCAGCAGACGCACCAGGGTGAGTGTTGAGTACTGTCCCGAGACCGAGAACTACGAGGCGCTGCTCTCGCTGGCGGAGCGGCTCGGCGAGGCCAAGCCGCGCGGCCTGGCGCGCTACGAGATCGACCTGCTGCCCAGCTACAAGTTCTGCCAGCAGACGCACCAGGGTGAGTGTTGAATACTGTCCCGAGACCGAGAACTACGAGGCGCTGCTCTCGCTGGCGGAGCGGCTCGGCGAGGCCAAGCCGCGCGGCCTGGCGCGCTACGAGATCGACCTGCTGCCCAGCTACAAGTTCTGCCAGCAGACGCACCAGGGTGAGTGTTGAGTACTGTCCCGAGACCGAGAACTACGAGGCGCTGCTCTCGCTGGCGGAGCGGCTCGGCGAGGCCAAGCCGCGCGGCCTGGCGCGCTACGAGATCGACCTGCTGCCCAGCTACAAGTTCTGCCAGCAGACGCACCAGGGTGAGTGTTGAGTACTGTCCCGAGACCGAGAACTACGAGGCGCTGCTCTCGCTGGCGGAGCGGCTCGGCGAGGCCAAGCCGCGCGGCCTGGCGCGCTACGAGATCGACCTGCTGCCCAGCTACAAGTTCTGCCAGCAGACGCACCAGGGTGAGTGTTGAGTACTGTCCCGAGACCGAGAACTACGAGGCGCTGCTCTCGCTGGCGGAGCGGCTCGGCGAGGCCAAGCCGCGCGGCCTGGCGCGCTACGAGATCGACCTGCTGCCCAGCTACAAGTTCTGCCAGCAGACGCACCAGGGTCAGTCAACAACGGGATTGTCTTCAAACATCGACACTTTTATTCGAAACTAATATTACATTTAAACAGTTCTTAATAATGAAGTAATATTAAATCGACATATTTTTTACAGAATAGCTGAATATTTGAGTTGCTTAAGCTTCTACTCGCGAATTCGTCCTTGTAAAGCTCACATAGTTCAAAAAAATAAGTAAAAAAAGATATAAAAATATATCCAAATTTTGAGCACATATCTGTGACAAGTCGTATGAGGGGTTCACGTTTTATTTTCCATTTTTAGGATAAATATAGGCTGGTGATCCCATTAAAATTTCGTCAACATCTAATTATGGAATCATTGTGTTTTTGAACATATAATTTTCGTATGTAGTTTCACCGTTATTTCCAACCAGTTATTTAATACATGTGTGTGTGTGTGCAGGCGAGCAGACGTCGTGCGTGGTGTGCATGTGCGAGTTCGAGGCGCGGCAGACGCTGCGCGTGTTGCCGTGTGCGCACGAGTTCCACGCCAAGTGCGTCGACAAGTGGCTAAGGGTGAGTACACTGTCACACGAACATTAGGGTGTTTCACATTTGTATGAAAAAAAAAGTGTTAATAAGGAAAAGATATAAGACATTTATTCAGCAAGTAGGCCGCACGGGCACTCTTACACGTAAAGAATCTACCAGAGCTTCCCAAGACACAAATTTTTCATCGCAGTTTTCACGACCAAAATTACAAATGACTTGTTTCTACCATACAATTATCGATTCGTGACGTAATAGTTCAATATCAATTTGTATGGGGTAACGCTTAGCAAGTAGGAATATCGCACTTTGACTCCGATTATATAAAAAAAAACAATCGAATGACAGCATTTTTGTTGTCAAATAGCCTATTGTTTTAAGTACACCGAGGGTTCCGTTGACCCCGCCACACAGTAAATTCCAATGTAAATTCGATGTCGAATCGTAACAGCGCGAACCCAACTCACACTGAACCATTTTTAGGGTTCCGTACCCAAAAGGTAAAAACGGGACTCTATTACTAAGACTGCACTGTCCGTCCGTCCGTTTGTCTGTCTGTCACCAGGCTGTCTCATGAATCGTGATAGCTAGACGGTTGAAATTTTTACAGATGATGTATTTCTGTTGCCGCTATTACAACAAATAAAATAAATATTTGAGGGGGGTTCGCATACAACAAACGTGATTTTTTTGCTTGATATTAAATAACGGCAGCGCTTGAAATATTCACAGAATATTTAGTTGTATATTCACTTTAAAAATAAATAGTTATTATAAAATGAATATTTAAGGGGGCTCCTATACAACAAACGTGATTTTTTTTGCCGGAGTCCGACTCGTACTTAGCATGTTTTTTAGTGTATGTTGTCCATTTTCTACCATTTTATGTTTTTCATCAGGGTTTGTACCAAATTTTGTTTTCACGCAACTTTTCCACGCTTGTTTTCAGTCGAACCGGACGTGTCCGATCTGCCGCGGCAACGCCTCGGAGTACTTCAACAACTCGGAGTGACTCGCGTAGACAGTCGTGTCCACGGCGTTCTGTTCTATGTGGCGCGCAACTAATATGGCGTCTTTGAAACTGACTGTACCACAAATATAAGTTACATCGATGTACCTTATAGCATTTTTTTAGAAGGCGCGAAAGCGTTTTTTACTATAGGGAATATTTATGAGTTTCCACAGCTTCAATCAAAGCTGATTCGTGTAACATTTTTTTTTAATAGCTCTTAAAATAGTTTGTTTCGGCGAAATATGTTTGCCAAATTGTAACGTTTCCCAACCGTTTTATTTGCCAACCCGCTTTGTTTTCTGTAACCGTAAATATTTCAGGATTTTATAAAAACTAACCTAACCTATAGGGTTCTACACGATGGTACTGAAATAAATCCTGAATTATTTACAGCTACAGGAAAAAAATTGTGTTGGCAGGTTCCCGTAAAAATAACCAAGATTTGTTCCTAGCTCCTTCTAGCAAAACAGAATTTAACATGGAGTTTATATGGTCGACGTGTTACATGACGTCACAGTGCGTATCGGATCTCTCTGTCTAACCGCTGTCTAATTAGCAGTTTAAAATGCTTGTGTCATCCGTATTTCTTGGCTGATTTTAATTTCAATTTCTCCTTTACGGTATTTTCATATTTTATTGAGAAAATATTTAAAAAATCCATGCATATTCCCTATTAGCAGTGCGTTTGCGCGGGTAAAATCCTCGACGGCTATTGGTCAAATGTTTGGCAGCCATTGCGGCCGCCATTTTGTTTACCGGCGCGTCAGTTGTCATTCGATAGCTGTCATTGCACCTTACGCGTTACTAAATAAGGTCTGTATTGAATTGATGTTTGCGTTCGTTTTTCTTCGGCTTCGGTGAACGAAGATTGCCGATG
This sequence comes from Acleris literana, assembly GCA_946894065.1. Lineage (NCBI taxonomy): Eukaryota > Metazoa > Arthropoda > Insecta > Lepidoptera > Tortricidae > Acleris > Acleris literana. The sequence continues at coordinate 12,525,262 of OX335693.1, read as the reverse complement.
TACCTTATATTTGTGGTTATATTTAAATCGCATCGGATGAGGGCTATATGGTTGTAATGGGTATTTTTTTTAAAGCTTATACTTTTTCAGGGTTTTTATAAGTCAAACTGAACCTAACCCAGCCTTGTATATGTTAGATATATAAGACTTGAGTATTTAAGTCCTTTAGTCTCAAGAAACGTTTACCTTGGTAAAACCTAGCATTATCCCAAAAAATTTGAAAGCCCTGAAACGCACGAAGACAATTTAAGATGCAGTACAAAATATGTAAAAAAAAAAGTGAATTAAAAAAAAAAACCCAGAATATTAAGAACTATTGCACTGTATCGACCAATCTCTATTTATCACAGTTCCAGACTACGCCATATTAGTTGTGTAGCAAAACACCAAAAAGGTCTGGATGTATTTGAAACGACCTCTTTGGTGGCTAAGGGGTGTAATTTAGGTTTTGGTGTCAAATTTGAAATACGAACGCGCGTGTTACGTGTCTAACGCATCGCTTCGTCCTATTCCCATGATAGTTTTTAGTGTAAACGGCCGACGGCGAGACAAGCATTGTTATTATTGTAGTGTTGTAACATTAGTTTATGTTAAATTTTAAAAATCGATAATTTTGGCCCTCCGTCCACTAGGATCCATCGATAGCATCCATTAAAGGGGTCAAGTGGACTATTTGTACATCCAAATCCATTAATGGAGTAGAGTGGACATTAATGTACGCTTAAATCCACTTGGAGTCGTTTACACTTTAAAACGCTGGGATCCATCAATGGATTCTTTTGCACTCTTAATTACACTTCGATCCATCAATGGATCTTAGTACACTACTATGTATACGAGTATCCATCAATGGATTTTATTAAACGTTTGATATTCACCAGTATCCACCAGTATCCATTGATGGATACTGGTGGACATTTTAGTATACTAAGATCCATTGATGGATCCCGGTATATAAAAAGTTTAATTGAATCCATTCGTGGATCTTTGTACACTTCATAGTATATTGAAATCCATTGATGGATGCCAGCGTATTAACAAGTGTAAACGTGTAAATGGATTTAAGTGTACATTAATGTCCACTCTACTCCATTAATGGATTTGGATGTACGAAAAATCCACTTGATCCTTTAATGAATCCTATCATTAGATCCGAGTGGACGTATGGAATTTTGGGCATTAGGTTCGCCATTTTGTTTGCCTATTGCACGTTTTAAGGTGATTCTTTAGATAACAAAAGGAATTTACCTGATTCTGTGCCCCGTTTTCCTTCTATCTCGCCGCCCGTCGCTGTTTTTTTTAAGTTAATTGTAAAAGTATAATATGTTTAGAGCTGTCACGAGTTACCGATGCCTGGTGTGGTTTGTTAGATTGTAATGCGTGTATTATAGGTAAATAAACGCCCCCTAAAAGGACTTGGGGAAATCCCCCAGTGTGAATGTATTTTCGGGGGATTTCACAATCAATCCCCGAATTAGGGGGTTGTTAACGTGTATGTATTGATAGGGCTGTAAATATGTGTGTGTATGTTATTTTTTGTTGTATCTAGCGGATTGTATTATGAAGCTTTGCTATGGTTAGGTTCGTCCTTCGCGGACGAAGCAATAATTATATAAAAATAAATTAACTATAGTTAAATTACGAATTGGCTTGAGCTGCTCAACTATACTTATTTTTCATACTAATCGGGGGAGGGGCGCCGGGGGACGGCTTGACGTTTTCACAGCTGACAATGACAGGAGACGTTGATGACAGACGGCGTATTTTTCGCTGTAATATAATTTGACAAGCAGTGACTTTGTATATCGATAGAACTATCGATGCTTAAAATTTTATTTACCTTCAAATGTGTTTTTTATAACTATGTTTTTCGCTGTCTAGTACTTATAGTATAGTCGACCACGAAAGTCCTTAACCACTTTTGGATCTTAACGTCATTCAAATAGAGTCGAAAACTGGTAAAGGAGTTTCTTGGTCGAATATACAAGCCTTGAGCTTGGTTTGGGGCTAGGTCAATTTGTGTGAGGTTGTTTTTTTTTTAATTATAAAAACAAAATCCAGAAGGTACAAAATGAATAATCGATTAAATTCATTCTAAAAAATTAAATCAAATATAACTTGTCTATTTTATGAACAAAACTGGAAATGATTTACTAGTTTTAGCATCAAGTATCGATAAGATATTTTATCGATATACGTCATCACTACATCAATCATTTGCCCCAAAAATTCCGATGTCTGTTGATGAACATTGTAAAACCGAACTCCCGCATCACCGGGCCCTTGTGACAATTGTCACCTGTCGCCTGTCACTGTCAGTTTAGAAATAGGGGATATCCAAATAGTCGACCCGTTAGATTGTTCGAAAGTAGACCATAGATTCAAACCGTCTTAGTGCTATTTGGTCGTTGTGAGCTAGTTTTTTTTTATTGTAGAGTAAATGCACACTTTTTTTTCTATAATAACTTTGGCTCAAAGTCTGCTTCTCTCAAAGATCCTTAATTAAGGCTGACTTGCAATGAGTAGGTCTTTGTGCTCGAATATTTCTTAATTTTCGGATTTTCACTAGATTCTGATCGGATTGGTCTTACAACTGTAGTCTTGGGATTGCAGTCTTAGGATTGTAATCTTGGGATTGCAGCCTTACGACTGCAGTCTTGGGATTGGATTGCAGTCTTAGGATCGCAGTCTTGGGATTGCAGTCTTACGACTGCAGTCTTGGGATTGAAGTCCTAGTATTGCAGTCCTAGTATTGCAGTCTTGGGATTGCAGTCTTCGGATTGCAGTCTTGGGATTGCAGTCTTGGGATGGCAGTCTTGGGATTGCAGTCTTAGGATTGCATTCTTAGGATTGCTTTCTTGGGATTGCAGCCTTACGACTGCAGTCTTGGGATTGGATTGCAGTCTTGGGATTGCAGTATTGGGTTGTATTCTTGTCGTTGTTAGCCTTGAGAATGCAATCTATGGTTCTCGGACCTCACTCACCATGAGTTCTCATGTGTGGTCCAATTTTAAATTTTCCTCGGATTTTCAAGAGTGGCAAATCGGATCGGTCTTGGGATTGATGTCTTAGGATTGCAGTGTTAGATTTGCAGTCTCAGGATTGCAATCTTAGGATTGCATTCGGTCGTTGTAGCTCCTTCACCATGAGTTGTCATGTGTGGTCCAATAATATATTATCTTCGGATTTTCAAGAGTGGCAAATTTCACTAGATTATAACAGGACTGGTCTTGGGATTGCAGTCTTGTCGTGTGAGGTGTGGTCCAATATTAAATTATCTTTGTATTTTCAAATGCGGCAAACTTCAATAGATTCTTATTTCAATTAACAAACATACTAATATTTTTTAATTATATGATTCATTTGTTTCGTGCGTCGCCCGAACGGAAAGTGCCATGATTTCCTCGCTCCCCCTCCAATGGTTGACTGGTGTTGGGCGCTGAACGGTAAGTCTGCCTCGTAACGCTTTTGTGCAATAACAGTTATTAGAGGTGTCATTTGTCTTTTTGTATAATACAGATATAGGTATAAATACAAATTAAACAAAAAGCAAGTTTTAAAAAACCCGACTGTTGCTAACCAACTTCAAATCGTTATAAATCCTAAATGATAATTCAAAATGAAAAATGATGAAAGTAACCTAAAGATGATTTTTAAATCCCTATTCAATGATACCCCACTAGTCATTGTTCGAAGACTTTTTTTTTTACAATATGGCGTATTGAATTTTGATTACTGTCATATTAGTGACACTCACAAGATTAAGACATATCGATTGACATAAGAATCATCAAAATCGCCGACGCCTTTACTTTCTAGAGCGCCACAAAGGAACAAACATACATATATAGGACATTACCCTCCTCCTTCGGCAGTCGGGTAAAAAAAAACTGACTAAGCCAAAGGATTTGAAATTTGGATCTTTGGCAATTCATCCCTGAAGGCTTAAACTAGGGAATGCAAATAACCGGTTATAACCGGTTTTAACCGGTTATTTTCATACAAAAACGTCTAAGACAGGATATTTTGAAAAGGTGTTCTTGTAAAAAACATGCTTACAAAGGTTCAGGTAAAAGAGATCCCACAAAGAGATAAGTTCGCCTTACATCACTGCTATATTTTTTCTGTGATACATACATACATTAAACCACGCCTGTTTCCCAGAGGGGTAGGCAAGGACCACTTCTTTCCACCTGCTACGATCCTGACAAATCTCATTCGCTTCCACATTCATACAACGAGGCTTAGTTGTTATCTAATTTGTTTGTACAATGAAGAGTTTACATACATACACATCGCATTTATCAATTTTAAGTATTTTTTTAAATCATAATTATGAATATATCACAGAAAACCCGTTCATAAAATTTAAAATAACGCATTAGGTGCAAATATTTTTATCGTTTCTTCCTTCTCTAATAACGCCAGTAAGAAAAGGACAAATGACACCGCCCCGCCCAGTCAGATCTTAATTATATGTTACAGCTTCGTTAGGTTATATAAGTTCGTTTTAAGAGTTATTAATATTAGTTCTAATTTTCTCGCATTTCAAGCTTTCAGTGTTCTGTTGTTTATGTTTCACTTGATAGCGAGTTGACCAACTAGAAATGTACATTAAAACTATGTTTAGGAAGTCCTTTATAAAAAAAACCTGACAATCGGGTTTACATATCGTCTTTTAACTTTCTCAACCTCGTATCTGATCATATAGTTAGATAGGAAAAGCACTCATGTTCCCTAAAGAATAAAGATTACTTTCCTATCAACTATTTGATCAGTTACGAGGTCGAGAAAGTAAAGGGACTATACGTGGTCCGTTTACGTTAAATCTCTATGAAAAACTCCTTACAATATTTTTTTGAAATTAACTCTTCTATTTTATATTCTCCTGGTACATTGATAGAGATTTTCTCATATCAATTGGCCATTTTTTAACCGCCAACGTAAAAAAGGGGTGTTATACTTTTAAGGTGTGTATGCCGCGAGCCTAGTGACCCTGCCTACGAAGCTATCGGTCCCGGGTTCGATTCCCGGTATGGCCAAATATTTGTGTGATGAGCGCAAGTTGGTCCACTCCAGCCTTTGATGTTTTCTATGTATTTAAGTATATATTTCTCTATATAAGTATGTATATCGTTGTCTAGTACCCATAGTACAAGCCTAGAGCTTAGTTTGGGACTAGGTCAATTTCTAGTTATCAGCTCGCTATCGCCTCGTTCAACTTCGGTAATTTCCGCCATATTTTTTTGTTGATTATACACACTTACTATGAATTTGCAATATTTTTTCGTTATCATGTTACTTGTTGGGATGAGTTGTTTAAGCAAAGTGCTAAAAAAAAGTTTAAACCATAGACTAAGTACGTAGCATAGAAAAGGTACTATGAAATGAACAAAAGACTAAGAAAAGTTTGACTTAATTTTATTTATGGGATTCTTAATGAGTTAGAAAGAGATGTGTGTGTATTCTTTCGTTCTCCAGATTTAGTGAATAATCGTACATCGTATTTTGTCGGGTAAGTTCGTTTCATCTTGCTTTCTCAATTAGCTTATGAATGGATATTGAAGTCTACTGAGAAAGCAAGATTTAGAACTTTTTCTACCAAATACGATGTATGTTTATTTACTATATCTTCACAGGGTTTGTGATGTGACAGATTGTCAAGGCATAAAGAAGTAACACTGACAGAAAAAGAAATGGCGACGACGACTTTTTGATTTTGTTTTAATGGCAGTGTAAGTAGAAATAACGGGCTAGTTTTGTTTTCATTTCCACTTACAATAAATATGTAATCTAAAAAAATATTGAAGGATTGCAAAGGTGCAAGGAGGTGCAAAGTTCGTCTAATATCCAGCTTCTATGCTATTTACTTATTCTATGGTTTGAACAATTTTGCAAGACGTCGTGAGCACCTTTTTCATTGTGTTGTTAACTTGGAGCTAACTGTTACCAAATATTTGCTGAGCCGTCAATCGGGAAGCGTCGGCCAATCACAGGGGAGTTTCATCGGCCAATAAGAAATCGCAACCGATTATGATTCAGAATTATCTACTAACAAGGAAGCCCCTAAATAATGGGAAATCATGTCATAATGTTAGTTTTTTTTATCAATTTAAAATGCTGTTTTGTTTTAGTTAACACTGTATTCAGTTTTAGTAAATTCAAAAGCTTGTTATATTATTTGTGTTAAATTAAAAGTGACTTTCGGTTGCTTAATTAGGGCGATAATATACATAATTGTGAAATGTTTAAAATTAAAAATACATAACACTTACGCAAAAATAAGTTAAATGTCTTTTTTTTCTTGTTTTGCAAACTCTTAATACACCCTTATTTTTTTGTTTTAAGATTTGGCTGACATTTGTAATTTCATTCATACGTACAGTGTTGCCACATTTACTGAGTTACCAATTCATAACGTTCGCATCGATGTTGCCACTTACTGAACCTATAATAATGAGACTACTTTTTTAATGGCTGGTATTGTAGTGACCAACGTCGGGCCAAGATAAAGGCCCTTTACGATATCAGCAGTAATAAAGGACCCGTATACACATGAGATTAGGTGCGAATATTTAAAACAATTTAATGACGTCACAATAATGTAAAACTTTTGTATGTTATCATGTAATTTTATTAAGTAATTATGGTATAAATGCGAAAAATCTTTAGTACAAATTATCCTGAAGTATTTGTCTGTTTTGTTATCGAAGTATGTGTTTAGATTTGGTAAAAAAGGGGACAACGAGATTGTTTTTTTACAGTCCAGTATGATTATTCCGATAATTTTCCTATGTACAAAAAACTAATCTCTTAAATTCTTCTATTATTAATATTTGTGTTTTAAATTAAAATATACGCATCTAATTTGGTTATTCGTAATCTAGTTATGTCAAATTTAAATAAAAAAGCAAGTCTATTTCCAATAAGTGTGCAACTTAACGACATTAGCGGCAAGAGAAAGTCCTGACCGCTGTCATCCCAGCACTTACTATAATATAATTACAAACCCCCCCTTTGCCTGTCACTTCGTCCGTGATTCCAGAAACGTTTAAGATTAAACAAATAAATATTTAGAGGTTTTATTCGCTTAAAGCGCCTCTATCTCGAACGGTTGTTCGCGTGTACGGACATACAACCTCGCTCACTAGTTTTTACGCTCTGACGGCACAACTTCAACTCGCCGGTTATCATTTGGTGCGCCAAGTTCAAGAACGACCTTAAAAGCAGCACCTACCAGGGGTGCGTTTTATAAAGCTACAAGTTACAATTTTACAGGTCTAAACTGGCAACACTTTTCAAATGGCCGGTCGTCATTGGTCGAGGTTGTATCAAATGGAAACTTGTAACCTGTAAATTGTAATTTGTAGCTTTATAAAACAGGCCCCAGGGAGGGAAGATGACTGATTAAAAAATGCCTGGCTGTAAATTTTGATTTATATTATTCACTTGACATTGGCGAGATCATTACGGAACCGTCATAAATAGAAGTGTAGAAATCTATTCTCTCGAGAACTGTTTAATTTTCCGCGGGCATAAAGTATCCCTTGTCATTTAGACCTATTTGTCTACCAAATTTCACAGCTATTGGTTGAGGCGTCGAACCGCGAACGCGAAACAAACAAAGAAACTCTTTCACATTTATAATATTAGGGATAGGAATAATAAATTCTTTAAATTTACATTGAAATTTTGAACGCAATTAAATACTAATCATATTGACGATACTTTGTCTTTATTAATATTTTTTTTATTGATTGTATTACAAAAAAATCAAATAATCTAAAAAAAAACCAATATCGTTTCAGAGTAACCCTCATTATATAAGACTTACAAAATAATCCATTCGTTGCAATTTTAAGGCTTCTAAGCTTAAGTTATTGTTCTGAGGTTTGACGTAATATTATGTATGATACTGGTATGACATCTGTCAGAATTTAGCTGTCACTATTTTATACGGCATACGTTATCTGTGAGTACAGTAAAAATATACTAATGGTTTATTTCAGAATTGAATTTTGTTTGTGACGCTGGCTTTAAAGAATAGTTTTACAGTGTAGCCAGAAGTATAAAAATCCAGAATCGGGGCGACACCTGTATTTTTTAATCTGTGTTATAAGAGAAACGGAAAAAGACAGTATAAATATTTGCCGCGATTATGGCGAGGTTTTTTTTTATATTTCTGTTACACCTACATATCCAAGGTTTCTGCAGTTGATTCTTCGCTTTGCGAAGGCCTCGTTTTGTGCTCAGTTTAATTTTTTATTTTATTAAATGCACTGCTATTGTATTTTTGTTTTTTTTTCTTACGTTTTCCTTTTTTTGCTTTTCGATTATTTTGTAAACTTACAGCCTACTTTTTATTAAACTTCGTTAGAATGCACTTTGGTTCAAAATTTGACTGATTTTTGGGTAGGTAAATGTCAATTTTTAACAAATGAATTGAATATTTTGAACGGACAAGAGTATATCGAAAGTCAATGACATATTTACGTTATCTCATCGCAAGTTCCAAGTTTTGTTTCTTGTTTCATATGTTGAAACTCCGAATATTCATGAGCAAGTTTATTTTTTTCCTAAATCCAAAATTTTCAATATTATTAGAGAAATACACTTATAGAACCTATAGGTTAGGTTGACAACAATCCTGGTAACTTTTTTACTGTTAAAATTAATTTCTATCTAATGAAAATTCGGACAAGCTAACCCATATTTATATTAATTTCATCGTCGCTTTTCTCTATCATCTCATCATCATATATATGTTTACAACTTACATCCACAGTGCCACTCAAGTATTGTTTACTAAATCCGTCATATACTTGTTATAATGTATTGTAAATATAAAAGTCGTCCTTTAGTCAGTAGTACAAACTACTAAATTGTAAAAATGATATCCTCGAGTGTTGCCAGGCTATCGCGTCCCAGCTGTAAATAGCGCATAGTTATAAATAAAAGTATTTTTGCATGATCTTGTATGTAATGTGCATGGTCCACTCGTGCCGTCTAGCTTGTTTTCTCTCATAAGTTGTAAGTATGCTAACATATATGTTGAAAAACTATGAAAATACAAAACCTTTACTTCAAGCAACAAGGCTTATATTAACAAATACCTTAAGGGTTGTCAGGCTTAAAAAAATGCTGTAAAACACGAGAATCTAAAACGCAAGCCCTCATTTAAGTTTATAAATAACTAACTGCCCGTCCCGACTTTGCCTGAGGTGAATCATATAAGTTAAGAAAATACATTCATTCACAAATCAAGTTAAAAAACAAAAATCTATACAGAGTTGGACAGTTGTTGTGAAACGGTCCCAACTCAGCAAGTGCCATCGTCAAGCCAGCGGGGTCTTCACTACATAATATATACCCCATATCCATCTGAAATAATGTCCCTTTCAAATAGGTGCAGTGGTGCCAATATAACAAACTTACAAAATCCGCTTTCTCTCTCTTAGTATGTGTAATTATAGTCGCGCCGTTCTTAAAGGCCCGATTTGACAGCTGGCAACTCAGTATAAAATGTGGTTGAGGTTATATTTTGTATTGCGTTGACAACTTGACAGCTGTCAAATCGGGCCTCTTAGAACGGCGCGACTATAGTGGGTTTACCCCAGTTACACCGACACTCATATCATAGCATTTTCATTTCATAGAAAGCTATTTTCTGCTGAACCCGTGTTGATTTCAGAGGCACTACTCTGAAAATCTAAGTTCGAAGTTACGTTAGCTCCATCCCTGTTACTCGTCATGCGAGACTAAATCGAGAGACAGTGATGAAGCTAACGTAACTTCGAACTTCGATTTTAAAAGTAGGGCATCAGGTTATCTTGTGATGGTTACAAATCTAATCTACCTAACCTAATCTTCGGGAATCATATTTAAGATAACCTGAAATTAATATGGATTCACCAGACGAAATTCTATGAAACGAAAATTCTGCGAACCATAGTTAAAAAAAAATGAATTATTATGACGTTTTTCGACATATAGCTAGTACATAAATAGCTATATATATTTTGTGCCAACGTCGCGGTTCGAGTGGGCTCTGCATACCGCACTGCCCCACGCTACAACCACTATGTATTGCTTTAGTACTTCAATAGATTCCAACTACGCTACAATCATACGACAATGCGGCGGGGGGCAGTGTCTCGGCGCCCGCGCCATTCGCAATAACTTTATACGACATAGATTTAAATATTAAATGTACAGTCGAGTGCGTAGCGTAGTCGTGTCGTGACCGTATCGTGTCGCCTGTCAAATGATACTAGAGGAAGAATCAGGTAACTTGTACACGAACGTTCAGTACTCCCAACTAATATCAATCTCAACGGACAGTATATTTGTGACTTGAAAATCGAAGATTGACGATAGCTAGGAACTGGTTAGTACTGTAATGAGTCTGCATCAGGAGGCCTACTTTAAAAATAGTACTTCGTAGGGATCTCTCGATTTAATTACTTTACGAATGAAAGGGACTGGGCATCCGACATTTCGTATTTATTTTTTGTATCAAAGTCAAATTAGAGTGTCCCGACAAACTGATTGCGAAACATTTAACCTTCGTCATCTCTTTCAATTTGCATTCGTTATTAAGTCAAGAGAAAGAGATGTAGTCAATGTAACCTCGAACTTCGATTTTCAAAGTAGCTTAGGATTTCCACAGTATGTCCACTAGTATCATTTAGTATTATATTATAACTATAGTGCTAGGCAGATACGAAGTCATTCGTGACATCTGTCATTCCTATAACCAAAGTTAATTATACTATGATGACAGCTGTCAGAATTAACTTTATATCTGCCTTTTGCTATATGAGCTCTCCCCTGGCCTTCATATACTTAGGTAAGCGTCAGACAGCGGGCGACTGTCTACTTCCATTGTCAATGTGTTGTTGTTCATTTTCTACCAGATTTAAGTCGCGTGTAATGAACGCTTATTGTAAAAATGTATCTAACGAGTTTTCTACTAACCGACGGTATCGCGTCGCAGCTACGAGCGACATTCGTTCGATCGATTATTCGATAGAGAAACGAATGTTCGCGGCGCTGCGTTAAAGCGCGAACGCGTTATAAGCCTTCTACCTAGATGATTCGAAATTTCTAAATGATATACATATATATATTATATTTGAAAGTTACAATACTGATTCCAAGTTATTTAGACATATTATAGGCAATAGGACACGAAATCAAAAGCTACCTCCACGCAAATGCGACAAAACACCAAATATTTAATGTTAAATTTTTATATAGCTTCGATACGCATTTCGTGATTTGTGTAATGTCAATTGGCCGTGTAGGTCTCCCATATCACTTTTTGTAAAACGAAGCACTAAGTAGATGTGCTTCCTACCCTTTGGGTTTATACGTGTTACGTTCGCCAAAAATACGCAAGCACACTGAATTAGGTATACTTTTCCCTTCGGACTGACTTGTTTAAACTTGTAGAAAACTACAGCTGAACACGCTCAGGGATAATCTTGCTGCAGCTTATCATACGTTTGGCCTCAATCATGCACATTGAACTAAGCATACATTGCATTTTGTTATGCTTGTTCTTTCTGCTTGAACTGTGTCACAGTGATATTATAAACCAATGCCTTTGTCACTAACGATGGTATTACTTATTTCTAAAGTCACTAAGTACTGTGACACAGTTCTTTGGTGGGTCAGAGTTAATTTTTTCCAATTGATAACAGGATTTTTTGAAAAGGTGTTCTGTTAAAAATTAAATATTGAATATTACCAGTGTTTGCTACGTTTAGCAGTCGAAATAGTAGTCGAAATGACTTCATTTTTTTAAAAGTTTTTTAGCCATAAAATTGGTTTATTTATTTTATCAGTAATTAATCTGCAAAAGAATAGTAACCATGGTTTATTTCCAGAACACCTTTTATAAACGTTCATAAAAAAGTATTTTGGCGAATAAAGTTCTAAATTAGACCTAACCTAGCGTATCATAGCGCAAGTGTCAAAGTGTGTGTGAGCTAGTTTGGAAGGCGCATGCGCCTAATTCGATGTACCTTATCTATATCAGTACATGCAATAATTTTGAGACCAATTTATAGGTATAGTGTCCGAAGCACGGCGCCTGGTTGCGTGACTCGACGACGGGTAGTACAAGGTTCTTTCACTACACAAAATCATGTAGTCAGGCTCATTTGAAAGGGCCCCCGAAACGTTAAGGTCCTCCAATATTACCTGACACTAATTTGGTGTATAATGAGACGTCCGAATTGTTGACGGCCAATTATTATTAAACTGACAAATGCTATTAATAGATTCTGTCAAAAGGTTAATAAATTGTATGTCAGTGTTTTAAATACAAGCTACAGGCTACTGATACATCATAAAACACATTACATCAAGCAAAAATAATATACGAAAAATCTAGTATCAAACATTTATGAGTGTTAGTTGACAGCTGTACGTTTTTTCAATTTGCCGCCTTTTTCATAGAACACAACACAACTCGTCTGACAGACTAGCGCTTGTGTGCCCCGCTGTGGAATTCCATAAGGGCCGCTACAGTCACTCAGTTTAGATCGCGATCATTAAAGTCACCTGCGTTCAGATTGATTGTGTACGAAGTTGATTGATGGATTAATTCATCTGATCACAAAATATCTGAAAAAAAACAACATCGAAATCGCGATTGAGTGTCGGCCTGCCCTTAATGACGTCACTAGAACCTAAAAACATTATTGATTATACCTAATTGATCTTAATAGTCGAAGCCTATGATCAATTATAGACTCGAAGCACTTACTAAGTATTTCGTCGAAGCGGTCACGTAACCAAGGAGAAGCTGTGTGTTGTTGTTGTGAATTTGATCGAGATTATAAAAAAGTTGGCTTCTGGAAAACACCGTGTTTTCATTCATTTAGTGGTCAAACAAAAGCTAAGACCATGAAAATATTTTACTATCGCACGTGTATTTGTAATCGGGTGACGTAGCAACGGCAGTGTTGCCAGCCGACAAAAATAATTTGAAATGGTAGTAATGGGACTTGTTAGGAGCCGCCGCTGGCGGCTTCGCCAACGAATTCTGCAATAAACGCTTTTACACGTACAAGTGACAGCGAGCTGGACCGAGCACCGCCGAACTTTGCCGAATACTCCCACGTGCCCGGACCAGCTCGCGGTGACAACACTACTGCAAATAAATTTACATTTGAATAGCAAAGTTTCGTTTTAATTATTTTTATACCCCTATCCCCCAATGAACGTATAGTAAACAAATTTAAATCGATATGTAACTATGTCAAAATGACGTTATGATTCCAATCATAAGAAACTTATTGAATTGACCTTTGGAGCGCCAAATTCGTGGTACTGACGCCAAACGTCGGCAATTGCCGTCAAATTTCATTCGCCACAAGACTGTGGCGACTGCGACACGTTTTACTCTGCTGAGTGCTGCCTGTCATTCAAAAGGTTAAAACCAAACCAAACCAAACCAAAGAGGAGACGGAGGGATCTTACATACTATCATGACTTGGATACCTTTCGAAGTGAATGGCGGGAGCATGCACTTAAGCAGTGACACGGCCCACCGTTGATCTTTTTCCATATAATCACGGCTTTATTACTACCTAAATGTACCCGGCACGGTAAAAATTTCATTGGGGCAACACTGTATCTCTGTCCTGTCCTCTCTCTCTCCAACAATCAATATTTACCCTACCCTATAATCTGTGATCAATTAATCAAAGACTACTATTGTATACTGGGATATAATATAATATTGTGGCGACCTAGCGACATCTAACGGCAACTTGTATCAACCAACTCGCTACCTCGCTAGCGCCACCAGCGTCAGACAGCGCAACTTAAGTGTTCTACAACGCGCTAACGAAGTTTCTCCACTCAGTTGACATATATACAACTTCCAATTTCAACCCAACGGACTTCGGTCCCCAGGCATAACACCCGCCTGGAGAGAGATCTCTCTATTGTCCTCTCTTCCTACAATATCAATTAAATTCTCCACCCATAGCCAGACATATCTTTAGACATATCTTATAATCTGTGCCCGCGCCGCTCGCATCGAACGTATCTATTTTCCTTAAGGCAATTTTAGGTACTAACATAGTTATTTAAGTTCTGTCTGTATTACTAACAAGATATGGATTCCGTGGTCTGAAATAATAGTACACCTAGTAGCCTAGGCATGGAAGTAGGCAATTGCAGGGTGAGTATTGGATTAAACGGACGAGCTTGCGAGTCCGTTTAAAAATACGAAGCCCGCAATTGCTGTTCCTGCCGAGGCAAATATAGTGCTTTTCTCAAAATTCGCAAGAAAAAAATTGTGTTGGAGTCAAATCTTCATCGCTTGAACTAATTTTTTGAATTGCATACAAACAGAAACTTCATGTGAAAAAACCGTCACTCCTTACCGCCTTTTTGTTTATGACAAGGAGAAACGCGTAAACAGAGTATAGAATAGCGCGTATACCTTTGAGATGGAGATAGTATCTATACATATACCTAACCTCCAAATGTATGTACGTATTTGAATATCGAAAGTTACAATATCGAACGGTCAAAACATCTACAGTAATTATAGAATTCTATATATGTTTTTAGGTCTGAAATGCCTACGATTAAAATGCTACTTGCATGTTTTTGCAAATGTTTATTTATATAAATATTTGTTACAGAAGGTACAGTCATATATTATATTAACAGTAAGAAGGTAAATTTCAGGGATTATAAGAGTTAATTTAAAAAAAATACTATGTCAAATCAACAAAACTTGTTTTATTAGTAGTAAATACCCAATAATATCATAATTATATATTACCCCGTTTGTTGGGTAAAATGCATTTTAGATGGATGACAACACGAAATTGGCTATATACGACTAAATTTAAATGTCAGCAATCACAAGGATTACCTACTATGTATTATCGTTATCAACATAAATCGGACGGTTAGCGGAAGAAAAATACGATTTATTTGAACACAAAACCGATCCTTTTTTATGTTAAAATGTAACTAGGAGACGTTATTTCAAATAATTAGTTGTTTACATAGTCAATCAGGATTTATAAGACCACAATAATAGTATAATGTATCCACTTACGTATGAAAGGTTATGTGCTCATATTTCCGCTCACTCCGGCTTTTACAGCCTAAAATACTGCAATTCACCATCACGAAATTGTTCTTTAACACATTACACGTAAACTTCACCCTTGTGTTTTGCAAAAAAACTCCGAAAACAGCTAAAAACCACTAAAAACTCATACGACTCGCATCAGCTGTCAGGGTTTGTTTGCCACAATCATTGTGGCAAACACGTCGAAAAGGTATACGCGCGAGAGGGACAGTAAAAGTAAGTGCATCTCGTTTATACATACGTAATTATGTATAAACGCATCTCAGACTTCCCACCTGGTACTAGTCCAATGCCCACTCCATTCTATTCTCCCTCTACGGAGAAACGCAATTCTTGTTTAAAAAAAAAGCATAATCTATTCCAGGCACAAATAAAAAAGTTATGTTTCGAGTAAAATTTGGATGTATAAGACTTGTGCCCTCATTTTATTATGGCCCTTTTCACTTTTAAAAAAGTTTCAAGCTAGATAGTAATGGAATTTTTATGCAACATTGCGGGCTTGTGTAGCGAGCACGCAATGTTTTTTTTTTTAATTTTGAGAACTGTCAGTAATCTATGTACTTCGCGTCTTAATATGTAGATAGGAATGTCAACATTTTCGGACTTTTTTGAGAAAATGCATTTTATTTATTTCACTGCTAATAAATCGTCGCCCTGGACGTCCCAGACGGACAGATGATCACGGCGGAACTACTTGGTTTGACTACGGAATGTTCAAATATCCGTTTCGTTTATGCTTGTCAGTTAAAAAATATTTTGCAATTCAGGAGAGAGACTTCAAAGGCAGAAAATAGAGGGAGGACACTAGGAACAATGCTTTCCCAAATCGCCTGGTTGGGAAAGGAGGCATAGGGGAAAATAAAACAGTTCAAGGAGATCAATCTTTGAAGATACAACACCATTTGAATATTTTCATATTACTTAGTGTACAGTTCGACACACGTAAAAAGAGCTCCGAGCGGCTAGTAGAGGGGATATGTTTGCGCATGTTGTTTACTAACAAACAGATCATAGATAAGAGTGTATTACTGGGAACCAATGTACTGTGGTAAACGAGTGCTCGAAAGGGGGGTGTGGATGGAAAAGTAGAAAGCAGAAATTTTGACTTCGGAACTTCGTTTGAACTAATTAGGAGATAAACATACTAAAAGTCCCCACCCCTTGGAGGTGAGCCCTAGGGGGGGGAGCACAAAGAAGGTCCAACTTTTCAACGGTAGATGATACATTAATATATGTATATATATTCTTAAAGAAAATTAAATTCTCTACAAGCTAAGTCTTCTTCTTCGTCGTTTTCACTCTTGACAGAGTGGGCGTGGTCATCATCTCAGGCGCTGGTGGAAAGCTTCACAACTCGGCGCCACTACTCTTTGACAGCTGCCTTCCTCGTGCAAGCTATGTAGGGAGCTGTTTTCTACAGACGATATATATGCAAGTTGGAGAGAAATCTAAGAAAAAATAGGTGAGGTCAAAAATATATTTTTGAAAATCGACAACTTTTTGGAGCTCATATCTAGACAACGATTGAAAATAGGTGAAAAGTGTATGGAGTCAAAGTTGTAGAAAATTTTATCAGCTTTAATAATGCCATACAACACCATTTCCTATCACGCATCGTTTTAAAGATGTAAACAAAAAACAAAAAAACGGGACCTTCTTTGTGCCCCCCTCCCTAGGGCTCACCACCGAGGAGTGGGGACTTTTAATATGTTTATCTCCTAACTAGTCCAAACAAAGTTCCGAAGTCAAACTTTCTGCTTTCAACTTTTCCATCCACAATTTTTCATTGCAGGGACTAATGGCGTGACAGCAAAGCGATGCGGTTCGCCCACCAATTTGGTCCGCAATTTGCTCACTGCGCAGGTAGTTCGCTCAGGGCTCTTTTTACGTGTGTCGACCTGTTATAATCCAGCAAGAGAAGTACAATAGTGATATAATTCATGGTGAGATAATTGTGACTTAGATAGATGGATATAGATAGATAGATAGAACATTTATTTGCAAGGAATATACATTGTCGTTTTTAAAATTATGCGGTAAGTATACACTAATTTTATACCTTCCAATTCAATATGTATCATAATATTATTCAATATAAAGGATTACTATAGTTATTACATTTTAATAAAATTATTAATATAACTTACACGATCTATGTCTGGTGATTATATGTATTAGTAGACTTATACACTAAAACGATTATTTATATGTAATTTCGTAATATTGCTCAATACGGCGATCGACGAGCGTTACTTTCTCGCGTGATTTTGAATATGCTTTATCGTTTGTCCGCGATACCTAAACGATTTGTTACAAATGTCGCAAACGTAACGTTTATCTCCCGTGTGAATAAGCATATAAGCATATGTCTCATTTTATGTCCGAGTAGCATAAATGCTTTGTTACAAATGTCGCAGGTATAAGGTTTCTCCCCCGTGTGCACTCGCTTATGTTTAACTAACGTGCAATGATGCTTGAACCGTTTCCCACAAACATCGCATGAGTGAGGTCTTTCTCCTGTGTGAATAACCACATGCCGATTTAGATGTGAACGAGCCGAGAACTTTTTTTACAAATCTCACAAGAATAGGGTTTGGCTCCCTCGTGAATTATCAGCTTATGTTGAACCACATCTCTGCGTCTCGCGTATGATTTGTTACAAACGTCACACGAGAAGCGTTTCTTGCCCGTGTGCACTAGAATATGCTGAATCAAATGTCCGCGTTCCAAAAACGCTCTCTTACAGATGTCGCAAACGTAACGTTTTTCTCCCGTGTGAATAAGCATGTCTTTTTTTATATCCGAGTAGCAGAAACGCTTTGTTACAAATATCGCACATAAAGGGTTTCTCCCCCGTGTGCACTCGCTTATGTATAACTAACGTGGAATGATACGAGAACCGTTTCCCACAAACATCGCATGAGTGAGGTCTTTCTCCTGTGTGAATAACTATATGCTCATTTAGATGTGAACGAGCCGAGAAGTCTTTTTACAAATCTCACAAGAATAAGGTTTGACTCCCTCGTGAATTATCAGCTTATTTTGAACCATATCTCTGCTTCTCGCGTATGATTTGTTACAAACGTCACACGAGAAGCGTTTCTCCCCCGTGTGCACTCGCTTATGTGTAACTAACGTGGAATGCTGCGTGAACCGTTTCCCACAAACATCGCACGAGTGAGGTCTTTCTCCTGTGTGAATAAGTATATGCTCATTTAGAGTTGAACGAGTCGAGAACTTTTTTTTACAAATCTCACATGAATAGGGTTTCTCACCCGTGTGCACTCGCATATGCCGAGTCAAATATTGGCGTTGCAAAAACGCTTTCTTACAGATGTCGCAAATGTAACGTTTTTCTCCCGTGTGCACTCGCATATGCCGAGTCAAATATTGGCGTTGCAAAAACGCTTTCTTACAGATGTCGCAAATGTAACGTTTTTCTCCCGTGTGAGTAAGCATATGTTTTTTTTTATTGCTGCTTAGCGTAAACGCTTTGTTACAAACGTCGCAAAAATAAGGCTTCTCCCCCGTGTGGGTCAGCTTATGCAGCACTAATTGCCCGCAATACTTAAACGCTTTGTTACAAATTTCGCAGGTATACGGTTTCACTCCCGTATGCAGTCGTTTATGAATAGTTAAAGAGGAATTACGCGTAAATTGTTTCCCACAAACATCGCATGAGTAAGGTCTTTCTCCGGTGTGAGTTCGCATATGCTGATTTACATTGGAACTACACGAGAACTTTTTTTGACAAATCTTGCAAGAATAGGGTTTGAGAGGTTCGGCTCTCGTATGCACTCTCTTATGTGTATTTAAAGAGGAATTACACGTAAATTGTTTCCCACAAACATCGCATGAGTGAGGTCTTTCTCCGGTATGCATTAGTATATGCTGGATTAAATATGTACGAGTCGAGACCTTCTTTTCGCAAATGTCGCAAGCATATGGTGTGACTCCTTCATGAACTGTCAGCTCATGTTGTTCCAAATCTGCACGTCGTGCGAATGTTTTTTTGCACGTCTCGCACGAGAAAGGTTTCTCTTCCTCATATTTCTTTAAAGTTGCGGAAAGCGTATACTGTCTTACTATTTTCTCACCAATAGTGTCGCCGGGTGCTGGCACCTGCTCCTGCTTATTAGAGCAACTCGCGGTTTGATTCAGTGTGGCTGAAACAAAAAAAAACTATGTAATCTCTCCATCATTAACAAACATGCACAAAAGTTTTTTAATGTGTGTGTGTGTGTGTGTGTGTGTGTGTGTGTGTGTGTGTGTGTGTGTGTGTGTGTGTGTGTGTGTGTGTGTGTGTGTGTGTGTGTGTGTGTGTGTGTGTGTGTGTGTGTGTGTGTGTGTGTGTGTGTGTGTGTGTGTGTGTGTGTGTGTGTGTGTGTGTGTGTGTGTGTGTGTGTGTGTAAATTACACGAAAAAAGCATCAATCGATATCCTATTGGCTACTAGCAGTCCACTAAATTTCTAGAGAAAAGAAAAACAGTTCGTTCTTAAAACTTACCCTCACATTCATGAACGCGCAATAGCTAAAGTATTCTTAAAGTACCCCTTGTTCTTATCTATCATAATGACATTTGAATTTGACATTAAGTGACAAAGAATACTTTAACTAAAATAGGTTTATTATGTGTTTCTGAATAATATTTAAATACATATAAATTATCAATTGTATTTATGTTGTTAAGAGAGAAATTCAGACAAAAGCTGCATGACTATTTTTACTTTTCACTTTGTGTTCATCTCTTAGAACGCACCTGCAGCGTTCGTCATAAGAAAATGACGGAAGATTGACGGCTTATAGTCAGAAACCTTCTACATATAGGTACTTTATGAAATAATGAACCTATAAGTACCTAGATGATACTGTCAGTTTCTAATTAATAGTACAGAGATAAAATGGAAGTTGCGTTTACGCGTTTTCGTCCATGTTGTTTATACGAGAAACACACGGTGATCGAAGACAAATGTTTATAAAACAGTTTAGAGTCAAAACTTAACGCGTGGATGAATGTGTTAATATAATTTCTACTTGGACCAATATGAGTCGGGAAGCTAGACTTTTGTAAACTTGTTTTAAAACAAGTCTCAGAAGTATGCAACTCCTTACCGACAGGGATGCGTTCGAGTCTGATAAAACAAGGCCTGAGCACGTCTTGTTCCCTGCCGCCCTCGCTGAGGGTTGGCGGCTGCCCGAGACTACTCCCCGTCTCGGCGCCTACGGCCTCGGGCAGCTTCTGCTCGACGGTCTCGGTCTCTGGGCAGACTTTGCTCAATGACACTGGAGCAGAAACCAAATTGTCTGGTCATATTGGTCGCAACAATAGCGGCAGCGGGCGAGGGCGGCCCATTTGGCGTGAAACTATCTTAACACTCGTAGTTTACAAAAATAGATTCTCTCTGAATTTGTCGAAAGCTTTGTACAATTACAAAAAATATTTTTATTATTTCCTCGCATTATTTGACAAAAGCATTATAGATGCCTCGGCCGAAACGGGGATCTCCTGACTCGGATTTTAGCAGCCCTCACCAAGGCTCGGCCCGCCAACCACCTCGTCAGGCAATTCCCTACTTTCCGGGCCTAAGCAATAAAAATAGTGCTACGAATATAAGAAGTGACTCAGGTACAGTTGTTTCATCTCAAGAAAGCGGGTTTGCCATGCTTGCGTTTAGATGCACGTGCACGTTGTCTGCGAGTGCGTAGCTGTGGTTACTAAGCGTCGTAACAACTACAAGTATGGCAATGCAACTCCTTACCGACAGGGATGCGTTCAAGTCGGACAAATCAAGGATATAGCACGGCATGTTCCTTACCGCTCTCGCTGAGGGTTGGCGGCTCCCCAGGGCTCCCCGTCTGAGTGTCTACTGCCTCAGCCGGCTCTTGCTTGACGGTCTCGGCCTCTGGGAAGACTCTGCTAAATGACACTTGAGCTGAAACCAATGTGTTTGGTTATATTGGTCGCAACAATAAGTCAATTTTTTTCAAATACCCTTGTTTTCGGGTAAGTAATACGAGATATAAGAACTGATAATACACAGTCACAATACATACGCTCATTTTGTATAAACCTGCTTAGTATAATGTTCACTGGAAATAATGAACGAAATATATAATTTCAAGTTCATAGGTTCAACAGTTTCTGAGAAAAACTGCTGTGACATACAAACAGACAGACTGACAACGAAGTCTCACCATAAGGGTTCCTTTTTTACCATTTTGGTACGGAACCCTAAAAACTACGGCGGGTTGACGTCGGTTTCTGGGACATCCAGTATAATACCAATCAATATATAGGTCTACCAGAATCTCATGAAAAAAAGGGAAATTTAAATTTAGGGCTTGCAACTCTGGGGTAATAGGATTTAAAGGTGTTGATACTTTATTTTCCTCGTTCATTAAAAGCATGGTGTGGCGGACTCAGTCCGCGTAGAAGTCTTTACTTCTTTGGGAATTATTAAATTTTCTAGGATAACATTAAAATATCACGTTTGTGCAAACAAGATTTATAATATTAGTGACGATTAGTTACCTACGTAACCCTTATCAACTTTGGACTTATATTTCCTAATAAATAATAAGTAGGTTAAATTGAAACAATCGTGTGCAAATAATATGTACTTATGTTTATTAGGATTTAGTTAAAATCACTTCAAAAATTCGATGACGTATCGTCGCTTAGCTAACAATACCGTACAGGTCAAAATTGAAGTTTGTATTATGTTAAATTAACTCTTAATTCGCGTTTAATCATTGACATACGCGGTATTGTTAGCTAAGCGACAATATTATGCAATTTAAACTTAAATCAATGTTGTATTCTGAGGAGGTGCGAGCATTTTTTTTTTTATTCCTCATAGAAATATCATGAAAACCATGCCGCACAGCCACGATTCGCCATATGGTGGCAACGGGTAATCCTGAAATTAAATGGCACTTAATTATTAAGGGTGCTAAATAGACTTTTGCGTGTCAGACATAAAAGCCAAATGGGGTGATAAGTAAAGTTCCTGCAAATGTACAACGGACCTTAAAGTATCAATATTATTTGGCTTCATTTACTAGTCTTTTATAAACACGACACTAAATCAAAGATTATGTTTGATTCACATCTTCTTCCTTACAAATATTACAGTACACATGATTTATGATATTTTTCGCTTGAGATCGAAGGGCTTTTAGGACTTTTGCCTGATAACTAACGTTATATTTGTGTAAAAATAACAAACAATAACAAACCCTGACAAGCGGTGAAATTTGAAATGACAGGCGTAAGGCAACATTGCCATATAAAAATCGATTTCTTTTTACTTTTAAATTTTTCATGAGATTCTGTAGACCTATAACTATTAAAGTGTATAATGTACATGACACCTAAGATACAAAACATATATAAATCAATGAATTTAACATCAAAAAACATAACGCACATATATATATCTTTTTTTTTAAATTACCTCTACTAACCTAACCTAACCGAGTCGGTTCTACCTTGAATCGTCTTGCTCGTTGCATTTTCTGGATAGATAAAACAAATTACAAGTGCCGCCACTCCGTGACTTTAATCACCAACCATAAGGCGTAATGCCACGCGAAGGGAAAAAGACAGGACAGAGCGCGGCCCTCTCGCTCTCGCTGAGAGTTGGCGCCTCCTCCTGCTTCAAGGTCTCGGCCTCTGGGAAGACACTGCTCAATGACACTGGAGCTGAAACAAACTGTCTGGTTATATTGGTCGCAACAATACGGCTCATTTTCTCAATTTACTGTCTTCTTCAATGTCCACACCAAATACTATATACCTTACTACTAGAATGTGTACTAATAAATTATGTTTAGCTAAAACGAGATCTGTTGACATACACTTAAAGCCCCCATACATGTAGAGGCCAATCGGTTCAGGCCGAACTGCGTCAGTTCCGCCTGACCGGATCGAGTGCCCATACACGTAAAGACTTTACAAGACACCATACACGAAAACCGTTCAGGCGGACGGATGCGATTTGCCTTCAGGCCAAATTACACATACACGATGCTATTTTGCATCCGGTCAATTAGACCTGAAGGCAAAACGGATCATGTATGGAGGCCTTTAGGGTAGCTATTTCCTTATAAGCGGTAGTTAGACCAAAACCGGTCCCGCTAGTAGTGTGTCCTTGTCTGACGTCTTGCCAGCTCAACCTAATCACCCATATAAATATATGTAGTATATATTTATATAGTGTTTTATGTTTAGAAAAGGAACACACTACCAACGGAAGCCCTCTCGCGCGGACCAGTTTTTGCGCCATAGTGCACAGAAGATCGACTTCAAATAAAGGTACATCGCGCGACTTTTATATGTGCGTACGCGTCCGTACGGCTGTGGGCGGGGCGAATTGAGAGTGATTCGTAATGATTTAGTCGGGGCCGCGGCGTCATTGCGTTCGGTCACGTTTGGTTAAGGTGCACGTACATATTTAAAATATCGAGCGACAATGTCTTCACCGAAAGATCGTAGTTATATATTGTTTACGGGTGCGCTTTGTTTCACATAAGTAATTATATTTAGTCCGAATGTATTGTTATTCATAATCATCGCAAGTCATACAGGCTTTTTTACTTTTCTATTTCTATGCCTCCGAGGCGAGGCAGTGGCAGAACGGGCAAAAAGGAATGTGTTAATAAACAATAACATCTACTATATAATAACAATATAAGACGGTAGGGTAGACTTTTGGAAACAAGTCTCGGAAGGATGCAACTCCTTACCGACAAGGATGCGTTCAAGACTGATAAAGCAAGGACTGGGCACGGCCTGTTGTCTGTCGCTCTCGCTGAGGGTTGGCGCCTCCCCAGGGCTCCCCGTCTCGGCCTCTACTGCCTCATCCAGCTCCTGCTCGACGGTCTCGGTCTCTGGGCAGACTCTGCTCGATGACACTGGAGCTGCAAAACAATTTTGTCTGGTTATATTGGTCGCAACAATAAGCCTAATTTTCCCGCTTGTGCTCGTGCTCTGTGCGTGCGTGCGTCTCTGTGTTTTTTTTTTTTTAGTTTCATCACTCCTCTTTCAAAAAACTTGACACCTTTTGAACGAAATTGTTTTTTGGAACTATAAACGGGTCTATATCTCTAAAATGTTTACTATAATTTATAAGTTTGGACAATTCTAATAAGCCTCGTTGCGAGCATAGTTCGTTCGTAGCATGAGCTGATACGGTAAATAAGGGCCTTTTACTAGCAGTGCGGAAGCTGCAACTATCCAGCGGCCCTAATATGGCTGAGTTTATCGCGTGACAAAGTTTGGATAAGGCATCCACTTAAATAAGTACGAGAGTGACGGATGCTTTATCCACATTTGACGCGCGATATAGACGCCGTCATCAGTGGCGGATCCACGGGGGTGGTCAAGTAGGTCATGACCACCCCCTTCGGCACTCGTAGATACGGGTCAGAAAGTAAATAGTCGTGTGGCATTATCTCGCACTTGACCGAACTTCTGCGTTCAGCAGTTAATGACCACCCCCTAATCTGAAAGCTGGATCCGCGCCTGGCCGTCATACTAGGCCCGCTAAAGCCTTTGTGTAATGTCGCGAATGATCGCTACATGCTAGTGAGTGAACCCCTTTAGTTCGGTAGTAATTTCTAGATGAAACAATTATGACTGGCAACTCTGGGGAGAGGTGTCATAAAGCTTTGGCGGGAAGAGTAGATGAAAAAAAGATGGAGGATGGTGAGGTGGATTGTTGTTTGTGAGGTGAGAGGTAATTGTTCTGTGCACTGGTAAGTGCTTATAAACTGTAATATTGACGATGTAAAGAGATGACAAAACATTGATATTGTTTTAGAGGCCTGGGTTGATCTGTAGGGGAGTGTGGAGGATCAACAGGGGGCCTTCGGGTCCCGCCCTTGGGCTCCATGCTAGACGAAAGGATCTAACCCGTAAAGGCCCCTGTACACAATGGCCCATCATGGGCTGGGTGAATAATCAACAGTATGAAAAAAGTTGTCCGCGTCATGTATGTTTATGTAAAGATGAAATCACTTGAGTATTTTATGCCTTTAGATTTCTTGTTAACTGTTGCAAGTGGCGCAGTCACTTAAAATTGTCTTTCTATTACTATACAAAAAATAAACGCCTTATATTGAGCTGAACGCTATCATTCTTTGTGTCCCAACACGACTTACGTCTATATTTTAGAAATTATTATATAAAACAATGACAAAAAAATCAAGGTACGGTCCAGATTATACATAATTAAGTAAGCTTTAAAGGGGTAATGAAAATGCAAATATTAGAATTACTAAATAACTCAAAACCATGAGTTAAAAAAAAACGAGTCTTTACAATAATGACGCCACGTTGCTTACTTCGAGTGCCCTGGCTAAGGACTGTGTGTAAGAGTGAGAAGGATGCCTTGCATACCACCCGCACACCTCTCTTCATTCGTCTGTGAACTATCGGGACGCTACAACTTCGCGCCGCGTAGTTAAAAAAGTAATTGTGCCCAGTCTCTCCATCGTGTCACGAATAGCGTCATTTGTGTTTTGCGAAATAACTTCGTAAGTACGTATTAAAATTATTATAAATGTATTTCATTTTGTAGACAAATTTGGTACTATTTGCTTAAGTTTTAGGTTAGTGTCAGTTAGCAAGAATTTGAGCGAGTTTCGACATGTTTTTTTACTAATAGTCATTGGTGTTGACATCATTGTGGTAATCAAATATGGTTTTCATAATTATGCTCTTCGACAATAATGACTTTTTCGTGTTCAATAATGATTTTTGAAGATAATAATGATTTTTTAACACCCAAAAATCAAAAGAAGGGTACTCTATTGAGATTGTAACCACTACTTTGTGAAATTTGTTATGAGGGCGCTCTTTTTTACTTACGAATATTGCATTTTTTTTTTAATAAAACAAAGCGAAAAACATAAAAAAATGTGCAACAATTATGTACAATTTATGATACTATACTATATATATCTATGTCGTCGCGTCGCGCTACTAGCATTGCCGCCAGAGGAAGACTAGGAAATTAATTGTCGTTGCAACACTAACGCCGCCACGCGGCAAACAAATAAACTAGGCTGGGAAACGTCAAGTGGTTAACTTGGGTGTAGTCGGCACGAGGCTGGCAACTTTGTTGTTATGTTGGTAGACCTGGAAAACAGGTTAGCCAACCGTAATCGATTTGGCGCGAGGGAATACTCGCCCGCCGAAGGCATTCTGAAATTGGCTTAAACCGAGAACGGACGTGCCAACCTCCTGCTGAAAACGCCACGTTTCCTGAAGGCTTATGCCTGAAAGCTTATGAAATCAGTTGATTCGTATCGCTCAGTATTAAACGGTTTCTGTTCATTTAAATCTGTATCCAATTTGAATAAAACTACAAATTTACATTCGACGTCTTATTTTGAAAGTGATATTATGGAAGATCCTGACGAGTTTCCCGATGACCCTTCGTCATCTATATATTTCCTTTTTTAACCGACTTCAAAAAAAGGAGGAGGTTCTCAATTCGTCGGGATATTTTTTTTTTTTTTTTTTTATGTATGTTCCCCGATTACTCGAAGACCACTGGACCGATTTGAAAAATTTTTTCGTTGTTCGAATGGGTATACTTTCTAGTTGGTCCCATTGTCACCACGTCAGGATCTGATGATGGGATCATGGAGAAATCAAGAGAACTCCTCAAATATTATAGGCACACCTATAGCGATTTTGGTATTTTTCACTGTAACTCATGCATTTGCTTTTGAAAAGTACTATATGGTGAAGTGGAACTGATGATGAAGACCACAGATGGCCACCGGAACTCCTTAACGGTACCTATTTCAAGGGTGGCGATAAGATATTTCGATAAAGGAAGTTGAGCGACTATGACGAAGCACATTTAGGTTTAAATATGACTATGACATTCCCGCGGCGTTGTCTGCGGCTTGAAATGTTCTATAGTTTCTTATTAGTATTTAGAAGTGGAGCTACGTAACAGCATAAATAGGATCACTAAAAAGTATAAAATAAAATAAATGTTTAAAAAAACAAAAAAACCGCCTTCAAAAAGCAAAAAATAACTTCTTTAAAATGGTAGGTAAATAGGTCAGTCCAACTGAAGTCGGCGTCCAACAATATTTTAACCAAAAGCAGACTTCAGTTGGACTGACCTATTTACCTACCATTTTAAAGAAGTTATTTTTTGCTTTTTTTTTCTTTTGAGTTAGTTTAGTAACACAGGAGAATATATGATCTTTTTTATTTCTTTATGCTACTGAAAACCAAAAAAAGGAAAAATGTAAAAATAACCTCGGCAGAGGTGTATATATTTGACTGTCTTTGATTAAAATTACTTTTTTATTTTTGATACTAAACTAACTCAAAAGAAAAAAGACATGAATATATACATATATATATATATATATATATATATATCTCTCAAACGCAGGTTGATCTCATAATATTTTGTATATCTTAGGCTTAGGTTATCTGGTAACTCTCCTGTGTTACTAAACTAACTCAAAAAAAAAAAGAAATATAAAAAAGGAGAAAAAGGAGATATACAAAATATATGTACCTATATATATAATGTGCAAAAATTATTTTCAATTTATAATATTATTAGTACCTATTACGGTGTTTCATACTTAAAAATGTTGGTATTATATTTCGATATCATATATACATACATAATCTCACGCCTTCCAAACATCTCTAAAAACTTGTTGATAATTCTATAACCACAATTAGGCTAAGATGTTTACCATATATAAATATACTTAATTAGTTTTATTTTGTTTCATTACATAACTTTGCTGAGAACCTAATGTCAATGGTTAAACGAAGAACTTGAATATATGTGTTTTAATGTGACCTTTTAATTTCCTTATCCTATTTCGTTACTTTAAAACAATACAAACGAAATAAAAAAATACTGAAAGTGCAAATAAAAACATTTATATAACATTTTTTTAATTTTTCTCATCAATTTCAATATCAACGTTATTATCCGAATCAAAGCATCATTATAATCTCAATAAACGTCATTAACCGTCTATTGGCGTCATTATGGTCGACACACAAATACAAAAAAAAAAGATTTCTCCGAAACTATGCTTCTGTGAGCCGTGCCTCATATAGGACGAGTTTTAGTATCGTCTAAACTAGAGAATAAGACCAATTGAATTGCAATAGCACGACATTTTCTAACAAAATAATAAATGCTCAATTATTCACCCGGCCAACGTAAGGGACGCATTTACAACTTACAGCGAGCAACATATTCTTGCATCTCACTCATACGCATCACTCCGTCCCGCTGGCCCATGATGGGCCATTGTGTACAGGGGCCTTAATAGGGGAGAAATGGCTCTCGGACGGGACCCCCTGCGGAGTCGAACGCGGCACCCAAGGAGTTAACGTTAGCAGTAAATTAATGCGAAGCAGAGGCCCTACTTTGAAATTCGAAGTTACGATAGCTTCATCCCTTTCTCTCGATTTAGTCTCGAATGACGAGTGACAGGGATGGAGCTAACGCAACTTCGAACTTCGAATTTAGTAGGGCCTCAGATCATATTACTATCTCTCTATATTATCATTAGGGTTGCCACCCGTACTTTATTATAAAGTATTGTACTCTATTTTAGCTTCCCGTACGTTATATTTTACGCAACACATAAAGTACGGCAAAGTACTTTATTTATGACATTCGGTTTTAATGGTAATTTTTTTCTAATACTTAATTAATAAATTTAAACGAAATTGTACCTCAATGCAACCGTCACAAACCCTCGACAAAAACTTTGTTTTGCCATGTTTGAACGCTATTGATACTTTAATCGTTGCCAAAAACGCTGTGAGACAAAGCAAGGTCTGATGAGTGATTACTTGATAAAAAATATGTATTTAACAATAATTAAAAAAATACTTTACATTTATGCTGCGTACTTTATTTTTCTTCCTCTTTTGGTAAGTAATACTTTATTCTGTTAAAAAAAGGTGGCAAGCCTAATTATCATGCATGTGAGTTTGTTGCTCCATTATTATGATAATGTTATTTGAACCTAAGGCATGATGAGACATGTATGATTATGGAAAACGTGGCGACAGTGTATTCAAGTTAGTTCAGTAGCTGCAGTCAGCATTTATTGACCTAGTGCCAACCCTATTACCTATTTTACATAAAAATGCAACTTGACGAGGTGCATTTTTATGCAGATTACTCTTTTGAACAAAAATATAGAGTTAATAAAGCAAGCATGTTGCTCTTACTTTGAAAAAGGGTTTGTCTTCTGAAGATCAAGTGAAAAAGGGTTTAAGTCCAGTATACTCGGTTCATGTATATATACTCTTTTATTAAGAGTTAAAAGTCGACTTGTACCTTTTTCACTAGGACCCAATTTCAACCAATATTCCGCTTAGTCCAAAGTAATATAATTTTGTATTGCTGTGAAAATCCATTTTGGCGGTAGCACGCAAAGTAACAAGCCAAAAAATCTGATCTTCAACATTAAAAGGAAACACTTTAGAATAAGGCAATGATTAAGTTATAAAGTCATAATACAAACGTGCTTCCTTGAGCTCCAGCGAAGCAGACAAAAAGCGGAAAAAGGCGGACAGATTGTAATGAAAAGTTATTCAGAAAATAATGTAGGTACCTAATGTACAAGAATAATTGGTAATAAAATTATTCACAAGTGCAACTCGCGTCTATATTGACTGACATAATTATTTTTAGTCATAATGTGCTTTAGGTCATAATCATCGCAAGTCACAAAGTGTTTTTTTAAAGAAACTGTTACTTTTTCAGGTTTTTTATAAATCAAACCTAACCTAACCTAGCCTTGTCTACACGTTAGATATTTCTGAACTTCTGAAAAGTTTACACTTTCAGCGATATAAAAAATTATGACTATCAAAAATTATGTCAACAATTACATTATAACCAATAAAATTATGGGAAACAAAGGGCTCCCGTGCAACTCACTTCACTTCAGAATCCCGTTTAAGATTTATAACAGTATAACAGAAGTAGATGTAGTTAAATATCCTTTCACATCGTATTTTCTCGGAAATGTTCGTGTTTGTCATGCTACTTCAGTCTGACTCAGTACCCATCAAGACAACGTGGGGGAACGTCGCATCGCGAGAGTGATAATCGATATACAGTTGTTAATACCAGAGTATTTTTTTGTTAATTAAGATTAAGTTTGTTTTCAGTTCTTTTTAATAGTCACGCCGAAAGCATTAAGACCTGGGAAACGTTTAGATCGACCAGCCTGTGAAATTATTTTCAACATTTATTTATATTTCTTCTTGTTTACCTACACCTAATTTCTATATAATTTGATCGTGGTGGTTTTAACATCTCGGTGTGATATACTTCAAACTCGTGGTTTGACATTTGACACTGATGGATGACTAAAGTACTATATTTATTTTAACAAACATGTCACTTAATAATTCAATAATTCATAGACACGTCGGCATCATTCGGAAGTAAACGTGAGTTTCGAGTTTTCACGATCTGAAAGGATTATTCACTAGATCTGTACGAGTAGCATGTTCAAATGATGTTGAAGCATTTTAAAGTAAGACTACGCCGAGCGTCCAGTGGCGCCTTCATTAATATTATTGTGTTTTCTAATAAACTAGAGTTTCAAAGACCATAAAATTCTTTCCGTTCCGATCCGTTGCGGGCCGTTTGGTGGAAATAGTGCTTAAAAGAACAAATACCATTTCAGAAAAGACTACCTATCCTGCCAAGTAGAGTTAGCTTTAAGCCACTCTAAGCTAAATAAATTGTATAAGTACCTATTTGAGGTTATCATGTAACAGTCGCTAAATGAAACCTTCACAAATCCCTCTTTGTTTGTGCAGGGATCTCCTCCGCAAGTGCGCCGCGACCGCCATGTCGTCCAAGCTGATCCATAGACAAAAGGATGACTTCTCCGCCATGGTCGTAGACGCTGTGTTGTCTCTGGACGCGCCGCTACTTCCCTATAGGTCCCTTAGGTAGTTAGGTTAGGAGTACAGGCGAGATCCAACCTCATTTACCAACAGAGAGAGATTTCCTTCTCTTCTTCTCTTTTATACATTATTTAATTAATTTTGTTTTGCTTTGTGTTAAGTATGCATTGTGAAATTTTGACAATTTTTTTTTGTATTGTTATACAATGACCATTGTGTTTGCGGGTAAGTGGAAGAACTCAGTTCAAATAGTTTAAACTATACCACAAAGTTATTGCGGGGTTACTTCTCAACCGTGGTCTGTTGAGGGAATGCTGGTAGACACGGACATGTAAAAGTGCTCATAGCGGTATCAAGCCTCAGTTTCATTGACATTATTGCATGATTTTAGTGGTACACTGCGTCGCTTCCAGCGCAATAATGAAGGATCACGGAACAACTCACCATGCAACGGGTAGATGTCCTGCGGCTGCAGCCGCTCCGGGCCTATCACCAGCTCGTCCTTGATCATGTGGTCGTCGTACAAGCCCGCCGCAGGCGCATCGCCCTCGCCGCCCCACTCCCGCTCCTCCTTCGCTGGCACAGTCGCTAGCGAGAGGCAACTATCCAAAACACTCGTATTGCCGGATACTTCGCACTGAAAACAATTGCGATCAGTACAAAGTATACAAAATATTAACAAGAAGCGAAAACTTTAAATTCGATTCTTTGTGAAATGTCTACAACTTCAGCTATATATCCTTACTCTTTGGACTACAAATATATTGCCAGAGGCGTATTTAAAGATTTGGCGCCCCGGGCCTGTTACATTTGCCGCCCAATGTTACCTCTACAATATTTTATTTCATAACTACAATTTAGATATCTACCTGACGCCTACTTTCGAAGACAGCTGTTGTCATGTCATATTTATTTGTTTACAAATTTACTTTAATTCTTCTACTTTTACTTATATTTAATAAGTTATTATTATAATTACACTTTTAATCACGAAATGCTTCAAATTAGGTCCTTAGAAAAGAGTATTCTTTCGAATAAAAATGTAAAAGCAAGTACCTAGTTTTTTTTTGTATTTTTGTCTAATCGAGTAACCATTAAATATTATTTTACATCAAACACAGACATAAAATCGCAGGTTCTTAAAAATGTAGACTAGGTAATACTAAATCAAACCTGCCTTTACAGTTTTTGTCCAGAGGACGAAAACTAAATATTTTTCAGATTGCGTAATTCAGTATTAGTCCACCACAGTGATGTGCCGTGCCCGGGAACATTGCCCAGCGTGGGAATATTGCCGAACGTGTTGCCGGCAATATTGCTCGCAGTGGGAATCGTTAACATACCTATATAATCATATATTCTCAAAGTTACATTTTGAAACATTCTTTATTACGTATTTTACATCTATATACTATTAAATAATCAACCTATTGCAATATCTTCATTAATATTCCCAATTTTGCCGGCAATATTGCCCGAGAAACGCTGCTGGCAATATTCCCAGTAATATTTCCAGAAAATTAGGGAATGAGTGGTATGGTCTGTGAGTACTTCCGGTACTCGGAATTGGTGTACTCGATTTACTTTTTCACTCTTGTCACAATGACAATAAGAGTCAAAAAGGTACGCGAATACATTTCCTTGACTGTACATAGGTTTTATCAGTTCTGAAGAAAGACTGGTTGGGAATTAAAGTTGGTGAAAGCCTTTGTTATTGCTATTACACTGTTTAGTGACGTTATTTGACATTCACGTCAGATAGCCCTCTAGGTAAACGTACACCTATCGACGCGGAATCGGCGTTAGCTGATCAAAAAACTCTTCTGTCTACGCAATAAGAGCGAAACAAACGTCAATCGGCTCGACCGACAGGAAACGTCGTCTAACGACCGGAAATTCTTCGTTCTTTTCGCATCCGTACGACGCTGTTAGCAGCGAACCGCATGCATTCGCATTCTTACATCGCCGAGTACCACCGATCGGCGCCGGCGAGGGCTGAACAGTTCTGACCACAGCCGATTACCTACGATGAGAGCCGATTAAAACTGGCGACAGCCGTTCAGCGTCGATAGGTTTGGGGAGACCCTTACGTTTACATAGAGGGCTATCTGACGTCTCGACGGCAGTATGGGGCACGCGAGAGCCGACCGTAGGATTACAGCTGCTGCGATAGCAAATCGCAGGCGATCGGGCGTCTGTGCGGCCGTACCAAGGATGAGACTGCTGAACGTAGATTTACAATCGCTGAGATGGCCGATCGGCTAAATTCGAATAGTGTGGTGGTATAAAACACTCGGTTTAACTCGGGAGTCACCATTTATTTCACACTCGAAATATTAGCGCTCTCGCTTTGCTCGAGCGCCAAAATATGTCGTGTAATAGAGGTGCCTTTCATCCCTTGGTGAACAATGTACTATTACTCTATGACAAGCTCTATCCCCTCGCTCTCTTCTCTTTGGCCTGCTAATGTTAGCGTACGTCCTTTTCAACAAAAGACTGAATAATATTATATTGTAATTAAATCCAATCTAACATTAATGATCTGTCGAGTGTTGTTTATTATTGACGATGTTATGTATCGTATCTATTCTGTAAAATATACGCCGGTGCATATTAAAGAACTTGTTTTAATGAATCCACGGGACCCTCTGGGTGTACGCAACAGGAAAGCACCAAGTAAGCTAAACACCGTACCTAATATGTCTGAAGCAAGTGATGCGACCACGCCGGCCAGGCCGCCGCTGTCGCAGTTGCCAGCTAGCACGTTCGGAACGCATATTGAGCGATTGGAAAGCGTACGCGTAATTGGTGGAAAAAGGATCGAAGGAGGGTGATGCGCGTGACCAGCGTGCCCTCGCTCGCATTTGTCTAGCGATAAAATCAAGCATGTACCAGTATGTCAGAACCGCCAAGACCTCAAAAGAAGCGTGGAAAATTCCCTCTGATGTATTCGAAGATTCCGGGCTGGTTCGTCGAGATCTACTGTTAAGACAATTACATAGGATGGATTATTGCAATTAAAACATGTCAGACTACATCGAAGCTGTTATGCTAGTGAAGCAGTTGGCTGATATCGGGAAGATTATTGTAGACAAAGAAGTTGCTGAGATTCTCTTAAGTGGACTGTCACTGTATGATCCCTTGGTATCTAATTTGGAAACAGTCAATATGACAAGTAGGTACACTGACAGTGAAGTAGTCAGAGCGCGACGTTTACAGGAGGAGACCCGCAGATCGACGGATGAAAATACAGCTTTCATTCCAAGAAAAGTAACTTCAGAGGAAAATGTGACTACTGTAAGAAAGCTGGCCATGTTAAAAGTAACTGTTTCAAGATGAAGCGTTATAAAAGCGAAGTGAAGAAAAAGCTTTGATCGCTACAGCTTTGATAGTATGTACAGCAATAGAAATCTGGGCGGGTATAGTGAAGTAATCTTCTAACCACCAAGCGACCTTATAAAGCTGCTACATCACAGATCATCAGTATATGGATTATAAAGTATTGTCTGAAAGCGGCGTGGACGTGGCGGTAGTGTTCGGCGCACACAGCGCGCGGCACGCCGCCACGTCGGCGGCGAGTGCGGCCGGCGTCTGCGTGGACGTGATCCGCAAGACCGCGGGCTGGACGCGCTCGTCGCTCACCTTCGCTAAGTTCTAGGCCAAACTGAATTTGCTAGATCTGTTCGTTTTGCAAATAATACAAATTAGTATAATTCATAGAATATAAAATAGTTAATTGTTACGTAATTACATCTGTTTCCTAAGATTTTGTTTGGTGATGATTGTAATAAAAATTTAATGATATTTTATGTATTATTTAGTTTAAAACATGGTCCAAAACTTTAACCTCTAAATGAAGCGACGAATATATAATCAAACGAACTTCTTGAAGTGAAGTTCGATCGATATTATATGAGTCGCTTCATTCGAAGATATAAGTTCCCACCCACTAAATTACCCTGATAAAAGTTTTGGTAGGTATAAAAGATAAAAGATAAAAAAGATAAAAGATGTTTATTCAGTAAGTAGGCCGCACGGGCACTTTTACACGTCAAAAATCTACCAGCGCTTCGCAAGAGACCACTGCTGAGAAGAAACGCCGCAAGAAACTCAACAGTCAGTCGTTTTTTTTTTTAAATTACTTATACAATTATAGAACTTAACCTAGCATTATATAAAACAATGAATTTAACATTAAAATATATATATCATGCGTAGTTGAGCAGGAAAATGTGTCAAAACTCAGTATGTTCAGATGAACTCTTAAATTGTAATAATAATAGTATACATATACTTACCCATGACGGTGCAAAACAACTACATAGTTTTGATACATTCTCCTACAGAAACCGTGTCCCCTAGACAATAATTATACCTACAATGTTTAGATATTTTCCTGACTAAGCTATTACTAAGTTATTTAGGTGTTTAATTTAGGCCAAGCATTTTTATCTGTTAGATAGTCCTCGACCCTATAATAAGCTTTCGACATCAACGACTTTTTCAAGTAATTTTTAAGTGCTGGAAATGATAACTTTAAAACTTCGTCAGGTAATTTATTATAGAAATGAATGCATTGACCAACAAATGATTTATATACCTTACGGACACGAAATTTTTTAATAGCAATTTTATTTTTATTTCTTGTATTCAAATTATGTATATCACAATTCTTAACAAAAGAGTCTTGATTTTTAATGACATAAATAATATTCTCATAAATAAATTGTGACGCTACTGTCAAAATACTAATTTCTTTAAATAGTAATCTTAAGGAATCACGGGAGTTTAGGTTATATATGGAACGAATGGCTCTTTTTTGTAACACGAATATAGTCTGTATGTCAGCAGCTTTTCCCCAAACCAGAATACCGTACGACATAACACTATGAAAATAACTATAATAAACTAAGCGAGCTGTCTCAACATTGGTAAGTTGCCTGATTTTCCTAACAGCATAAGCTGCCGAACTTAATTTACCTGCTAGTACTGCTATATGGGGACTCCATTGCAAGTTTTTGTCTATAGTTATCCCTAAGAAAAGCGCCTTGTCCACCATCTCCAAACACTCATCATTTAGAAATATACTAGATTTTACCGGTCTAACATTAGGCAAAACGAACCTAACACATTTAGTTTTCTTAGCGTTAAGTAGCAAATTGTTAATAGTAAACCAATTAAGTACTTTAACCAGCGTGGCGTTTATCCTACTGTAATCGACGGATTTTCGGTCCACCTTGAAAATTAATGAAGTATCATCAGCAAATAGCACAATATCACAAAGGTTATCTACCGTGGGTGGTAAGTCATTTATATAGACCAGAAATAAGAAAGGACCTAATATAGAGCCCTGAGGCACACCTAATTTAACAGTTGCTCCAATGGACTGTGTTTGGTTTACAACAACCGTTTGTGTTCTATCGCTAAGATATGAAGACATAAGATTTAGAGAATTATTTGACAGACCATAATGTTCTAATTTTAATATAAGAGTCGCATGATCTACGCAATCGAAAGCTTTGGAAAGGTCACAAAAAATTCCTATTGCATCACAGGATTTCTCCCAAATATTGTATATATATATATACTATATATACAATATTTGGGACTATTATACTCACTAACTTACTCTAAAAATAATGGCGAACAAAATGGCCGCGTGCCCAGTCGTAACTGGTACCGGAAGTATTACTTTTTAACGGAAAATGTCAAAAAGTATACTTTTTAAATGTGCGAATGCTACCTTGTAGGTTTAATAAGGCCGTGGTTTAAGGGTCTACTTTGTGAATATATAATTATCTTCGAATGAAGCGACTCATCGATATCGATCGAACTTCATTTCAAGAAGTTCGTTTGGTCATATAAAATACAGATCTAGTGAATAATCCTTTCACATCGTAAAAACTCGGTATCACTTCTACTTCCGAATGATGCCGACGTGTCTATGAATTATTGAATTGTATTAAATAAATAGAGTAGTTTAGTTATCAGTGCCAAATGTCAAACCACGAGTTTGAAGTATATCACACCGAGCAGTTAAAACCACCACGATCAAATATATAGAAATGAGGTGTAATTAAACAAGAAGAAATATAAAAAAATGTTGAAGATAATTTCACAGGCTTGTCGATCTAAACGTTTCCCAGGTCTTATTTACGAAAAATCTGGTTAAGAACCATAATTAACCGGTATTTTTTATTCGAACCATTCCCAAGCCCTGCCAACGAGAGCAAACATGCGCGATTAGCTGTTTTAATTATACCTACTATTTTAAGATTTCTAAGCTTTTGTTCGAAACAGCTCGGTCTACTAGACCAAAATTGGAGCTGGTGGATGTAAAACCGGCGAAATCACCCTACTTATAGGTGAAAAACTTAATGCATGTAGTTGTATAGACAGTTCGACCACAAAACAGATAGGTACAGAAGTAAATCACATGTATGTACTTCACTTTTCATACCTACGCTCGGCGGTCGCTCTATGGCTTATGCACAAAACACTATCGTGGTAGTGGCACTAGTATCTTGTTGTAAGAAAACAATAAACCCACCTACTATTACAATACAAAAAGTTTACAGAGCAGAAACATACAACATTTTACGTTTGTCAATTTTCACTATCGAAAATCCCTAATAACTTCTTTTAGAAGAATTACCCTAGTTACACAATTTCCATTGCCCTATCCGTTTTAGACCTAAACCTATCAAATGACACTAAAAACAACACATTATCTACACAAACAAAAAAACATATTTTCAACTTACGTAAGGTGGCGTGAATTTACCTTACAATAATTTAGATAAGTACTTCGTTTATACTGATTCAAAATAGGAAACTATTATGTAAATCGATCTTAGATATATTCTTCGGGGGCCGGGGCGGGGAGCTTACCTACCTACCTAACTGTTCTGTGTAACGTTAAAACGAACCATCGAACTCTCTGAAACGAATGGTAGCTTAAAAAAAAAAGTTGAATTTAAATAACCATCCACTGAACAGTTAGGTATAATAACTCTTTTTTTATACTCCATAATTGCACAAAACAGTTCACAGATGCGTGTCTCAAGCGGATGGCACTCGCGCTCGCACTGGTCCCAGAGGGTCCGAGATATCGTGTCCGTGAGCAGTGTCTATGTGTGCGTTGCTCGAGCGCACTTTGTATGTAGATTGACTTCTGTACTTATCTATTTTGTGGTTCGACATTCTATATTTGAAATTTGACGTACATCCATACTAATATTATAAATGTGAAAGTATGTATGTATGTCTATTTCTGAGCACGCTCTGCAGCCTAAACGGCTTGACGGATTTTAACATACGATGTGTCATTCGATTCGTCTTAATTGCCGTAGTGACATAGGGTATATAATATTTCAAAATGGCGTCCGCGGAAAAAAATATGGGTATCAAATGAAAGCTATTAAATAGCTCATTCCAAATACATATTATTATATACACATTATAACACTTTTATGCGACTATTCTGACAGGAATTTTGAAAGGATGTCAAAAAATACGTAAATGTTAAGTAATAAACTCCTTTCGCTAGAAAGAGAGTTTCGCTTCAAATTACAAGCGAAATCACTTGTAGCTTCGCGACATTATAAAGGGGTTTGGGTAAGTGTTGTCATTTGTAAAATTCATACATTTTCAAGGTGAGCGGCCATTCGAAAAAGTGGTAAATTATGATAGAATTATTAAAAATAAACATATTTTGTTATGTAATGTAATACTCTTAAGTGCATCGGAGCCGAGATATTTAAATATTCATACTAGGGCGTACTTTTGTACTAAAAACTGAATACTATACGCCATAAATTATATATATCTATGTGAATTTAGAGGTTCTCTAAATAACTATGTAAAAATCATACATGACAACTAAAAAAAAATACCTATGACAATATTCTTCAAACAAATTTACCCAATGCCCTTTAAGCTCTAGAGCTCATATATTGCTTAGTAATAATTAATTAAACCACTATTTTATTAATAATAACTAAAATTAGTTAAATAAATTAAATTATTATTAATACAAAAAACCCGATATAGAAAAAACAACTGAAAAGCGAAAAACAAGCTCTATAATCTATAGAAAATTGTAAGAGCATGTAATTATTGATATTTGTAACAATTTAAATTTAACTTGAATATTGGTAAAGGAATTGCAGGCGGGGACAAGCAATGAATTTTAAAAACTATTTCTTGAAAAAAATTAACATTTGGAGTAGCTTGTTTTTCGCTTTTCAGTTGTTTTTTTATTATACCTACTATTTTAAGATTTCTAAGCTTTTGTTCGAAACAGCTCGGTCTACTAGAAAATTGGAGCTGGTGGATGTAAAACCGGCGAAATCACCCTACTTATAGGTGAAAAACTTAAGTAAATAACCTCTTGCATGTAGTTGTATAGACAGTTCGACATTCTATATTTGAAATTTGACGTACATCCATACTAATATTATAAATGTGAAAGTGTGTATGTTTGTCCGCCTCCGTCGTGACTTCTGCTAGGTCCATAGCGAAACTAGCTAAATTCAAAGTTAATGGTTCGTCATTATTAGGGTTCCATACCGAAATGCTAAAAATGGAACCCTTATGGTGAGACTTCGTTGTCTTATGTCTTCCTGTCTGTATGTCACAACAGATTTTCTTAGAAACTAGAATGCTATTAACTTGAAGTTTAGTATAGCTGTACAACTTGCTTTCCCAATGCTGTTTTTAGTAAATTAATTTTATAAATAATGGGGGGTTTGAAAAATAAAAGTGGTTTGATTATTATAGCGAAAACTGTTTCTAAATAAATTAAAAAATTATAACATATGGGGTGTCATATGAAAGGGCTCAATCTGACAATTCAAAAATATTTTATTTAAAATATACCTACAAAACATGTCGTCTCTTTTGGGCACAAATTTGTGGCCCCCCTTTTTAATTTTAAAAAACCTGAAGAAATCTATGATTTTCAATCTTCCCCGAAAATTAAATTAAGATCAAGGATAATTTTTCTCAAATTTAATTTCTGGAAAAAAAGGGTAAAATAAATAAAAATAAAGTAATAAAAAGGCTTTTATTTCTGGGTTTAACAAACTTACATACTTATCTCCAGCACTTAATAGGCAATAATTAAGTTTTAATGATAGCTGTATTAGAATTGCACACCAGAACCCTCTATAAGATAAAGGCCTTTTCCAGAGACTTTCACTGCTTCCTGTCTTGGGCCCACCAAAAAGGGCCAGATTAACCATGTCAGGGGCCCGTAGGCAATGCAATTCTGGGGGCTCCTCTTTAACTGTTCTTGCTTCCTAAAACACATTTTTTTCCAGTGCGCAGGGCCCCTAGGCAGTTGCCTAACCCGCCTTATGGATAATCCGGCCCTGCCTCCAAACCCAGTATTTTCCAGCTGTTTCAATAATTTGCGTGCGTGCCCAGCGTCCCAGTGGCCGACCTCTCTTTCTTTGGAAATGTGGGGGTAAAGCTTTACGAAAATGTGAAGTTTGTGGTGTCAGGCATGTGAGAAAATTAACTTCTGACATATTTTTTGGCTAGATTTCCACTTGAACTGGAAAGATCGGTAAATGGATGTTTTCATGTGATATTTTCAATCATTCTTGACTTTGAGTCTTTAACAGTTACTAATTTAATTAGTTCGAAGTAGATTGAATCATGGATTGTACAAAAATTCAATGAATGAAGTTCATTTTGTGAAAAAATAGGAACGTAAACAAAAATACAACTAGTGTGTTACCAGTTTGAGCACCTTACATGAAAATAATGACCTTACACCTACCTATGATATCTTGACCATGAATATTAACTATATGAAAAGTGACATTGTTATGGCATTTTGTTAAGTATATTGTCCTACAGTAGGTTTATATTGGGTTACCTATCTGAAACACTAAAAAACGTTTGCCAGCTGTTTTATTTGCCATAATTTTCATTTGTCCGAAAGTCATTTTTCACTGAAACCGTTTAACTTTCCTGAATTGTTATAAAATAAACCTAACCTAACCTACAGGTTCTGTAAGTATATCTCATTAAACATTTTGAAAAGTTATTGGGTTCAGAATAAAATGAAAATTATGGGAAATGAAAATTATGGCAAATGAAACAGCTGGCAAACGTTTTTAGAGTTTGCGATAGGATACCTTTATATTGTCATCATTATATGTGACGTTCCACGGGTAAAGGTACCTTATGGTCGGTATGGAGTTATGAATAACCCTGTAATCTACAATTCATAAGCAATCAATAACAAAAACAACCAACTCCCTAAGTTGTGCAGTTACGGAGATATTCTTTTTTGAAAATATTCTTCAAAATACATTCTGAAAATAAAGGACATTTTAAAATAACTTTTTGGCATGTCTGTGAACCTAGCATATCAATTTCTGGAATCTCAAAATTTAAACACAGTTCTAGTAGCATCCCCAATAGTTCTACAGTTCTACATATTTATTTTCGATAGTTCTGCTTTTTTTTTCAAAAAAACGATTTTTTCAAAATGAGATGCTAACTTCACATTTCACCTTTTAGCATCTCACCAGTTCTCGATGCCTGGGCCCTAAATACGTCAGAAAATGCATAGTTCTGTGGTCTGGAGTCGACATAGCAATAGTTCTAGCCAAAAAACGAAAAAATATAAATGAGATTCTAAATTCGCATTCCGCCTATTAGCATCTCAGCAGTTCTCGTTGCCTAGGCTTCAAATACGTCAGAAAATGCATAATTCTGTGGTCTGGAGTCGATACAGCAATAGTTCTTGGTAAAAAAAACATAAAAATCTAGACATATGTTGGGATGCTGTAGATTTTAAGATAGTTCTGCATAGCATCTCAGCGGTTTTCAATAGCAACCCTGCAAATACATATGAAACTGCACAGGTCTATGGTCTGGAGTCGATACAGCAAAAGTTCTGGCTCAAAAACCATTAAAATCTAGACATATACTAAGATATTAGAACATTTAAGATAGTTCCACATAGCATCTCAGCCATTTTCGATAGAACCACTACAAATAAGCATGAAACTGCAGAGTTCTATAGTCTGGAGTCGATACAGCAATAGTTCTGGCTCAAAAAACATTAAAATCTAGACATATACTAAGATATTAGAACATTTAAGATAGTTCTACATAGCATCTCAGCCATTTTCGATAGCACCGCTACAAATACGTATGAAACTGCAGAGTTATATGGTCTGGAGTTGATACAGCCAAAGTTCTGGGTCAAAAAACATTAAAATCTAGACATAAACTAATATAATAGAACTTTTAACATAGTTCTACATAGCATCTCAGCCTTTTCCGATAGAACCGGTACAAATAAGCATGAAAATGCAGAGTTCTATAGTCTGGAGTCGACACAGCAAAAGTTCTGGGTCAAAAAACATTAAAATCTAGACATATACTAAGATATTAGAACATTTAAGATAGTTCTACATAGCATCTCAGCCATTTTCGACGGAACCACTACAAATAAGCATGAAACTGCAGAGTTCTATAGTCTGGAGTCGATACAGCAAAAGTTCTGGGTCAAAAAACATTAAAATCTAGACATATACTAAGATATTAGAAAATTTAAGATAGTTCTACATAGCATCTCAGCCATTTTCGATAGCACCGCTACAAATACGTATGAAACTGCAGAGTTATATGGTCTGGAGTTGATACAGCCAAAGTTCTGGGTCAAAAAACATTAAAATCTAGACATAAACTAATATAATAGAACTTTTAACATAGTTCTACATAGCATCTCAGCCTTTTCCGATAGAACCGGTACAAATAAGCATGAAAATGCAGAGTTCTATAGTCTGGAGTCGACACAGCAAAAGTTCTGGGTCAAAAAACATTAAAATCTAGACATATACTAAGATATTAGAACATTTAAGATAGTTCTACATAGCATCTCAGCCATTTTCGACGGAATCACTACAAATAAGCATGAAACTGCAGAGTTCTATGTTCTGGAGTCGATACAGCAATAGTTCTGGCTAAAAAAACATTAAAATCTAGACATATACTAAGATAATAGAACATTTCAGATAGTTCTACATAGCATCTCAGCCATTTTCGATAGCACCGCTACAAATAAGCATGAAACTGAAGAGTTCTATAGTCTGGAGTCGATACAGCAAAAGTTCTGGCTAAAAAAACATTAAAATCTAGACATATACTAAGATAATAGAACATTTCAGAGAGTTCTACATAGCATCTCAGCCATTTTCGATAGAACCGCTACAAATAAGCATGAAACTGCAGAGTTCTATAGCCTGGAGTCGATACAGTAAAAGATCTGGGTCAAAAAACATTAAAATCTA
This sequence comes from Acleris literana, assembly GCA_946894065.1. NCBI lineage: Eukaryota > Metazoa > Arthropoda > Insecta > Lepidoptera > Tortricidae > Acleris > Acleris literana. The sequence continues at coordinate 12,481,868 of OX335693.1, read as the reverse complement.
GACATATACTAAGATATTAGAACATTTAAGATAGTTCTACATAGCATCTCAGCCATTTTCGACGGAATCACTACAAATAAGCATGAAACTGCAGAGTTCTATGTTCTGGAGTCGATACAGCAATAGTTCTGGCTAAAAAAACATTAAAATCTAGACATATACTAAGATAATAGAACATTTCAGATAGTTCTACATAGCATCTCAGCCATTTTCGATAGAACCGCTACAAATAAGCATGAAACTGCAGAGTTCTATAGTCTGGAGTCGATACAGCAATAGTTCTGGCTCAAAAAACATTAAAATCTAGACATATACTAAGATATTAGAACATTTAAGATAGTTCTACATAGCATCTCAGCCATTTTCGACGGAATCACTACAAATAAGCATGAAACTGCAGAGTTCTATGTTCTGGAGTCGATACAGCAATAGTTCTGGCTAAAAAAACATTAAAATCTAGACATATACTAAGATAATAGAACATTTCAGATAGTTCTACATAGCATCTCAGCCATTTTCGATAGAACCGCTACAAATAAGCATAAAACTGCAGAGTTCTATAGCCTGGAGTCGATACAGCAAAAGTTCTGGCTAAAAAAACATTAAAATCTAGACATATACTAAGATAATAGAACATTTCAGATAGTTCTACATAGCATCTCAGCCATTTTCGATGGAACCACTACAAATAAGCATGAAACTGCAGAGTACTATAGCCTGGAGTCGATACAGCAAAAGTTCTGGGTTAAAAAACATTAAAATCTAGACATATACTAAGATAATAGAACATTTCAGATAGTTCTACATAGCATCTCAGCCATTTTCGATGGCACCACTACAAATAAGCATGAAACTGCAGAGTTCTATAGCCTGGAGTCGATACAGCAAAAGTTCTGGGTCAAAAAACATTAAAATCTAGACATATACTAAGATATTAGAATATTTAAGATAGTTCTACATAGCATCTCAGCCATTTTCGGTAGCACCGCTATAAATAAGCATAAAACTGCAGAGTTCTATAGTCTGGAGTCGACACAGCAAAAGTTCTGTGTCAAAAAACATTAAAATCTAGACATATACTAAGATAATAGAACATTTCAGATAGTTCTACATAGCATCTCAGCCATTTTCGACGGAACCACTACAAATAAGCATGAAACTGCAGAGTTCTATAGTCTGGAGTCGACACAGCAAAAGTTCTGGGTCAAAAAACATTAAAATCTAGACATATACTAAGATAATAGAACATTTAAGATAGTTCTACATAGCATCTCAGCCATTTTCGATAGCACCGCTACAAATAAGCATAAAACTGCAGAGTTTTATAGCCTGGAGTCGACACAGCAAAAGTTCTGGGTCAAAAAACATTAAAATCTAGACATATACTAAGATAATAGAACATTTAAGATAGTTCTACATAGCATCTCAGCCATTTTCGATAGAACCGCTACAAATAAGCATAAAACTGCAGAGTTCTATGGTCTGGAGTCGATACAGCAATAGTTCTGGCTCAAAAAACATTAAAATCTAGACATATACTAAGATAATAGAACATTTAAGATAGTTCTACATAGCATCTCAGCCATTTTCGATAGCACCGCTACAAATAAGCATAAAACTACAGAGTTCTATAGTCTGGAGTCGACACAGCAAAAGTTCTGGGTCAAAAAACATTAAAATCTGGACATATACTAAGATAATAGAACATTTAAGATAGTTCTACATAGCATCTCAGCCATTTTCGATAGCACCGCTACAAATACGTATGAAACTGCAGAGTTATATGGTCTGGAGTCGATACAGCCAAAGTTCTGGGACAAAAAACATTAAAATCTAGACATATACTAATATAAAACAACTTTTAACATAGTTCTACATAGCATCTCAGCCTTTTTCCCTAGCATCGCTACAAATAAGCACGAAACTGCAGAGTTCTATGGTGTGGAGTCGACAGAGCAAAAGTTCTGGCTTATAAACATGTAAATCTAGACATATATTTCGATGCTGGAACATTTAAGATAGTTCTACATAGCATCTCAGCCTTTTTCGATAGCACCGCTACAAATACGCATGAAACTGCACAGTGCTATGGTCTGGAGTCGATACAGCAAAAGTTCTGGCTAAGAAAACATATAAATCTGGACATATGTTGATACTGTAATTTTTAGAAAGTTCTACATAGCATCTCAGCCGTTTTCGATAGAACCGCTACAAATAAGCATGAAACTGCAGAGTTCTATGGTGTGGAGTCGACAGAGCAAAAGTTCTGGCGAAGAAAACATATAAATCTGGACATATGTTGATATACTGTAACTTTTTAGAAAGTTCTACTTAGCATCCCAGCCGTTATCGATAGCAACGCTACAAATACGTATGAAACTACAGAGTTTTATTGTCTGGAGTCGATACAGAAAAAGTTCTGCGTAAAAAACTACGAAATTCTAGACAAAAGTGGAGATGCTGTAACTTTTTAGATAGTTCTGCATAGCATCTCAGCGGTTTTTAATAGCACCCCTACAAATACGTATAAAACTGCAGAGTTCTATAGTCTGGAATCGATACAGCAATAGTTCTTATTAAAAAACCACTAAAATCTAGACAAAAGTGGAGATGCTGAATTTTTTAGATAATTCTGCATACAGCATAGCATCGCAGCGGTTTTCAATAGCAACCCTACAAATACGTATGAAAATGCAGAGTTCTATAGCCTGGAGCCGACTCAGCAAAAGTTCTGACTAAGAAAACATTAAAATCTAGACATATACTAAGATAATAGAACATTTAACATAGTTCTACATAGCATCTCAGCCATTTTCGATAGCACCGCTACAAATACGTATGAAACTGCATAGTTATATGGTCTGGAGTCGATACAGCCAAAGTTCTGGGTCAAAAAACATTAAAATCTAGACATAAACTAATATAATAGAACATTTAAGATAGTTCTACATAGCATCTCAGCCATTTTCGATGGAACCACTACAAATAAGCATGAAACTGGAGAGTTCTATAGCCTGGAGTCGATACAGCAATTGTTCTGGCTCAAAAAACATTAAAATCTAGACATATACTAAGATAATAGAACATTTAAGATAGTTCTACATAGCATCTCAGCCATTTTCGATAGCACCGCTACAAATACGTATGAAACTGCAGAGTTATATGGTCTGGAGTCGACAGAGCAAAAGTTCTGGCTTAAAAACATGTAAATCTAGACATATACTTCGATGCTGGAACATTTAAGATAGTTCTACATAGCATCTCAGCCGTTTTCGATAGCACCGCTACAAATACGCAAAAAAATGCACAGTTCTATGTTCTGGAGTCGATACAGCAATAGTACCGGTTCAAAAAACATTGAAATCTAGACATATACTGAGATGCTAGAACATTTAAGATAGTTCTACATAGCATCTCAGCCTTTTTCGATAGCACCGCTACAAATAAGCATAAAACTGCAGAGTTCTATAGTCTGGAGCCGACACAGAAAAAGTTCTGGGTCAAAAAACATTAAAATCTAGACATATACTAAGATATTACAACATTTAAGATAGTTCTACATAGCATCTCAGCCATTTTCGGTAGCACCGCTACAAATAAGCATAAAACTGCAGAGTTCTATAGTCTGGAGTCGACACAGCAAAAGTTCTGGGTCAAAAAACATTAAAATCTAGACATATACTAAGATAATAGAACATTTAAGATAGTTCTACATAGCATCTCAGCCATTTTCGATGGAACCACTACAAATAAGCATGAAACTGGAGAGTTCTATGTTCTGGAGTCGATACAGCAATAGTTCTGGCTAAAAAAACATTAAAATCTAGACATATACTAAGATAATAGAACATTTAAGATAGTTCTACATAGCATCTCAGCCTTTTTCGATAGATCCACTACAAATAAGCATGAAACTGCAGAGTTCTATAGTCTGGAGTCGATACAGCAATAGTTCTGGCTCAAAAAACATTGAAATCTAGATATATACTAAGATAATAGAACATTTAAGATAGTTCTACATAGCATCTCAGCCATTTTCGATAGATCCACTACAAATAAGCATGAAACTGCAGAGTTCTATAGTCTGGAGTCGATACAGCAATAGTTCTGGCTCAAAAAACATTAAAATCTAGACATATACTAAGATAATAGAACATTTAAGATAGTTCTACATAGCATCTCAGCCATTTTCGATAGCACCGCTACAAATAAGCATAAAACTGCAGAATTCTATAGTCTGGAGTCGACACAGCAAAAGTTCTGGGTCAAAAAACATTAAAATCTAGACATATACTAAGATAATAGAACATTTAAGATAGTTCTACATGGCATCTCAGACATTTTCGATAGCACCGCTACAAATAAGCATAAAACTGCAGAGTTCTATAGTCTGGAGTCGACACAGAAAAAGTTCTGGGTCAAAAAACATTAAAATCTAGACATATACTAAGATATTACAACATTTAAGATAGTTCTACATAGCATCTCAGCCTTTTTCGATAGCATCGCTACAAATAAGCATGAAACTGCAGAGTTCTATGGTGTGGAGTCGACAGAGCAAAAGTTCTGGCTCCAAAAACATCAAAATCTAGACATATACTAAGATAATAGAACATTTAAAATAGTTCTACATAGCATCTCAGCCTTTTTCGATAGCATCGCTACAAATAAGCATGAAACTATAGAGTTCTATAGTCTGGAGTCGACACAGCAAAAGTTCTGGGTCAAAAAACATTGAAATCTAGACATATACTAAGATAGTAGAACATTTAAGATAGTTCTACATAGCATCACAAATACGCATGAAACTGCACAGTTCTATGGTCTGGAGTCGATCCAGCAAAAGTTCTGGCTAAGAAAACATATAAATCTGGACATATGGTGATATACTGTAACTTTTTAGAAAGTTCTACTTAGCATCTCAGCCGTTATCGATAGCAACGCTACAAATACATGTAAAACTGCAGAGTTTTATTGTCTGGAGTCGATACAGCAAAAGTTCTGGATAAAAAACCACGAAATTCTAGACAAAAGTGGAGATGCTGTAACTTTTTAGATAGTTCTGCATAGCATCTCAGCGGTTTTTAATAGCACCCCTACAAATACGTATAAAACTGCAGAGTTCTATAGTCTGGAATCGATACAGCAATAGTTCTTGCTAAAAAACTACTAAAATCTAGACGAAAGTGGAGATGCTGATTTTTTTAGATAATTCTGCATACAGCATAGCATGGTTTTCAATAGCAACCCTACAAATACGTATGAAAATGCAGAGTTCTATGGTCTGGAGCCGACATAGCAAAAGTTCTGGGTAAGAAAACATATAAATCTAGACATATGTTGATATACTATAACTTTTTAGATAGTTCTACATAGCATCTCAGCGGTTTTCAATAGCAACCCTACAAATACGGATAAAACTGCACAGTTCTATGGTCTGGAGTCGACACAGCAAAAGTTCTGGCTCAAAAAAACATTAAAATCTAGACATATACTAAGATATTAGAACTAATTTAAATAATCAAGCATGAAGTATGTACATACATATGTAACTTGTCGTATTTTGAAAGGATTAAAAAGATGATTTTGATTAATATAAGGCATAGGCACATCAGGCAACTACGAGGTAGTTATGCGAATAAATAGGACTAAAATTAAATTTAGACTAATTGAAATATCCTGGATCGAAGTGACCAAAATGAACGATCAGGTATATTTTTATTTCATTGGCGGTGTACGTTACTTGAAGGAAATATGGAATCAAGCGTACTTACTTGTAGAATCCAGGATGTGGGGGGCACAGGCCGGCCTCGTGGCCCTCCAAGGGCTGTTTTCACTCCTTCAGCTATTTAATTTTCTAAAGCGCTTTGTTTTCGAATACACGATTGCAGAATTAACAGTTTGTATATTAATACTTCATAAAATCAGCGGAAATTACGGCGATTAATAAAGATTTATTGAGTATTGCTCGCGCACAGCCATTTTCAGAGAAGAATCGAAACGGAAGTATGGGCAACAACGTCAGATGGCGCGGCTGTTGCGTGTAAGTCGCGATGTAGTGCGACAGAGAGCGAAATATTATAGTGCGCATGGGTGAAAGAGAGAGATGACTGGAAATAAGTGTTACAAATAAACGAAATTAAATCATTAAAATTGTGGTCATATAATTAGGGACACTTGTTTTTCCCATACTTGACTTATCAATTTTGACAACCAGTAAAAAAGTTCTTAATCAATTTAACTTTATTTACACTTATGTTTAGTAATAAACTAAAGTTAAGATGTACGTAAGAGTTATCTCTATTATGTTATATTATGAAAACAAATCTTTTATTATTTAAGATATTTAAAAAAAAAATGGCGTTCATACAAAGTTGTAAAACTTTGAATTGTGCAGTTTCATACATATTTGTAGCGGTGCTCTCGATAACAGCTGAGAAGCTGAGATAATTATTTTTAACAGTAGTTCACTGTGTACATCAGTTTAAATCTTAGTTAATTATCTAAAGTAAATTGTATTTAGCAATAAAATTTGTCGAGAACTTTTTGATTGGTGATCAAAATTTAAAAGTCATATTTGTAGACAATTGTACGGCAAAAAACGCAAGCGTCCCTAATTATGTGACCACCACTGTATATATGAATTCAAACAGCGGTGCCATCGATAACGACTGAGATGCTATGTAGAACTTTCTAAAAAGTTACAGTATTTCACCTTACGTCTAGATATTGATGTTTTTTGGGGGATGTTCCTGGTACGTGGTGGGGGCACGTACAAAATTAATAGGTACGGGACCCTACCCGGTTATCTTACTGGACATCACGGTTTTTTAGCCAGAACTATTGCTGTGTCGACTCCAGACTATAGAACTCTGCAGTTTTATACCTATTTGTAGGGGTGCTATTGAAAACCGCTGAGATACTATGCAGTTCTTCTAAAAACTTACTTCATCTCCACTTTTGTCTAGAATTTCGTGGTTTTATACCCAGAACTTTTGTTGTATCGATTCCAGACTATAAAACTGCAGATTTATACGTATTTGTAGCGTTGCTATCGATAACGGCTGGGATGCTATGTAGAACTTTCTAAAAAGTTACAGTATATCAACATATGTCCAGATTTATATGTTTAAGAAACCAGAACCTATCGGTGCTATCGAAAACGGCTGAGATGCTATGTAGAACTATTTTAAATGTTCTATTATCTTAGTATATGTCTAGATTTTGATGTTTTTGGAGCCAGAACTTTTGCTCTGTCGACTCCACACCATAGAACTCTGCAGTTTCATGCTTATTTGTAGCGATGCTATCGAAAAAGGCTGAGATGCTATGTAGAACTATCTTAAATGTTGTAATATCTTAGTATATGTCTAGATTTTAATGTTTTTTGACCCAGAACTTTTTCTGTGTCGACTCCAGACTATAGAACTCTGCAGTTTTATGCTTATTTGTAGCGGTGCTATCGAAAATGTCTGAGATGCCATGTAGAACTATCTTAAATGTTCTATTATCTTAGTATATGTCTAGATTTTAATGTTTTTTGACCCAGAACTTTTGCTGGATCGACTCCAGAACATAGAACTGTGCATTTTGTTGCGTATTTGTAGCGGTGCTATCGAAAACGGCTGAGATGCTATGTAGAACTATCTTAAATGTTCCAGCATCGAAGTATATGTCTAGATTTACATGTTTTTAAGCCAGAACTTTTGCTCTGTCGACTCCAGACCATATAACTCTGCAGTTTCATACGTATTTGTAGCGGTGCTATCGAAAATGGCTGAGATGCTATGTAGAACTATCTTAAATGTTCTATTATCTTAGTATATGTCTAGATTTTAATGTTTTTTGACCCAGAACTTTTGCTGTATCGACTCCAGGCTATAGAACTCTGCAGTTTCATGCTTATTTGTAGCGGTTCTATCGAAAATGGCTGAGATGCTATGTAGAACTATCTGAAATGTTCTAATATCTTAGTATATGTCTAGATCTTAATGTTTTTTGAGCCAGAACTATTGCTGTATCGACTCCAGACTATAGAACTCTGCAGTTTTATGCTTATTTGTAGCGGTTCTATCGAAAATGGCTGATATGCTATGTAGAACTATCTTAAATGTTCTAATATCTTAGTATATGTCTAGATCTTAATGTTTTTTGAGCCAGAACTTTTGCTGTATCGACTCCAGGCTATAGAACTCTGCAGTTTCATGCTTATTTGTAGTGGTTTCGTCGAAAATGGCTGAGATGCTATGTAGAACTATCTGAAATGTTCTATTATCTTAGTATATGTCTAGATTTTAATGTTTTTTGACCCAGAACTATTGCTGTATCGACTCCAGGCTATAGAACTCTGCAGTTTCATGCTTATTTGTAGTGGTTCTATCGAAAATGGCTGAGATGCTATGTAGAACTATCTTAAATGTTCTATTATCTTAGTGTGGCGACCTAGCGACATCTAACGGCAACTTGTATCAACCAAATCGCTACCTCGCTAGCGCCACCAGCGTCAGACAGCGCAACTTAAGTGTTCTACAACGCGCTAACGAAATTTCTCCAGTAAGTTGACATATATACAACTTCCAACTTCATTCCAATGGACTTCGGTCCCCAGGCATAACACCCGCCTGGAGAGAGATCTCTCTATTGTCCTCTCTTCCTACATTGGTGACCCTCGACAATGGACAATTACGCAACCTGACGACCTTCAAGCAACTATGACGCAGTTTCACAGCAAGCCAGACAACCCGCACTGTGCACCACTAGCATTCTGTCATATCTCTATGCCTGGTGTCTACAGTGTGCACACTACTCTCACTCAACAACGCGACTCACTGCGTCCTACTACGAGTACTTCACGAGCAGGTACACGACTCACTGTGTACTCCACTCACTCCTCTTCTCCTGCTACGCTCGCCAACGCGGCTCTGAGCACTACTGGAGACATCCCTACTGGCACTTGCAAGCGGCAATTCACCTCACAGCACAGACTGCACGTCATCACCATCAACCTCCGGTCTCAAAGGGGGGCTGGTGTGGCGACCTAGCGACATCTAACGGCAACTTGTATCAACCAAATCGCTACCTCGCTAGCGCCACCAGCGTCAGACAGCGCAACTTAAGTGTTCTACAACGCGCTAACGAAATTTCTCCAGTAAGTTGACATATATACAACTTCCAACTTCATCCCAATGGACTTCGGTCCCCAGGCATAACACCCGCCTGGAGAGAGATCTCTCTATTAACATCTCTTCCTACATTAGTATATGTCTAGATTTTAATGTTTTTTGACCCAGAACTTTTGCTGTGTCGACTCCAGACTATAGAACTCTGCAGTTTTATGTTTATTTGTAGCGGTTCTATCGAAAATGGCTGAGATGCTATGTAGAACTATCTTAAATGTTCTATTATCTTAGTATATGTCTAGATTTTAATGTTTTTTGACCCAGAACTTTTGCTGTGTCGACTCCAGACTATAGAACTCTGCAGTTTTATGCTTATTTGTAGCGGTGCTGTCGAAAATGGCTGAGATGCTATGTAGAACTATCTTAAATGTTCTAATATCTTAGTATATGTCTAGATCTTAATGTTTTTTGAGCCAGAACTTTTGCTGTATCGACTCCAGGCTATAGAACTCTGCAGTTTCATGCTTATTTGTAGTGGTTTCGTCGAAAATGGCTGAGATGCTATGTAGAACTATCTTAAATGTTCTAATATCTTAGTATATGTCTAGATCTTAATGTTTTTTGAGCCAGAACTTTTGCTGTATCGACTCCAGGCTATAGAACTCTGCAGTTTCATGCTTATTTGTAGTGGTTTCGTCGAAAATGGCTGAGATGCTATGTAGAACTATCTGAAATGTTCTATTATCTTAGTATATGTCTAGATTTTAATGTTTTTTGACCCAGAACTATTGCTGTATCGACTCCAGGCTATAGAACTCTGCAGTTTCATGCTTATTTGTAGTGGTTCTATCGAAAATGGCTGAGATGCTATGTAGAACTATCTTAAATGTTCTATTATCTTAGTATATGTCTAGATTTTAATGTTTTTTGACCCAGAACTTTTGCTGTGTCGACTCCAGACTATAGAACTCTGCAGTTTTATGTTTATTTGTAGCGGTTCTATCGAAAATGGCTGAGATGCTATGTAGAACTATCTTAAATGTTCTATTATCTTAGTATATGTCTAGATTTTAATGTTTTTTGACCCAGAACTTTTGCTGTGTCGACTCCAGACTATAGAACTCTGCAGTTTTATGCTTATTTGTAGCGGTGCTGTCGAAAATGGCTGAGATGCTATGTAGAACTATCTGAAATGTTCTATTATCTTAGTATATGTCTAGATTTTAATGTTTTTTTAGCCAGAACTTTTGCTGTATCGACTCCAGGCTATAGAACTCTGCAGTTTCATGCTTATTTGTAGTGGTTCCGTCGAAAATGGCTGAGATGCTATGTAGAACTATCTTAAATGTTCTATTATCTTAGTATATGTCTAGATTTTAATGTTTTTTGACCCAGAACTTTTGCTGTATCGACTCCAGGCTATAGAACTCTGCAGTTTCATGCTAATTTGTAGTGGTTTCGTCGAAAATGGCTGAGATGCTATGTAGAACTATCTGAAATGTTCTATTATCTTAGTATATGTCTAGATTTTAATGTTTTTTTAGCCAGAACTTTTGCTGTATCGACTCCAGGCTATAGAACTCTGCAGTTTCATGCTTATTTGTAGTGGTTCCGTCGAAAATGGCTGAGATGCTATGTAGAACTATCTAACATGTTCTATTATCTTAGTATATGTCTAGATTTTAATGTTTTTTGACCCAGAACTATTGCTGTATCGACTCCAGACTATAGAACTCTGCAGTTTTATGCTTATTTGTAGCGGTTCCGTAGAAAATGGCTGAGATGCTATGTAGAACTATCTTAAATGTTCTATTATCTTAGTATATGTCCAGATTTTAATGTTTTTTGACCCAGAACTTTTGCTGTGTCGACTCCAGACTATAGAACTCTGTAGTTTTATGCTTATTTGTAGCGGTGCTATCGAAAATGGCTGAGATGCTATGTAGAACTATCTTAAATGTTCTATTATCTTAGTATATGTCTAGATTTTAATGTTTTTTGACCCAGAACTATTGCTGTATCGACTCCAGGCTATAGAACTCTGCAGTTTCATGCTTATTTGTAGTGGTT